>CM035197.1:18727483-18762187 GCA_020233015.1 Callinectes sapidus | reverse complement strand
AGAGAGAGAACAGCAGCAGCAGCAGCAGCAACAACAGAATATTGTAAAAGGAATGGAAAGGATTTATAACTCTTGTGTGTTCGTATCATAGAGATGAATTCAAAAAGGGGGGGCATTGTAAGAAGAGGCAAGTCTTAATTGTGCAGCAAGGCCGCGGGAGCAAGGGAGGCACGCAGTCAGCGAGATCAGAAGAGCAGTCAGCATGGAAATAGCGGTAAAAGATAGCAAGAGAGGCAACATTGCGGCGATGAGAAAGAGGCTGAAGACAGTCAGTCAAAGGAGAGGAGTTGATAAGACAAAAAGCTTTTGATTCCACCCTGTTCAAAAGAGCTGTATGAGTGGAGCCTCCCCAAACAAATGAAGCATACTCCATACATGGGCGGATGAGGCCCCTGTATAGAGTTAGCAGTTGGGGAGGTGAATAAAACTGGCGGAGACGTCTCAGAAGACCTAACTTCATGCAAGCTGTTTTAGCTAGAGAGATGTGAAGTTTCCACTTTAGATTACAAGTAAAGGATAGACTTAGAATGTTTAGTGTAGGAGAAGGGGACAGTTGAGTGTCATTGAATATTGTACTACTACTACTACTACTACTACTACTACTACTACTACTACTACTAATTCGCCGGTTATCAACTGGATGCGATACAAAAAAAACAAAGATAGCCTTATGTTTCCTAAAAGATGATGTAATACAAAAAGTAGATGTATAAAAGACTGGGTTATTGTGAAATATCAAGAATAATTTATGAGCCGTAGGAAAGACAGAATCTCCGAGAGACGAGCGTGGCTGCGGCCTGCGGGCTGTCCATAAACACTAAACATGGCTACGCTGTCAACATTGTGTGCCACCGGTGAGTTAACCTAATTTAACTTAAACACAGCCCTAATCTTACCTAGAATAGTTGAGGCGATATGTACCACCACATCACCCTGCCCAGATTGCCACTTTCCACAAACTGGTTTCAAAATAGTGGCTTCTCTCGACAAAGCACAAGTGTCTGGATGTTCAAACAAAAGAACCACTCACCATAATTGATTTCATGTGTGTGCAAATAACGTGACAATACCTACGGTGTTCTTTGGTGTCCATCAAGCATGTGGTGCTCTCTCTCTCTCTCTCTCTCTCTCTCTCTCTCTCTCTCTCTCTCTCTCTCTCTCTCTCTCTCTCTCTCTCTCTCTCTCTCTCTCTCATTATTTACAATCTTGCATTCTTACCAGATGCACCAGTGTACACACTGATTGCAGGTTGAATGTCTTCAAACTTGATGATTTCATACTCTGTCCACAGTTGCCAGTGATAATGAACATGACCACATGTGTGTACATACTGCTATTTTTTTTCTTTCAGTAACATTTCTTTCCTTTTGGCAGGTGTGGCACGATTACAATTGCTAAGATGGGCTGCTACTAGCTTCCACACAAGTGCAGCACTTGAGGCAGCCAGGAAAGGAACACGAGCTAAAGCAGAGGCCAAGAAGGCAGCTTCAAAGAAAGAGGCAGTAAAGAGAGAATTTATTCCTCTAAAGAAACGACTAGAACTTAAGTAAGTTGATGAAACAAATGAGAACATAGTGTTTTAAATCTTTTACATCTTCCATTGAAAGGATGGACTTTTGACTAGTGTACATTAATGTAGAAATGAATAGTGTCTTTCAATTTATAAAATGTAATTTACTTGTTTCAGAATCTGTAGGATGTAACCATAATTATTTTTTTGCCACAAATTTTACAATATGTATGCTAATTGTTTGTTCAATACTGGTCATAAAGACCCCTAATTTTATTTTCTATAGTATTCCTATATTTTTCCTCTTCCATTTGTTCAATATGATAGAACTCAGCAATCAACAGATTTTTATTATTTTTACTATGAACCATTTCGGTTCCACAACCATACAAACAAAACATGAAAGTTCCATTCTTTGATACAGTTTTACCTTTCTTTTTTTCTCCTCATGTCCAGTGCTTTAGGAGATTCTTTTCATTCATCTTCAGAGTGGGATTCAGTCTTTTAAACATTTGAAATCTGAATAATTTTGAGGTGTTTTCAAATAAGCATTCTCCACCAGGCAGACGGGAGGTGCATCACCACGACGTGCTGAACATCACCTTAAGAATCCAAGTGACAATGTTTGGTTTGCAAGGTTCTACAAGCAGCAGGTATGATTATATAATGCATTGGTAAAAGTCAAGAATTACACCTCCTTTCTAATCCTTGAAATGACCTTGCAAGGTGATAGAGTACATACTGTAGAACATGTCTTTGATGTTTTTAATGTGGGGACGGTTTTTGTAAGGCCATAGTAATTAAATTAAAATTCCGACGCCTCCAGATTCCAAGTCCACAATGATCAGTCCTGTAGGAAGCTATAGAAGTTAGTGCGTGTTAGGTTAGGTTAGGTTCCGAACCTAACCTAACAGGGGGGGCTGCGCCCCCCATGGACCCCCCCCGCTAGGTCACTACTCCGAACCTAACCTAACCTTACCTAATCTAACCTAACCTAACCAATGCATTTTTTGTAGTTGTAGTTTGCTTAAGACCATGAAGTAGCTTGTGTAGTTTATTATACTATCATGATTTTATATTTGTTTCATTGGAGATGCTCTGTTATTTATTGATATCACAACATGTGTGTGACCACTGGAAAGGTAAAATAAAATTCACTGCAGCCTAAAGATAATAAGAGAATGCAGGGCAGACAAAAAATTTCATTATAGATCAAGTAACATGCTTTTATTGATTGGCCTGAAATGGATGTATCATTCAGTAAGCAGATGTGTTTGGAAAAGGATGGGAATGGCAGTGAAAGCCTGGAAGCCAATAATGATACTTACAAATATTAACTTTCTGCTTGTCAATGTTTGTTACTTGTCACTCCTTGGTAAGTTCAGTATATAGAACAAAATTAGGAATTATAGTTAGCTCTGATCTTGGTATAAGAAAACTATGCATAGAGGCTAGAAATGAAGGAAATACAGTGCTAAGATTATTTTTAGGAGTGTTATAAGCAGAAGTCCAGACTTAATATTCAAGTTATATTTTGGTACTGGTCTTATCACATCTAGACTTTGCTGTCCAGTTGTGGTCCACACATAATTGGAAGGATACAAGTCTATTAGAATCAGTGCAAAGGAGAATAGCAAAAAAGGATACAGGGGATGAGGGATATTCCTTATGAAGCGAGATTGAAAATCTTAAATTTGCATTCCTTAGAGAAAAGTAGATTAAAAGGAGACATGATAGAAGTATTGAAATGGTGTAGGGGTTATAACAAAGAGAACATGAGCAAAGTTCTTAAGATCAGTAGCCAGGGTAGAACCAGAAATAATGGTTTCGAGCTATAGAAATTTAGATTTAAGAAACTAGTTCTCTAATAGAGTGGTTGATGAATAGAAGACTCAGTAATCATAGTGTTAGTGCTGAATCAATAAGGACCTTTAAAAGATTGGGCAAATTTATGGATGAGGATGATAGGTGGACTTTAAAAGATTGGGCAAATTTATGGATGAGGATGATAGGTGGAACCAGGTAGCTATGTTCATATAAGGAATGCCATGGATAGGCCTGGTGGCCTCTTGCAGTTCCCTCATTTTCTTATGCTATTTTCACCGAAGTGGATTTTATTTTCTGGTCATTACAGTTAAGCCAGTTGAGGGACTTATTGGAATTTGAAGCAGTGTCTTTGATTTCAAACAAATGTATAAGGAGAGGAAAAATCAACAGTTTTAATGCATACTCTGAACTGAGATGTTCTTTTGGCAGGTGTACACTGTGGAGCAGGCTATTACCATGCACCGGGAGACTCACCACCCAACACTACTTGACCTCCCTAATGCTCTTCTCCACGCTGAAATTGAACTAGACATGTCAACTGACAAAACGGTATGAGAGAAGTGTTCGTAATCATTCGCTTTCTACATAGTAACTCAGCTTCTTTATAGGCTTGGTACTGTTAGGTATTAAAAACTTGTATGGAATGTTAATATAGGCTTGGTACAATCAATCAATCATGGGGGGCATACGCCGGGGGGCGCGTTGCCTCACCTACCCTACGTCGCCACTCCTGGTTCCCTTCCCATACCGAGTGATTTCCAGCAGGAGCTCATTTAATTTGGAGACGTGCAATAGTGATGACATTTTGTGGTTTGGTTCTGAAATCTCTCCATTAAGAGTTTTTGCTTAAAAACAAATGTTTGAATAGGGATGCATTTGGTAACTGTGGTACCATTTTATATAAGTTCTTCTCCCAATATGTTATGTCATGTGTAATGATGGTAAATGCAGAAGGAATTGTCATATCTTGTTGAATTGTAGGATTAATAATTTCACCAAACAAAATTTTACAGAACCGGTTCGTTGATGACTTCTACAATGTACTTCGTCTGCCACATGACTTCAACACCGAACAAGAGAGAACAGTCCTAGTTGTGTCACGCAGTGAAGATGTGCAAGAGAAAGCAATACAGATGGGGGCAACACATGCAGCAGGACTTGAAATTATCAAGCAAGCTCAGGTATAGCATTTATGAACTATCATATGAAATTGTCTTATGATGGACCAGGGTCCATCTACTTCTTTCCTAGGTTGAATTACTAGAATTCAAAACCTGCAGTATTCATAGTAGTGGTGCATTTGCTCCATCAGTGTCCCACTTCACCATGGTCTTTCTGTTCTCAGCCTTCATAGGCTTAACACCTACATTCCTTGATTCCTCCTCTCTATTCTCATTTGTGAATCAGGGGAGTTGTGATGATACTTGTTACACCCCTCAAAAGAAGGCAATCCAGCTTGAAACAGACCCCACATGTTCACTGACACAGGATGGCATGAAGGGGTCTTATGTCTTGCATTTGTTACATCTGTGATGGTATGTTAGCACCTGCCCCACAAGTCGATGGTTTGCTACCAACACCACTGACCCTTGACGATCAGCAGGCGACAAGAAGCGACGCCAAGGTGATACTCCCCTGCCCCTGTCATCTGGTTGGGGTCACACTGTGCACACTGACCAGGCAGATACACAGCAGGCTGGAGGTGCTGCTAACCCACCACTGTTGCATACTCAGAAAAGAATTGTGTCTATTACTTCATCTTCTGGTGAAAAAGAAGGAAGGAACTGGAAGGTGTGACTTTCTAAAATTGTGATGTGAAAGAGAAGACTGTTCATTGCCACAGAGCTGAGGCACCAGGGGAGAAAAATTCTGTTGTGACCAAATCAGGAGATTTTCACCTTTTAAATGGTCACGGCTAATGTTGGAAGCCCTGGACTTTACACATCAGTTTTTGACAGACTGGAAAATAGTAAATCAGCCATCCTTCCCTACACAGCTAGATGCAAGAGGCAAGAGGCTCTTCTACAAAGTGTGAATTCCTTTAATTGTCAACCCTAAAATCTCATCAAGAGTTGGGTGAAGATCATTTTCCACTCCTGAGGGTATGAGCACACAATATTAGGGATATCACTGCATCCTTCAATATGTAGAGGCATCTCCTGGAAGACGTTTTCAGTGTTTGAAAGCCATTATCTAAGTGATGTCAAAGGGTAGGCAGAGATACTTTTCATTAGATCAGATAATTACAGGATGACTTAGTGGCCAACACTCTCCAGTCAGACTTAAGGCTTACCTTGTATTTAATGTACATATATAGGTGTTGGTACCTTGTATATGGTAGCATATACCAGAGGTTATAGGATGATTATCCTGGCACTTTCTACAACCTGGCCACAATGTATGCTCTGTAAGAGTACTGCAACAACCACAGTAACTGGTACTAGGGTGATTATTACTTCCCCAGTTACTATGATTTTTTAAAAGTAAGGTTGACTAGACATGCTTTTCCTCCACCTGGGAATGTGGGAGTCTGTCCTAGTTAGCTTGATGTGACAAATTTCCCAGTCATAAAAAATATTTTCACATATCTGTCTGATATAACTCAAACCCACCCTGCCTCTTCTCAGTATGTCATGAACCATGGAAATGGAATGACATGTCATGGCACACTGGCTGAGAGAGGCTTGAGGGGGGGGGGTGAGGGGTGTACGCACTACTACAATGTCGACTGTACTCTCTACCACAGGTTTTGAATTCTGGTATTTCAACCTTGGAAAAAAGTTGTACCCGACTCTTAGTTATATGAGGCAGGTAACTATGTCACAATATCTTTTATGACTGCATAGTAATATTGTTACTATTTAGATGAGAATTTCATTGAGAATGGGAAGTCTGAACTTTTGCTCTGAGAGTAAGCTAAAAGTCCAATTTGTGTTTCTCATGCCATATAAGATTTAGAAACAAGAATTCTTACTTTCAGAAGTACTTTTAAAATTTACACATTTTTTTGACTGGTATTATTTTTTTTTCAGACTGGTGAAATTAATCTAAGGGAGTACGAACATTTCATTGCTGAGACTGATATTCTTCCAGACTTTGTTGCAGTTCGTGGTTTGATAAGGAAAAGGTTTCCTGCTGTCAGGAATGGTATATGATTTTTTCTTTTTTATTGGAACAATTTACTATTACAAGTAGTTGTGGTAGATACATCTGTAAGCTGGAGCCGATATATGTATATATATATATATATATATATATATATATATATATATATATATATATATATATATATATATATATATATATATATATATATATATATGCATACATACATACATACATACATATATATACATATATTGGGAATTTTATGATGAGATTAGCTGTGAAGGCTATGATTGGCTAACTTAAACATGAACAGTATTTATTGACATCATGGTTTCTGTCAGCCTGATCACTTACTGATCATTATTGTTATGGTGTCTGGGTGTGCAGTTATAAACATGACACATCACCCATCAGTGAATATTCAACATCAATGAATAGAGAGGAGTTCACCCTATCAAGAAGCCAATAAATTGCATACATGCTTATTAAATTTTGTGAGTTGTTTGAGTGGCATTTGGATTTTGAACCTGGTGTAATTAAAAAAAAAAAAGCATTTCTTTTCTTTGCTCTTTTCACATAATTTTGCAATTAAAATATCTCCTATATTTCATTGTGTCAGGGAAAAATTTTATCCTACATAGACATTGTCTATTTTTACAGGTACCGCTGGCACTGATGTCTTGGCATTACTAGAGCGTTTCACCAAAGGCATTGAATACCACACTGCAAAAGACAAGTATCATCATGATTATGCAACAATTAGAGCACCTTTTGGTCAGGTAAAAAAAAAGGGGGGGTATTTTAAAATCAGCTAAGCTTCCTACAGAAGCATCTATTTAAAATCTGCTAAGCAAATACAAAAATCAATATTGCTTTATATGATTGTTGGAACTTGAACACCTACAATTGTAACATTTCTTGCAGCTTGGCATGCACAATGAACAACTGGAAGAGAACCTATCAGCTCTTCTGAAGGACGTTAATCAACAGAAACCAAATAAGAAATCAAATGAACTAATTACCAGGGTATGTGCTCAATAACTTGACGTGAGGGTAACTGGTAGATTCTCCTCTCACACTCCCTCTTATGTCTCCTCCTTTACATACCAGACATACATTACACACACCTCAGTTCATGTTAGCCAATGTTAGGGAAGGATGGTTGAACTGATTTGCACCATTGCAGGAGTCAGCAGCCGGATCCCAATTAATACAATGGCACACACTGTAGAGACCATGCTAAACCAACAAAACCACAAATCTGAAGTACAATGAGTGGAGAAATAGGTGTACAGTAATGAAAATTTCTCAAATGACTAAAAAAAGAAAGTTAAAATCAGTGCATAGGAGAATGATTAATGAGATATAGAGGATGAGTGATATTCCCTACAGAGCAAGGTTGAAACTGTTGTGTTTACATTCCTTGGAGAGAAATAGGTTAAGAGGGGAACTGCTAGAAATATTTAAGTGGTATATAGGTTGAAACAAGGGGATACAAGCAAAGTTTTTGTGATAGTAGCTCGGACAGAATCAGAAATAATGGGTTCAAGCTTGAAAAATTTAGGCATAAGAAAGAAATTGGTTCTTTAATGGAGTGGTTGATGAATGGAACAAAGTCAGTAATCAGGTTGTTAGAGCTACAGTCAGTAGGGAGCTTTAAAAGATTATACAAATATATGGATGTGGATGATAGGTGGAATAGGTAGGTATGTTAATATTAGAACTACCACATGTAAGCCTTATGGCCTCTTGCAGCTTTCCTCATTTTCTTGTGGGGAGAAAGAAAAATGATATTTCTTTAAGAATTATCAACAATGATATTAATTATTGAAACCTCTTTCTTTCACAGGCTGTAATATTGTGTCCACCAACAAAATGGTTTTTCAAGATTGATCACGGACTTTATCTTCATCAGTATGAGAAGCCTATCAAAGTTGCAGCAGCAGCAGTTTAAACTATATTTTTCTTTATTCCCTGTGTATTAATGTAATTTACTGTTGTTGTATATAATTTATTCAAGAATAATCTATTTTGTTTTATTTCTGTACCTTACCATAATATGCAGTATGAATACACAAGTAAATGTTATGAATACAGCTTTCAAGTTGTTAACAAGGAGGATGTACCGTATAGTCTACCAGGTAGACTATAAGGTGACTTGCTATATAAGATGACCCCAAATTTTTTAGATAAAAATTCAGGTTTTGAGCTATTACCACTATAAAATATAAGAGACCTATTACATCCACAACTGTGAAGAAATAGAGAAAACAAGATATTAACAGTGATATGAGGATGTGTGTGTGTGTGCGTTTGTGTTACGTGTGTGTATGTGTTTAGAAAAAGCAAACAAGAAAGGCACTCATTGGATGTTGACTTCATACATGTAAAGAAAAAATATATTTGTTTTGTCAAAAGAAAGGTATTAAAACAACTTGAATCATGATATAAGAGAAACAGTAAGAAGAGAACATATTGCTTTAACAGCTGTCTTTTCTTTTTCCACAGCCAATCATCCCTATCACCCATAACTTGGACCCCATCAAGCTTCTGATGGATGATGCCACCATTGCTGTGTGGAACAATGAGGGTCTTCCATCAGATAGAATGTCAACAAAGAATGCCATCATCCTCACCAACTCTGATCGCTGGTCACTAATCATTGACCCACAGGTGTGTACTTGGGCCAGGGAGGGTGCTGAGGGTGCCATCCAGTGGAGGCAATGTACAGTACCCTTCTTTTCTCTATGGTTTAGCAGAAATAATAAAGAGAATGTTATTGGACATCATGAACTCATTTGCCAATCTTCTATTACAGCTTCAAGGCATCAATTGGATTAGAACCAAGTATGGAGAGCAGTTGGTGGTTGTAAGGCTTGACCAGAAGAACTGCTTGGACACTCTTGAGTTGGCTATTACTAGAGGCAATATTGTTCTCATTGAAAACTTGCATGAGAACTTGGATCCAGTACTTGATCCCTTGATTGGAAAGAACCTCATCAAGAGGGGAAGGTAAGATTGAATTTGTCTTAATAGTATTGATAAAACTTAATTCTTTGTTATGATATCTTTAGAAATGTTTGTGCACTGCATACATTCATTTCACTCACATTTACTGCAATATACTATTTACTATGTTTACTATGTTACTATGTTTTTCTCTTTATATTTCGTTTTTTCTATTTTTCCTTTTTTTTTTCAATTTTCGATAATCTGAGCCAAAATGTAAGATGGTTTACCTTGTTTTTCTCCATTTCTCGTTTTGTTCTGTTTTTCTTTGTTTTGTGTTCAATTTCCGATAATCTGATAAAATATAAGATGGTTTACTTTTATTTATCTTTATTCTTCGTCATTCTTTTTTTTTTCGTGTGTGTGTGCGTGTGTGTGTGTGTGTTTCGTTCAGTGTTCGATAATTTTAGTAAACTGTGTCATGCCTGGCTTGATAATTTGTCAGTTTTTATCATCCTTTATCTCATTAATCATCGTTCTATCACTTTTATAACCCACTAGATTAAAAATACCCAAATTAACATTCACTTTACACATTCATTCATATTTTCAGGACGTCAATAAATAAATAATAATGAATAGACTTACTGCGCATTTAGCCATTCACATCTCCGAATGGGAAGAGGAAAGAGGAAAGAGAAGGTTCACTCTAGTGCCCCACCAGTCGTCGTAGGGAAAGGAAGCACGCCGCCAGCCTCCTCATCACCATTATCGCAACCCTGGATTTGAAGATTAGTACTGAATAATTTGCTTGAGATATATTAGTTAAGTTATTAGTGTCTTTGTATTTTGTTACTAATTGTGAATACATATTGTCGTAATTAAGGTTATAATTAGAAACTGGTTGTTAGCGTGGTGAAGTGATTAGCCAGGGTAGTTAGAAGTAGTTAAGGTGTTAGTGACGTAAGCTTATCATTGTTAGGTAATTAAGTGATAGTTTAAGTAGTTTAGTGGTTATTGTTGGGTAATCAGCGTACAGTAGTTAAGGCTTGGTAAGGTATTGGCTAATTGGTGTGTTCATACTGAAATAATAGTCGTTTGCTGATAGTTTAATAGTTTATTCTGCTCATTATTTATTTTCTATAGCTTCATAAACTCACGTGGGGATTAAAATAGTACAGGCTTTTAGCCATTAATCTTCTGACCTCCATAGATACTTGCTAAAAATAAAAGCGTCTAATCACACCTATACTCGTGGTAAAAATGTGTCTCAGTACTTAAGTGGTTACAATAGTAGACTCTGGCCATTAATCTTCTCACCTCCATATATATATATATATATATATATATATATATATATATATACTATATATATCTATATATATATATATATATATATATATATATATATATATATAGTGTGTGTGTGTGCGCGCGCGCGCTATCCATCATCTCAAACCTCATAACACCACACCACACCTCGCCTGACCTCACACCTCATAACCAAGATAAAAATAGCAGGGTATCACCACACCTCACACTTAGGCCTCAGTCAACAACCTAACCTAATCTGTCTTTCCAGGGCCAGCCAGCTCAAGGATACAGTCAGGTTCCCCTAATAATGTGAATCTCCTGAAGGTGGAGATGAACATTTGACAAATCCTTCAGGGCAGAAATGTTTACTTCTGCGACCTTCTTATGAGGATGGTGAGTCTGTCTGTCTGCATGTATGTATGTCTGTATGTTGTGTGATGTCTTTTTCTCTTTAGTAAGGGCAAAAATATCGTCTATGTATTTGGGAGGTTTGTTGGTTTTCAGAGCAGCTGCCCTGAAAACAACAAACCTCCCATATACTGCCCTGAAAAACTACAAACCTCCCATATACTGCCGCTACATAGACAATATTTTCGTCCTTTACAGAAGATAAAAAAGACATCACAAAACTAGCTTAAGGAAGACTTGCTGTAATAGTATTATTATTAGTAGTAGTAAGAATCAATTATTATAAGTTTTGATATTAAAACTCTGAATACAAGTCAATGTGTTATTTTGATTTATAATATTACTTTTCCTTGCACTAATTTGTATGTTATCTTTGAACCAGGTGGCCACGACAATAGAGAAAGTGTCAAGAATCCAGCATTTCCAAGATGGGTTGTCCGGTCTGAAGGAAGCAGCGTTGGCCCTGAAAAATGTCTTCAGCCAGTGTAGTTCTATGGCCCATGTTAACACAGATTCTTAAATATGTACATTTTTCCGAGATTAATTTCTGTTCTTAAAAGACATGTTACTCTCCAGCAATTAGTGGTGTACTTGTTATCAACAGTAAATTTGAAGCTGTTGATAAAATAACGGCTAAAGTACAACGATGCTGGGAAGTTAATGTTGATTTTAGGAAGAGAAATTTGTCTGTGGAGAAATTACATATGTATATAAGAAAGTTTCTTAATATATGTACATTTCTTCCAAGATTCATTCTGTTCTTAAAATCCATGTTAACTCTCCAGAAATTGGTGTTGTACTTAGGCCATTGTTATCAACAGTGAATTTGAAGCTGTTGATGAAATAATAAGTACAACAATATTGGGAGGTCAATGTTGATTTTAAGAAGAAAAATTTGTCAGTGGAGAGATTACATAAATAAGAAAGTTTCTTAATATATGTACATTTCTTCCAAGATTAATTTTTCTCAAAATCCATGTTAACTCTCCAGAAATATGTTATATTTAGGCCATTATCATCAACAGTAAATTTGTAGCTGTTGATATAATAATGGCTTAAAGAAAACATGAAACTTTGGTTTGTTAACATTTTTAAGACAAAAAATTTTTCAAGGGAAAATTATGTGTTTAAGAGACGTTCTTCAGTATGTAGGATATTTTCTCAATGAATTGCTGTTGTTAGAATCCATGTTAACTCTCAATATATTGCTGAGATAATAATGGCATGGATTTTGATGCGAGGGAAAGCTACATACATAGGAATCTGTTAACATGGGTATTTAGAAACTGCTAGTCACCAAGTCAACCCAATGGCACACTGCTGGTCATCACCCCTGAGGAATGGAAGAACTCGGAGCCCAAGAGATGCACCATTGTGGCCGGCAGGACAACACCACACCACCACCACCACAAGCCAAGATCGAGCTGTCCTGCCAGCCACGCATTGCCGAGGAAGTCTGGATGGATGGAGTCATGTCCAGAAGAGGAGCTGCAGTTTTACAGTGTCCAGCACACCAAGTTGTAGAAAAAGTTGGCAATTGGATACAAAAGATGTTGGAACTTTCAATAAATGTATATAGTTTCTAATTTTGAGTTTATATTTGTTCAAAAAATTATATCAAGAAAATAATACAAATACAGTGGAACCCCCAAAACCCCCCTCAATCTTTAAGCTGCAATTTGCACATAGAGGCCCCATCCTTCCCCCTAGCGGACGGAGAAAGGAGTTTTTAACAGTAGACAAGGCCCTCCCAGAACCTATGTGCAAATCTCACCTTAAACTATTTTTTTTGGCCAGTATTACTTTTGGCCTAAACTGATCCCAAAGAAAAAAACTTCCAAACCTATCAACTTTAATTAAATCTACTACTATCTAGCTATATATAGGCAACTGCTAATATATATATATATATATATATATATATATATATATATATATATATATTATATACACAAATAAATATACTATTATAATATCACAAAAGATATCACTATAATAAAAGAATAATGATAGAGAGAGAGAGAGAGAGAGAGAGAGAGAGAGAATGTTTATTCTAATGTAGTGTTGGGTGGCACTTTTGACCAACCACATGTTGGCCCCCGGGTGATGTTGCCAGGAGCACTGCTGCGATGTAATGGCTGGCTTGTCTGTGGGATTGCTGATGGCCCTATGCTCAGGAAGAAAACATTGACTGAGCTTATTAGGCTCCTTGAGGAAAGGATGGCTGGCTTGGCCCAGCTGGTGGAGGAGCTGGACCCCAGTGTTGAGCTGCATGCCGTGCCCATTGAGGAGCCCCTCGGCCCCACAGCATGGGACCCCAATATGGACATGCTAATAGTGAGTGAGGAAACAAAGGGTGGTAGTGTGGCAGCAATTAATCATGTCTGGGAAGAGAAGGGCCTGCCACTCCTTGAGGGCCATGTGGTGACCCTGGTACAGGATGAGGAGCAACAGTCTACTGAAGAGGAAACTAAGGCGAGTTCCTCCTCAGAAAGGATGACGCTTCTTGGCATCATCCTGTGAGAGCCCACACAAACCTGCTGGTGTTGTGTGGTCTTGATCAACAGGGTCAACAGCCCCATCCTCAACTGGTAACCCTGTGTTTCGGTCCTTGCATATCTTGTGGACCAGTGCACAGGCCTCAATGATCCTGCACATAGTATATGCAGGGGACTTCACTCTAATTGCACCATGAACTATGTAAAATTGCCCCTTCCAGTGCCCAATCCCCTGCTCCACAACACACCTTGTCCTCTTGTAGTCTCTATAATAAAGTAAATACATTGTAATTTGAGTGTGTAACATGTTTCAAACTTTATCACACTATACTGTAGTTATTCATTATTCATAGGCTAATTAGGTTTGAAGGGAACAGCCACTAGATTTAGATAGTTAAGTTAATGCCTGTGGGGACATTAACTTGAACCCATTACTTCTGGTTCTATCAATATGTACAACTTTGCTAATGTCCCCTTTGTTATAACACCTATACCACTTCAATACTTCTATCAGGTCCCCTCTTAACCTATCTCTCTCTCTCTCTCTAAGAAAAGCAAATTTTGACACTTCCAATCTCACAAGCTTCACAGGTAATATCCTTCATCATATGTATCTTTTGATAAATTCTCCTTTGCAGTGAAACAGTCAGTATATGTATTAGAGGGTTTAACATTGCAGGCATCACTGCTATGGAATCAACCTGAATTCAGTACTGGAATACTTTTCATATTATATACTGCTTATCTATCAATTTCATACATCTTCTGAAACTCATGTGGGGATTACAGTAGTACAGACTCTGGCCATTAATCTTCTGACCTCCATACACCCCTCCTAATGTGATCGTCTCATCACAACCAAAACTGTGGTAGAAATGTGTCCCAGTACTGAAGGGATTAATGGTTTATAAATTTTCCCTTTAATCTTAGATTCTGATCTGCCATGTAACTAATGTCAGGACTCTTAAGACTATGAAGACCATTGAAGACTCACCACAGTGGAACAACAAATAACACTTTTATGAAATGAACGTACCTAACTTGGAAATAAAAAAAATAAATAAAAAAATAAATAAAAGCTCCATTAGCACAAAAAGGTCACTTCCATTATCACAAAACGATGATCTTCCATTGCTAACCTAACCTTTATTAGCAGAGAAAAGTTACCTCCATCAGCACAAATCCTAATGGGTTGAAGAGAACCAGTGATATGGGAGCATCCAGGTAGAGTTAAGAAGCAAACTCTGGGTGTGTCTTGCCATACAGAGCAACAACTGGGGGGAAAAAGATAAATTGATCAATAAAACAAACAAGCAAACAAAAGAAAAACCTTCTAAATAAAGATGAAACAATAAAAAACACACTCAACTAAACAATATAATGATGGAACAATGAAAACACACTTACCCACTATAATGATGGAACAATGAAAATACACTCAAATGCACTCAAAACACACCCAAAAATGCACTTACCCACACAATGTAACAATGAACACCCCAAAAAAAAAAAAAAAAAAAAAAAAAAAAAAAAAAAAAAAAAAAAAAAAAAAAAAAAAAAAAAAAAAAAAAAAAAAAAAAAAAAAACAATATACTGCTGAAATAATGAAAACACTAAAAAATGCACTCAAACACTTAAAATACACTCACCCATACAATAAAATGACAAAACAATTAAAACATTCAAACACACCCCAAGCACTCACCCACACACTATGATGATGAAGCATTCTATCACAGCTGGGTAGAGGTTATAGAAAGCCAGATCCCCAGAGATGAGATTGACAGCTGCCCTTCCCTGCAGCAGTGGTGGTCATGGTGAGGTATTCTAGCTGGCCATATATCTGTTAGGATTTGGTTAGGTTAAGTGCAGCATTGTCCTTCTCTCTATAAAGGCAGTATACGGCATCCTGAGACTCTTTTACCTTGCCCCTCTAACAGTTAGGTTAGGTGGTGGTAATAATTAGAAAAAAATGAGATATGATATTTCCAACATTTTTCAACCTAACCTGGGGGAAAGATATATATTTTGAATTGCAAGATAATCATATCAGTTTATATTCTAACTGAAATGTATGGAACTAGGTTACTAATGGCTGGTAATATTTATCTCAATATCTATCACAATACGTCCTACCTATTACATCTGCTTAACCTAATGTAACCTGGGGGGAAGGAAGTATACCTAGAAATGTTAATTACAAGGTAATTGTCTGAGATTATATTACAACAAACTGAATTACATGCAAAACCTTCATTACTATCTTTAACTGCTGTCTAATGTTTTAATATAATCCATTAGGGGTGTGCAAAAAAATCGATTCACATAAGAATCGCGATTCTCATTTACTACTATTCAAAATCTATTTAAAATGTTCCAATATCGAGTTTAATTATTTATTTTATTTTTTTTTTAATCCGCTGGCTGTCGGCTTTTATTTTGAAACGACGCGGGAGTCAGGACGCAATGGAGGAGGAAAAAGAAATTCAACCGGCCCCGTCCTCGTTGAAGGCAAAGATTTGGACTCATTTTGGTTTTTACCAAAAGGATCCTATACACACCTCTAGATTGAAGCAGAAATCATGAATCAAAGTTTTGAATCGAATCGCAGCCCCCAAAATCGGAATCGAATCGAATCGTGAGATAGTAGAAGATTCCCACCCCTATAATCCATCATATCCCTTATGCCTTCTTACCACCCAAATTCCCTAACCGAACCTAATTTTTTTTGGGGGGAAATGCATATCGAATATTTTTTTTATGCCCAAACCAACGAAAGAATTCCATTACTAACCTGTTATAATTGCAGCCTGTGTTGCATTTCGTGGCAGAAGATAAGGGGTGAGCAGCCATCGCTAGCAGGGATAGCCACAATCAGCCAGTAGAGGACACCCTTCTGTGTAGGTTGTGAAGGCCCAAATCATCACCACAGCATAACTGCATTTCTCCAGTTGCTAGACATCGGAGTTACCAATACCTTCATCTCTGAGGTGACCGCATGGTTCCACTCAGTGCGGCTATGTAGCTTGTCTCTCACCAATTTAGTAACAAAAGCAATGCCTTCACTGTCCAATCGGTACCTCTTGATGAGTTCAGCATCATCATAGATACCAAGAATGTTCTTGCACTCACGGAAAGTCCTTGGACGTCTTACTTGTTGATGGTTGGCCATGGTGTTGTTATTGTTGTTGTCAGTCCCGTCGGTGTCTGAAAATGACTTCAGTCCACTTGAGCCACCTCGATTGCAGCTTAACTTTTGTCGTCTGCTTAGGGCAGAACTAAGCAGGCCTTAAGGATTTGAGTCATTTTGTGGGATGTGCTTGGTCCGCCCAAGTCATTTTTTTTTTACTTAAGTTACGCTGACCTATGAATACCGGCCCTGGGTTCTGGACAGCGCCTCATAACTCTCGTTTCTCCATTTTCCATCCTTCATCGCTATCAGCAGGATCCCCAACACTCTCCTGGGGCATCTTGAAGTAATTCTTCAGGCAACGTAGTCTCATCACGGTCAAAGACGTGCGAAAACTTAGGAAAATGTCAGGCGAACAGGTCTTGGGTCTGCCACTCAGCGCCATGTTTACAAAATACTAGACTAATGGCGTTTCCTGCGTTTTAAAAATTATGGCGGCTCTTCATTATCATTTTTATTGATATAAATATTCTTACTAATCTATGTCAGAGGGAAAGAATACTAAGCTAGAAATTTACCGCTTTGTATGGTATACAATAAGTGAACCTCAGAGAGAGAGAGAGAGAGATAACCCAGCTTGGGGGGAGGCGTGTGGCTGGGCAATGAATACGTGGGAAATGCATAATATGGCTGAGGGATGAAAGTATGGAAGGGATAGCTTTAACCTGTGGATACATACGTAGAAACAAATAAATAAATTATGATAAAAACATTTATATAAGAGGGATAAACAAACAGAGGTTTAGTGTATCATGTAGGTAGCAAATGAAATATCCATACATAACTTCGCATTATTTTTATTTGGTCCGCTTTCCCATATAAAGCTGAGGCACTAATAACATGCTCATTCTGATGTTATATACAAATAACAGATTCATTTCTCATAGAAAGCACAAAACTGGATATACTAAGGAAGCATACCCGGCATATTCAAAGCAGAATCCCAAGGTATTAGTGATGTATGTATGTACAACTGTTGCATTGGTTTATCATAAAGGTTTCTCCCTAGTTACATTAGGATAAAATCATATGGAGAGAGAAAAAATCAAACAAAATAAAAACCCTTCCATCTTTTTTTGTTGGCCACAAAGTTAAATATAATACCTTATACAATGTTGCAAATAGTCAGTTTAATATGAAAGCAATATGTAATTATGTAATGAATGAATCTTTATAAAAATACTATATACATTATATTACAAAAGTATTAAGGCAATGCTGCCACAAAACATTACCAAGAGCCTTCAGTGGATTGCAGATACACTGCACATAAAAGACACTGTCTGGTAATTACAGTTATGTTATCTCCTGCGTGCATCTAACAGAAACTCAATCACTGTTGAGACCTTTTCTCTTTTAATCTTTGAAAGAACATGGATAAAATTCAAAACAAATAATAGTAAATACATAAAAGCATACTACGAATAAGAGGATGCAGTTACTGTATGTAGTCTGTGAAATGCTATCCATTCACCAAGAAAATCCTACGATAGATCAATGAAATAATACTATAATAAAAAGAGAAAAGATGATGTTACCTTAAAGGATAAAATGATGTACAAAACATAATGACATAAGTAAGAATATGGTGACATTCATGAATGCAGATGGAACTATGTGCTGTCTTCATATTATATGTAGGAAGTGGTTGTGCATGTCTTTGTGGCACAACCCTTTGTCCTAGGATGAAAACTGATCCATCCACCAGCATAAAGAAATGCACCTATCACAGATGAGGGTTGGCATACAATGTGGAATGCACCAACTCCTCAGATCCCACTAGGTCCTCACGGGCACTCATTGCTTGTGTGAAAGGCATAACTTGTGGAATCTCTAAAACCTTGGAGAGACTGCTAAACAATCCAAATACAGCCTCTACCATAGCACCACTGTCCATAACAATTTCTAATCTTGTACCTCCACCAGTCTATCTTAATGATCACAAGAAAACTGCAATATGAAGTCTGTGCACAATGAGAATCCAACTTTTCTATATTGTTCCTATGTACCTAATATGCATAAATCTTTCACAATCTAAATATAACATTTCAAAAGGATGACTTCAGATGCAAAATCTCAAAAGGAATATCCCTGTAAGATCATATCACTTATTCGTTATGCTACATTATGCAAGGTCTTAGTACAAAATTCAGATATCAAGTATACAGGAAAATCAAATGCATATCATAATTATTCCTTGATGTTTCAGACATACTGTTCCACAATGAATAATGTTTCAAGATATTTTGAGTTTAATATCATTGAGTTAATGTATACGATAACGATTTGTGTAATTCAGCACAAAAAGGAAAACAAATTAACAGAAATTCAGAATAGAATTTGATAATATAGTACAAAACTGCACATTAGTTACATTTCTAGATAATATTCTCATGTTTATTCTTCATTCTTTGCTGAGGAGCCATCCAATTTCTGCCTTAGCACTAGAGTAACTGTGCCATCTGGTAATTTTTTCAAGAAGTTCCAAGCTTCAATACGTGCCATTCCTGTCACATCAACTGCATTAACACTGACCAGCTCATCGCCCACCTTGAGAATACCGCCCTTGTCTGCTGCACCACCTGGAGGAAAAAAAGGAATAAGTATTCAGGTGAGAATATTTCTATAATCGTCAACTACCTAGTTTCTTTGAAATCAATCAATCAACCATGGGGGCCATATGGCAGGGGGTGCATTGCCTCGCCTACCCTACAGCACCACTCCTGGCGGTCACGCCTCACGAGTCTCCATGCAGGCTCCCTTCCCATACTGAGTGACTCCCAGCAGGAGGCACCAACTTGCCACAGCCAAGAGTTCTGTGGGTGTCCCCTTGGCCTCCTATAAGCTGGGTTATCCCTTTCGGAAACAACCTGATAAGCAGGATTGGCTTCCGGATATTGAGCCACATGCCCATATAGCCGCAGTTGGCGCATTCTACTCAATTATACTTTGGAGTAGTTTTTGAGATTTGCATTTGCCCTGAATTGAATTTAAGACTTTTATCTCTATTCTTAATTGAAAAGATATTAGACACATACCACTAAATATTTTCTTGACAGTAAGAGGACGATCACCCAAAGGTGAATCCTTGCCACCCTCAAGTGAGAATCCAAGACCCGCACCATCTTTCACTAAGGTAATGGTGAATGGAGGACCTCTGGGGACTGACATTGCTGCTACATCTGCAAGATAAATATATGCACATTATAAAATTGTATACTATTATAATCATTACAGTTCCAGCCCCAGTAGTTATAGCTAAATACTGTAAAGATTATGTTTCTTTAATGAAGCAGTATTTCCAAAGCTGCCCTCATTAGTGGTTTAAGACTAACAGTGAAATTCCCTCTTTTATATCAAGTACATATAAATGGTTCCATAAAAAAGGAACTTATTCTCATACAGCTGCACCATAATCACATCTGACAATAAATAGGGTATGGAATGATAAGGACACAGTAGAGCAAAAAATATAGAGGTATTTAAAAAAAAAAGAAAAAAATTGCACCTGAAATGAGGCTCTTGCTGTCCATTGGTGACTCTAGGATCTTGGGAGGCCTTGGAGAAGTGACATGGTTGATGAGGGATGGACGGTGGATAAAGTTTCCATCAGATTCTGTCATGCTTGACTCTTGTGGAGTAACAGAACGACTTCTAGATAGCACAAGTACAACCTCTGGTCTTGGTGACTGTAAGGAAATATGCAGGAAAACATGTGAAAATGGTAAATATAGTATGTCACATATTTCTCAACATCTAATCTTAAAAGTCTTAATTTTTCATTGCTCCAAGAACATTACCCAAAATTTGAGGCTGATCTGCTGTGTGTGTGTGTGTGTGTGTGTGTGTGTGTGTGTAGATACCATTTTCTGGTAAACTCTGGCTGGAACTCTCTTCCTGCTTCTATATTTCCAACTTCCTATGATTTAACTTTATTTAAGAGTGAAGTTTCAAATAATTTATCCCTCTAATTCAGCTAATTCTTTTGGATCTATTAGACAGGCTACTTAGTGGCCCTTTTTTTGTTGTTTTATGTAGCTCTTGGCCAGCTTTCCTCTGTTACATAAAAAAGCAAATAGGTAGATAAACACATGTAGTCTCTCTCTCTCTCTCTCTCTCTCTCTCTCTCTCTCTCTCTCTCTCTCTCTCTCTCTCTCTCTCTCTCTCTTATGAATGTAAGCATATACAGTAATATAACATATCAAATATCAAGAATAACAACATTTTATACAAGCATTGGCAATAGAAAAAAATGGAATAAAAAAAGTTACCTTAAGTATACTAAGAGCCTCCTTGTGGGTCACACCACGGAGGTTCTTGCCGTTGATGGAAAGGACTCTGTCTCCACGCTGGATGCGGCCGTCACGGTCAGCCAAGCTGCCGGGGATGACCTTGTGCACCTGTTGAAGGGGGGAAAGGGGGGAAATTACTTACTTTGTTGTAAACTTGTGTATCATGATGAGTCATAAAAAGACACTAAAAACAAAAATGTATTAAATGAACTGAAGGGCTGATTCATTTACTGTCACCACCTCCTATCAGTCTGTTTATCCTTTCTGGTTTGAGTTTGAACCATGGTAAGATAAGCATATGATTATGCATCCTGCCAAGTTAATGATGGTCACTTCATGCAGCATATAGAAGTAAATAAACAAAGTTACTCGAGATTAAACCTTGCAACCTTGACTTTTAGCTCTGTTGAGTCATTAATACAAGAGTTTCTCTTTATTCTTCATCTGACAAGTTAGGTTCATGCAAAGATCAGGGTCTGAATGAAGAGTATAACATTACACATTTTTTCGGATATCAACAAATTACTCTTTTGATATCAATGATCAAAATTCATATTCCAGTCACATGGCACATACTGCTAAAGAAAAAAAATAAATAAATAATAATAATAAAATTAAATACAAAAAAGTAAGCTGGGTGTTATGAAAGAATCACCAACCGACAGAAAGAAGAGAGGGCAAATTCACGGAGGTACAACTAAATGTATGCCATATAATGATAAACAGTTAAGGTAAGAACTATTAATTATGTGCCTCTGCTTTCCCTCCATTTTGTGCTTTCCATTTGAAGTCTCTGTTTTGTTAATAATCTTATAAATTCTCACAATTAATAGATTGTAGGCAGATCAAAGTCACTGACCAGATGAGTGATGTGCAACTTGACAAATGACCATGAATGTTCAGCCTCTTGTGTAATCCATTTACAAAAATAATTTTGTGAAGCGTTCGAGTGGAGAGGAGGGAGATGACAGAACCTCATGGAAAAGACTAGTGAGGAACAGTGGCCTTACATAACATAGGAGCAGCTGCAAAAATAGTACAATGCGGTGATTAATTCCATACGTGTCATAAAACCTACCGTAATCTCCTTGGTTTCATAGTCAGCACCGCCCGCAAGAGTGATACCGATGGAACCGTGGCCGACGATCTCCCTATGTAACACCACCACCAGGATTTCATGAGATGGTGTTCCAGATTCCTCAAGGGACTGGTTAGCTTCCTCAATTAGCTGGGCCAGTTCCTGCAACAAGATACATTCTCGTCACGCTATCTCCCCTGAAATAGCATTCTAGGAGCAAAGGAAGTCATTGTGTGATTAATACGTACTATCATGTTAACATGCATACCATCTTGACGCGACGGTCCTCAGCAAACATTTCATATCAGAATATCTTCATACACACACACACACACACAGAGAGAGAGAGAGAGAGAGAGAGAGAGAGAGAGAGAGAGAGAGAGAGAGAGAGAGAGAGAGAGAGAGAGAGAGAGCAACCTGCCTTCCTTCTTTGGAGCGCACAAGGAAGGAGGGAGAAAAAAAAAAAAAAAAATGTTTTACGCAAAAAAAGCACACCGCCAGCTGGGAGCGGCCGACCTTGACGAAGGTCGCTTCACGACTACACGATTCTAAAGGAGTTCCATTGCCTGATTCACACTAATCTGCTTAGTACTGTCGACAAGGAATGAGTTCCTGGAACGACTTATCTCTGAAACTTGCTGATGGCGATGAGGGGACGACGATGGTAACAACGATAGTAATAATAATGTCCCCTATTTCGAATTCATCACACACACACACACACACACACACACACACACACACACACACACACACACACACACGCACACACACACACACACACACACACACACAGAGTAACACGTTACAAATCTATAACATATATTAACGACAATAAGTAAATAAACAATGTAGTATATATAGTTTTAACGTAACATTACAAGGAGCAGAGGATGAGAAAAGAAGTAAAGGAATTTCAGTCCTCATATTCCAAGCTATGTGATCCGCTGCTCAAGAAGCAACTGTTATGACGCTCACATCCTCAGGTAAGCCGCTACAAGATGAGATTTCTATAAATAAAGAACTGAGTAAATGATATCATTAAATAAACTGAAAAAAGAACTATGAAACTGTGAATTAAACACGTTCCAAAACATCATTATGTGTGTGTGTGTGTGTGTGTGTGTGTGTGTGTGTGTGTGTGTGTGTGTGTTTACATACACTCCAAGCATAAATATTCATCTATTAATCTATCTCTTCACGGCTGTAATTATTTCGTACATATGCATTGCTAACTGCATTAAGGTCTTTTGAATATACGTTTGTATTTCAGAGAGTGAAAAAAAAGGCAGGCAAATGAAAAGTTTCTGAGGTTCAGGAACAAGTGGTTAGCAGCTGCAACCTGATAGATGAGCAGCAGAAGATTCACTGTCAGGTGGTCTCCTCACCTGCTATCTTTGCAGAGGAGGTTATTACTTAAAAACTCAGTGTGTTTGTTCCTCAACAATCACGAGGTAATAAAAAGCGGAATAAAAAAAGCGCTCTAGATAGATTTCAACTGTAACAAAGTAACTGCAACAAAAGTTTTCTGCGATCAGTTCAATATCTACTCTATTATTAACATTTTCGCTGGAATATCATATTTTCTAATGATAATTTAGAGAAGGGAAAGGGAGAAATTAGGAATTGGCGTTGGAGTGGGGGCTCGCGATGCGTGATTAACAAGATGTGAGAGACACAAAGAACTTGTGTGACTGTCCGACAGCATGGCAAAAGAGAGAGAGAGAGAGAGAGAGAGAGAGAGAGAGAGAGAGAGAGAGAGAGAGAGAGAGAGAGAGAGAGAGAGAGAGAGAGAGAGAGAGAGAGAGAGAGAGAGAGACGGTTTGGTTAGGTTATTGTAATAAAATTTTCATTCCAAAATCTGTATTAATTTTTCATCCTAAAGTCAGAGGACATGACAGGGAATGTGTGGGCGAATGACTCTCACATGTGGGCGAATTGACTGTAAATCCCTATAGATATGCACATCATCATGATAAAAATAAAATTCTCTCTCTCTCTCTCTCCCTCTCTCTCTCTCTCTCTCTCTCTCTCTCTCTCTCTCTCTCTCTCTCTCTCTCTCTCTCTCTCTCTCTCCAAGAAGGAAAACACTACTCACCTGTGGAGATATAAGGGATGTGGAAGAAGCAAGAGAGGTGATGGAGCCATACTGGTCGCGCTGTCCCGAGGCCAGGGATGTCACGGAGCCGTAATGGGCCCCAATTAAACCCTCATCACTGTTTGTTGAATCCAGAGACGACATGCGGGGATGTGAGGAACCTGCTCCTATTCCTCCGCGTTTCCTCATGTCATGGCGTTCAAAGGCTCTCATGATATCGTCGATTTTAGGAGTGGTGGAGGCTCCCACACGAGGGAATGAGATGCCAATGTTGGCACGGGGACGCGAGAAGGCATCCAGGACCTCCTTACTTGAAGTCCGTGAAAGAGATGTTTCAGGAGTGAAGAGATCATCGCGGGAGTCTGTAGAGGCAGTTGGACTGAGCTGGGAACATCCGGTGAGGTAATTTGAGTCCATCACCCCACCATCACCACCCTCAATGAGACTAGTAGGTCGAGATGGCGCTCCCCCAGTCCCTCCTTCTCGTCGGTCGCGCATTTTGACGCCACCATTGCCATATTCTGGCATTGACAACTTGCGATCAGGAACTTCTGCCCGAGGAATATCAAGGTTCTCAGCACGAGTGTCACCATTGCTGCTGAGGCTATTGGAGGAAGACTGAATAGATTCGCCACGGAGATCTGACTGAGATGGCTGAGGTCCATCCACGTCAGCCTGGTTATCGTACAACCTGGAAGGACGAGTTGGCTTCTCCAGAGTAGATGTCGCTGTCGATCGTTCCTCATACTGACGTGAAGATCGAACGGACGCCTCAAGTCGACCATTGCTTTCCCTGCGAGCCAAGTTTGGTTGGGGAGGCGCTGCTGTATCCTCTTCGGCACGCTGTTGCCATTTTTCGGCCAAGGCGCGGAATCCCCCTGATTTTTTCTTGGTGCGGTCAGGGGAGCTTGAATCAGAAGCTCTTCTCATTCGTTGAATTTTTGACTCTATATCTGAAGTGGAGTTGATTGATCCATATTTCATTTCCAACTCAGCCCAACGGTTTCCCCTCCTGGGATTGGATGACACACATTGGCTTGTGTCAGAAGAATCCGAAGTTTCTGTAGTCCTCCGCGAGGGTGGTGATGAGAGTGGAACTTCAGCGATTACATCCTTGTTGTTGCATTCGTTAAGTTGTTCAAAATCATCAGTGATTTCATTTACATATGCAACTTTCAACTGCGACTCCTTGTACATTTCTCCCTCTTGGTCAAAATAAACAGGCTCCGCAGACACCTTCACTTCGTCATACTTGGTGACGTGAATGACAGAGTCTTTCGAATTCCGTCGGGACGAATCATGAGAAGATCGTCGAGATGAGGCTGTGGATGAAGTGGATGAAGTAGACGCTTGGCGCCGCAAGCCAGTCACCTTTGGTCCCTCCCGTAGCTCAGAGTCTAGCCGATTAGGAAACCGATCTGAATCTTCTACTCTGTCCGAGGCACTGGAGTATTTGCGGATTATTTCAGGAGTCTGATGCTCGTCACTGTTCTTTCCTGAGCTGCATCTCGCGGAATTAATTACGTTCCTTCTGTTTTCAGCCTCAATGCTTCCACGCTTCAGAACTCTTCTAGCGGCATCCTGGTCATCCAGTGAATTTTGTTGAGATAACCGTGACCTGTAACCTCTGCCGCGACGATCTTCGAGCTCATCCTGTTCTGGCATTGGGGAAGATGGGGGCGACATTCCCTGAGAGTAACTGGATTGTGTGGAGCTGACTGCAGAGTCATTGTCACTGTCTTCGGCTCTGTTATGGCGCGACTCATAAGAATTTTTCTGGGAGAGAGGAAGCTTACTGTAACTGTGCCTATCACTGTTATATCTGCTATCGGTCATGTCATATGTGTGCTCTGAACTGGGTGGAGAAATAGTCTCTAAGCTCTTGGGAGGAGAGTGACATGGGGGAGTGGGGGATGGCTGTGACAAGTCACTAGTAGGGGAGGTGCTGCATGCACTGTGAGAGCGACCACTAAGTGGTGGAAGGTTGTCTGACTTACTAAATACACTCATATTCTTTCGCTTAAATGCAGGTGAATATTTGGGTAAAGTGCTGGTGCCGTGGCTCTTCCACGGCGGAGCATTGAGGGAACTGTGTCTGCTGGTGTTGGACTCGCAGGAATCGATGCTGGAAATAGAATCTGCCTTGTACAGCCTGGGGGAACGCTGGCCTTCACGAGGGAGGGACATGGTTTTGGAGGCTGTTGTTGGCGGTATACTAGAGATACGAGGAAGGTCGATGGAGGCCTTGTCATTCCCCTCGCTTCCACGACTCTCAGGAATCACTAGTCCAAGGAGTTTTGAGCCGAAACTTTTCCTTCTCTGTTCTATCAGATTTGTGAGTGACGTGCGTCGCTCTCGCTCCTCTGGCTTTTCAATTCCATACTGGTATACGGAAGGTCGATCATAAGCACCCACACTGTGACGCTTTGTAAGAGATGTTCTGCCTATGTCAATCAAGGACTGTGAACGTGAATGAAGACCGCTTGAACTAGACTCATCATCCCTCTTTTCCTCCCGCAGGCCACGGCTCCGTGGAGTTGGTGGTGTGTCTTGTCTGATGTCCACCTCACTGGATGCTGTTGATATGTGTTTCGTGCTATCTTTAGGTTCAGAAGTACTAACATTGATCATGGAGCTAAACACAGAGGTCTTGCTCAGGGACCGAGAGCTGCTGTGGACCTCGCGGCCAGTTTTGGAATTGGAGCTTGTAGAGTTATCAAGCCGAACGTCGTCCTCAGTGAAGGAGCGCTTCATCGTTCCCTCTTCACTCTCCTGCTTATCCAGCTTCCTGGTTTTAGGATGGGGCTGGTCAGGGCCGTCTGTAGAAAACATGGCGATCTTATCTCGGACGCTCTTCTCGCTGCGTTCGTCCTGTCTGCGCCAACGGCTTCGTGTGGGAGTTTGTTCCCTTGACTTGCGTTCTTCATTCCCCGTCCACTTATTGTTCCCTGAATCTAAGGTCCTGTCGCTGCTGTAGGTCTTACTGGCTGTAGGGGAAGAACGAGGTATGGGTGGGGGTGGTCCGAGGGGAGTGCCAGGTGCTGAGCGGGTGCGTGGCGTGGTGGCGGAAGGAGGGGGGCTGCCGGGACTGTCTAGCTCCATAGCTAGACGGGAGTAGCGGGCGTAGCGAGACATTTTATCTGGTAGACCCTCGGCGTAGTTACTGGGGAACTCATGTCCATCTGGGGGAAGCCTGGAGTAGGGAGGGGGCGCGCCGCCTGAGGAGGAGAAGCGGTGCTCGCAGGTAGCCACGCTCACGCTGCCGCCGCCACCTGGAAAGAAATGCACGGCTGTTATTCATAGAACATACATTCCTGTTTACCGTAATAATCATACGAAAACATATGATGTAAAAAGAAAAAAGAAAAAATGTTCTCCCCCCAGCCTAACATTCCAATCTACCGAGCATGTGAAGTATTTGATCTCACACCTCGAGGCACTAATCTACCATGCATAGAATTCAGCTGCTTAGTTTTGTAAACCATCAACAGCCGGATACTGCGCTAAATGTTGGCCGGTCGACGCAACCCAGGGTTATGTTGTATCGATAAGTCACGTGAGTGGTAAGTATCCACTGGAAGGTGGGAACAATTACATGAAAAAAAGAAAAATATACTATTGCATTATAGGCCGATTTGACTACGTTGTTTAATATATGTTCATAGCTACCTTCGAGAGCCCACACCACAATGTTATGAGTGCGATTTTCGAAAAAAGTTACGAGGCCATTTAAGGTCATCAGGCAGAAGGTTAAATGTCTCTCAGGGTTCTAATAAAGTTACAGACTTGTGCAAGGAACACGTATCGCATCAGACCACATGTCCCTCCAGCCACCCACGCTCTTGAGCAAGACAGCCGAGGCCGGGTGTTCAATGTAATCCGGGGAGGGGACGTGGGCTGGTGGCTGACATTCAGAAATGGAGAACCAGCAACGCATGGAATACAAAGAGTTTAGCTTAGACGTAGCGTTTGGGAGCTCACGTAGTTTCTTTCAGTGGAATCCCAACATAATTTCAGATTTCATAATGGTGGTAATGACAAATACTGCAATTAGCGAATAGTAATGCCAGTGATGGTGCTACAAAAATAAAAACTGGAAGAAAAATATGTTCATAAATACGGCTAGAAACATCAGAACTGCCGTAAATGGAAATAAAATAGTGCATGTACTGCAAAATCAAAAGTTTATAAGAAAACATGCACTGTTATGGGAAGAAATGGAGTAGTAACATGCAATCACTTCTATTATGCGATTTCTTTTAATTTCAAGTAACCCGATGTCCTTAGAAACCAATAGGTTGTCAAAATTTGTGAGGAGACTGTCAACAAATCAAAGAACTTCAGATGCAATGGAAACGTTCAAGATAGAAAAAAAAGTGCTGCACATTAACAAACTTTTAACCATGATGATTCCTGCAGACAATGGGAAGGAATCGAGGCATCAAAACGAGGAACGTCTGACCCGAAGGTTAGGAACAATAGTGTAAACGAGACAGGATGGCAAAAAGAGGTGTGAGGCAGAGGACTGGAAAAATACCAATA
Organism: Callinectes sapidus; assembly: GCA_020233015.1. Lineage (NCBI taxonomy): Eukaryota > Metazoa > Arthropoda > Malacostraca > Decapoda > Portunidae > Callinectes > Callinectes sapidus. Next base: position 18,733,373 of record CM035197.1, on the reverse strand, counting down.
ACCAAGAGGTCACGGGGCTAATCGAATTTTGCAAGGACGTGGCACTTTTTCCCCAGAGGACGCAGTACGCTCGTCATTTCTTTGGCAGCTTTTCCCATGTTCTTACGTGTCACTCACTAATCATCTTTATAGTCTTTGCCACAAGGTTCTATCTTCTACTTCTCTTCCATCCAGATTTGATTGTCAAGTAACTCTTTCCTTTCCTTTCATAATCTACGAGGAACAATCTACCATACGATCTTGTGAATAAGTGGTAAACGAAAGTGTTCTTAGTCTGTCTGTCTGTCTGTCTCTCTCTCTCTCTCTCTCTCTCTCTCTCTCTCTCTCTCTCTCTCTCTCTCTCTCTCTCTCTCTCTCTCTCTCTCTCTCTCTCTCTCATATACAGTTATACTTATGATTTTAGACCTGCCTTCGTCTAATCTACATTTACATCCATCAATCTTCTCCCCAAATATCACTCAAGGTGGCCAGAAATATACGGTCATTAACAACGAGAAAGTATGGCGCAAAACCTAGCTGCCCACGTCCAAGCAATCTTAATTATACTAAAGGTGAAAAAAAGGGACCTTGCAGGGAAAAGGAAGACTGTCACAAGAAACATTCCTCATGCTTTCGAGTTATGTACGTATATTTCGCTTCTCCACTTGCTTACTGTGTGGCTGGTGGACATTGCACCTGTGATTTTTCCCATTCCCAAGTAATCACGCCTCTGTCAGCAACACACACACACACACACACAGAGAGAGAGAGAGAGAGAGAGAGAGAGAGAGAGAGAGAGAGAGAGAGAGAGAGAGAGAGAGAGAGAGAGAGAGAGAGAGAGAGAGAGAGCCGCGGGAGAAGAGCCAGCGGCCGCCATTTGCATGTATTGATCTCAGCTCAGAGTCGGGCTGTCGTCGGGCCTTCTGTATCCCAGGTCAACTAAGGTGCCTACTGGGGAGGGTGGTGTACTGGGGAGGATGTACTGGGGAGGGTGTACTAGGACTTTACTGAGGTGTACTGGGGAGGGTATACTGGGACTCTACTGGGGTGTACTGGGGAGGATGTACTGGGGATGTTGTACTGGGACTCTACTGGGGTGTGTACTGGGTAGGATGTACTGGGGAGGATGTACTGGGGGTGTGTGTACTGGGGAGGGTGTACTGGGGAGGTTGTACTGGGGAGGGTGTACTGGGACTCTACTGGGGGTGTACTGGGCAGTGTACTGGGGTGTTCTGGGGAGGTTGTACTGGGGAGGTTGATGCTGAAATCAAACCGGGAAACTGTACTGGGTGTGTGAAGGGGAAGGAATTGATTACCGGGTTGCTTTTAAGTTTTTAGAGACAAATTTACCGGTTCTTGTAATACTGGGAAGTTTGTAGTGTTAGTAACATGCTAAAACTAAACTGGGAAAGGCTTTTTACAATGCGAGAAGTGAAAATAATACATAACCGGTATATTTTCACGTTTTTACATATAAATTTACCAGTCTCGTTAATACTGGAAGCTTGCAGTGGTAGTAACATGTTGAAGCAAAACTGGGAAGGCTTTTTGGTGTGTGACAAGTGAAATAAGACACATTACTGGGATTTTTTGTGTGTTTGGATTATAGTTTACCAGTCTTCCTCATACTGGGACATTTGTAGTATTAGTAGCATGATAAAACAAAACTGGGGAAGGGTTATTGGAGTATTAGAAGTGAAATAAGACACTTTACCGGTATCTTTTTTGCGTTTTAATATACAAATTTACCTGTTTTTCTGTTACCGGGAAATTTGCAGTGTCAATATTATGCTAAAACTAATACTGGTAAGGGATCTGTTTATATAAGAGAGATACAGGTTAAGGAAAACAAAGATAATAAAACACCAACACTATTTAGACAGTCCCCGTGCAGGTTCAAAGTAATTAGGTAAAAGATGTATTAAAATATCACTCTTAAATAGTGAAGTTATAGGAAGCAAAGAGAGAGAGAGAGAGAGAGAGAGAGAGAGAGAGAGAGAGAGAGAGAGAGAGAGAGAGAGAATGATGAGAGTTAAACTGATCATCCTAATTCATTTAAAAAAAAAAAGACATTGATCACTTAGTCTTACAAAATGCGACATAAACTATAACAAGATCATGGTATTACTTTTCCGCCGGGGACGTACAACGAACTAAAACTGCCGACATTGATACAGAACACGATGAACCAGTTAGTTAACCCAATCCACTTCCATTTCTCCTCGTCAGACCAGGTGGGCCACGTGTTCTTAACCCAAGCGTGGCGAACTGAAAGCGTCACACTTCCACCTCCGTCACGATTCGTCACACCTACTAGCCCGTCACGCTAAGAATTCGAAGAGAAAGGGATTAATAGAAAAGGGAATGAGATAGTCTGGATGGAGGAAACGCGTGAATATCTACCTACGTAGGTAAAGAATGGTCCGAGAAACACGAGTATATGAAATTCCAGTCAGACCACATTCTCTTCTGCGCTTCTCCCAGGCCTTGTCTTCCGGATGACTGGGACAGATGGAGTGAGGGCGGCCGGTTCCGTGAGTAAGGGGCGGCGTGGGGGTGAGAAAGAAGGGGAACATGAACGGCTCGGGTGTGGGAAGGCAAGGGCGGGAGGGCGTGAGGTAGAGGAAAGGGGAGACTAAGCCTAAGTTGTCTGGTTTTTCAGAAATCGACCCTGTACTTCCTTCCCTCCTTTGGCTTGCCTTCACGAGCCCCTTCCCGGAACTAGGGTGTAGAGTGTCTGTTCTCACCTATATGTACATGTATATATACAGTACGTACAGCTGCTGCCTGGTGTTGTTATGGTAGGAAACTTACGTGCCTTATTCGAAGTTTTCCTGGTGGTAGTGGTGGTGTTGGCGTTAATGGTGGTAGTAGTGGACTGTATGAATAAATGAATAATAGAGTTGTATCTTTTGTTACTGAAGTATGTAACGAGATTGTAGAAACTAATGTGTTATGGGACATATCACTGAGAGAGAGAGAGAGAGAGAGAGAGAGAGAGAGAGAGAGAGAGAGAGAGAGAGAGAGAGAGAGAGAGAGAGAGAGAGAGAGAGAGAGAGATGTATGAGGAAAATGAAGCAGGTGTTGGACTGGCACGGCCCCAGGTGGGTGTTTGGAAGAGTGGGCGGGCTGGGAGAGGTGAGGTGCGGGTTACGGGTTTGGAGCGAGAGTTAGGGGGCGCAGTACTGTTACCTCTGAACCGACACCACAGCTCGGCCGGGACTAGCTCCGCCTTGAGACAGGTATAGGAGGAGGAGGAGGAGGAGGAGGAGGAGGAGGAGGAGGAGGAGGAGGAGGAGGAGGAGGAGGAGGGGGTGGTGGTGGTGGCGAAGGTGGTGGTCCGTTGCTGCTGTCTGGCCACCTTTTATCTGACCACGCTGGAATCTGCCCACAGGTTGAACGGTGCAGGGCAGGGGAGGCAAAAGCATACTATATACGAGCAAGTGAGCGTGTGTTTCTCCTCTTGCCGTTGGACTGGTACACTGGCTCACCACACACACACACACACACACACACACACACACACACACACACACACACAGAAAAAGTACCACCTTTTCGCTAAACAAACAAAACTGCCACTTCTTCACACTCAAAAATCAGCCGAGTGTGCACTGTGCAGTCGAAGATTCTTAAATATTTCAACCGGTTACCACTTTGGCCAGCATGACTCACCACCGTCCAGGTAGTTTGTCTGGGTGGTGGTGCGCGGCAGGGCAGTGCAGGGAGGGCAAGTTGGGTGCTCCAGGGTGCTGCAGAGTGGTGGTGGTAGTAGTGGTGGTGGTTAATATGAGTATGAGCCTCAGCTGTCTAACAAACACAGCTGTGGCGCTAAGAGAATGCCGTAACTCAATCAAAGTTGTTCAATGAGTTATGCCAGGAGTAAGTTGACAAAAAAGTGTATTATGTAGTCGACTGTATCGATAAACATTTCTACCGATTTGTTTATAGATTTAGGTAACACATTGACTGTTTTGTATTTTACTTTGTATAGAGCCTTCAAGAACCGGATCTGCCTGCAAGTAACCTTATCGAGTCTCCTTGAGCCATGAACCCCGAAGGAAGACCAAATACTAACCTCAAAGTAATACTCAGCCTTTCTTTCACACACACACACACACACACACACACACACACACACACACACACACACACACACACACACACACACACACACACATATATACACACACACGCCTTACAGGAGCGAGCAAACAAAAAACGATTTCTGTTGTAAATTAATACGAATATGGTAAGACAATTTATCATCCGTTCGCCTATTCAGAGCGGCGCTGTCATGCAAAAGCTGCTGTATCATCCAGCCAGTCAAGTGACCTCCGTAAGCATTGATCGAGAAAGCCGGGCAGGAATCCACGTCACGAAGATAAACAATCCATCAGAACCCGGAATCAGGTAAACACAAGTGTGTTTAGATGAAGACAAATATGTAGAGTGAGTGGTAAGGATACACAAGTTGAGGCAAGGTACCTTATTCTCTAACGTTTCGGTATTAAACCATCTTCAGAGAGAATGTACCACCACATTCTCTCTGAAGATGGTTTAATACCGAAACGTTAGAGAATAAAGTACCTTGCCTGAACTTGTGTATCCTTACCACTCACTCTACATATAAACACAAGTCTTGTACTATAAGCCATTTTCATGAATTAATCTCACAGCAAGGTATGTTGTGGCTCGATTTCTGATTGATACAATGACGCGATGATCAAATATATGTAAGAGTGTGATGGAGGGAGAAAAGCTGAGGGAAGTGGAGGGAGGGAGGTGGAGATGAGAGCAGTGATAAGGAAGAAGCCAGTCAGTGGTAAAGGACCTATTAATTATTGTATTCTTTTCTGCCTTTTTTGGCATATTGGGGAGATGGTAACCAAACAGTTCACTTTTTGAAAGATAATAATAACTTTTGTCACTCGTTATAAATTGAAGTAGAAAACAACTGTGGGAAATTATCTGTTCTCATCCCAAGCTAGACACTACTGTTGGCTGCCTTTCCTCACCTACAGATGGAGAGACGATAACCAAATCGTCCATGTGTTAAGCGACTATTATAACTTGTTCTTCCACCAGTTAAAACCGCAAACAGGAAAGGTCAGTGGGAAAATACCAGTTCTGAACACCAAACACTATCCTTGCGAACCTTTCTAAGCACCAGTTTAACGTACAACCGAAAAAGGCTAACCATTTCCATTTTTCATATGATAAGAACTACAATAACTTCTTCCCACCAGCACAAACCCAAAACATTCCTGGAAGCTCAACGAGATGCATCTGTGTGGCCTTTAACGGAAGTTCCAGAGTCTAAGAAATGGAGGGTAACATCAACAGCTCTATTGGTGCACCGGACGAACGGCATCAGTAGTGGCAAGACCGGTGTTGCGGGAGTGTTGGCAGGCTTTCCGGAACACCACCAGCACCAGCACCACCACCACCACCACCACTGCGGCACGGTGAGCAGGTGTGGAGCAGGTCATGTGGGAAAGCGGTGGTAGAAATAGGAGGTGGAGTGGAATGGAAGAGAATACTGGGTGGAGGTAAGGACGATAAGCAGCAAAGTGAAGAAAGGAGGAGGAGGAGGAGGAAGAGGAAGGGTGAAGGTTACGTGTGTAGGTGGTGAGACCTGAGTGTCATAATACTGCTCGTGGCACGTTGAAGTAAGTCTGGCCTGGCTTCTACCACTATCACCATCATCACCAAATATCACCATCCCCATCATCTTACTAGCAACGTCAGGAAAACAACAGCCATCATCACGACAAACATTGTTCACAACTCATGGTTATACACACTCATCATTCACATCACAACACTCACCTCATTCCCGTTATTCAAGTCATTCACGCTTCTCTCTCTTGTTTGATCCGTCACCTCTCCCTCTCTCTCTCTCTCTCTC
>CM035197.1:18711629-18727164 GCA_020233015.1 Callinectes sapidus | reverse complement strand
AGAGAGAGAGAGAGAGAGAGAGAGAGAGAGAGAGAGAGAGAGAGAGAGAGAGAGAGAGAGAGAGAGAGAGAGAGAGAGAGAGAGGTGGGGGGGAAATGGGTGGAGTTGAGGTGTGAAGAAATGAAACTTGGTAATGTGAATGAATTAAACGCATAAATTAAACACGTTCACCAAAAAAATAAAGAAGACTCGTTTTAATGAGATACTCTTAGCATGGCCGGTGAAAAAAACTCTCCATGCGAAAGAAATCAAGGAGGAGGAGGAGGAGGAGGAGGAGGAGGAGGAGGAGGAGGAGGAGGAGGCAGATATATACGGAAGAATCGAGACGGAACAAGAGTCCTCCATCATTACCACAACAAAGAACCGTAAAGAACAAAGTCTTACCTCACGACCATGCAAATCCGTGGCCTGCTCTTCGGGAGGCGTGGCAGGCCCTGGTTTATATATACGTACGAACCACCACCACCACCACCACCACCAATATGTGACTGGCCCAGGTCGTCTGAGGTCATCTCCAAATAACGAGGGAATCACGAGGGGTGGAGCAAAAGGGACTATGAAACTTGGAGGGATTTCAACACGAACTCATCTAAAGAAGGGAATGATTTAAAACTACCAAGCTCAAGTGAAAGTGGAAGAATAAGAAGAAGAGGAGTTAAAATGTGAAGAGGAATGGGAGGCGTGAGAGGGATGAGAGGGGAGAGTGGTGAGTAGCAGTGGTGGTGGAATGAGGTGGAGGTAACATGAAAGTATGGCATGGTCTTTGTTCAGTCTGGGTTGGCTGAACTATCGGCGTCCACTTCATTCCTTCCAGTCATCTCGCGATCTTGCCATACACACACACACACACACACACACACACACACACACACACACATACACACACAGGCGCGCGCTGGTAAAGCGGCCACAGTGTCAGCAGAAGAACCAGAATGAGTTAAGGTCGCTGCTTCCCCCCAACAAGGAATAGAAAAAAAATTAAGTAAATGTCAAATATCCCCACGAGAGTTGATGGTCAGGAGTACTTAACAAAGTGAACATGACTACAAACAAGTAGGAGTGGTGGCGTGTGTGTGTGTGTGTGTGTGTGTGTGTGTGTGTGTGTGTGTGTAGAGAACAACAGTATACAGGTGTGTGGCGAGCTGTTGGTCAATAGAAAACGAGAATGCCACGTAGAGAGAGAGAGAGAGAGAGAGAGAGAGAGAGAGAGAGAGAGAGAGAGAGAGAGAGAGAGAGAGACCGGCCCATCTTCTACCCACTCCGTCCTTCACCTGAAGACCGACTATGTGAGAGAGAGCGCGAGAGGGAACGAGAGAGAAGGTTAATTCATTCACGTGCACCGCCACTACACAACAATTCGGGTCCTGCACCGAGGCCGACACCACCGCACGGGGCACCGGAACCAAACACGCCCCGGGACCAAACATTTCCTCCCGTCGCCAATGGCAGGAGAGGATAAATTACAGAGCGCCACGTCCTGTCTTGGTTGTTCCTCCTACTGCTTATTCTTTTCCGCCGTGCCACATGTTTCACTTATTGGCAGGTGCACTCGCGTCCCGTTACAAATGTCAATCAGTCACTGGAGAGGCTAGGATGAATAGGGATTCAAATTCAGCAAAACTTGGTGTAAAGACATACGACATATTGAAATACAAAAACAAACGAAATTTTACATTTGTTGGCACATTAATCTACATTTCGAATGCTAGCAGTGATTTTTTGTCAAGTTAATGCAGATGCTAACACTGGTTTTCTCTCGAACGTAGTACTTCCTACACCTTTCCGCTCTCTACCCTATACCAAGAGCAGCTGGTCTCACACTTGAACAAACATCCGCTCGGCGCAACCACAGACGCGAGGGCTCCACGCTGCCATCTGACATGAAGCAACAGTGAGTGAACAATGCCCAATGTTCAGCCTTGCTGATACCAAATCCAGCCTCAGTTGAAGTACCACTTAGACTCCACACGACAAAGGAACATCAGGGAAGACATGACGGAAAAAAAATCTAAAGAACATCACCGTATAAAGAAACTTCTCTCTCTCTCTCTCTCTCTCTCTCTCTCTCTCTCTCTCTCTCTCTCTCTCTCTCTCTCTCTCTCTCTCTCTCACACACACACACACACACAAATTTTACAATCATCTTCATCATTATCACCACTCCTCGTCAGCTTCAGTCTAGGAGGGAAAGGAGACCATACGCTCACCATTCACCTTCGCTGCCCGACACACCTGTTTCGTTATTAGCTTCCAGCCATGACGCAATGCCCTTGAGAAATGGACACAGAGCTACAAGCCAGCACGAGACCATCTGAATACAAATGCTCTCTTAAAAGGTAATGTCAGTATCAATTTTGCCGAAATAAGCAAAGGGTCGTAAACAAGACGTAAATAAAAAGGGGGTGAGGAGCGAAGTACCCACGAGTATTGCAGGGTAGATGAACGGTGACCATATAAGGCACCACGCGAACTTTCCAACAGACATGTGGCAGAAATCACTCAAGGTTTTCCTGAGGTGAGTGGAGCGTACAAGGAATAGATGAGATTCCAGCACATTACAACACGTATCTACAGAGCATTACCTGTGTAGCAGAATTAAGATGAGATTATGGGCAGCGGTGAAACATGAGCGGAAAGGGACCTTAGAGGAGAGGAAGGCTGTGATAAGATAGAGATATGGCTTGTCAAATATAGGGAATGAAGTGAGAGAGAGAGAGAGAGAGAGAGAGAGAGAGAGAGAGAGAGAGAGAGAGAGAGAGAGAGAGAGAGAGAGAGAGAGAGAGAGAGAGAGAGAGAGAGAGAGAAGAGAGAGAGAGAGAATCGTGATGACTAGTAAACTATTCTGAATTAGTCTTGGAAAGGTTGATGCATCGGTATATGAGATACAGATTCATTCTCGATCTGTTCACAAAAAACTGCGCAGAGTAGGTACGGAGAACACAAAAAAGGAAGATGAAGAAGATGCTTCTTTCTTACACCTTTCAACAATACATAAATAACGTTTCCTTTCTCACTTCACGCCCTCACTAGCCGGCCCCTTGCCTTCCCCACCCTCTTCCCCTCCTTTCACCTTTGCTACTCAGTCGCTCTCACCAGCACCCTCCCCTCTCCCACACCCACACCCGCTCCTCCTTCTCCCTTCGGCCCTAGGAGGCATTACCTACATTTCACCTCACATTTGGGTTAAGGGTCAGGAGAGTGAGGCAACCCGGGGTCGAGCAGGGGGCGCTGAGGGCCCCATCACTGGCAACACTGACGGAACACTTTTGGGGCAAGTGTTGTTGAGTATATAAACGAAGCTGGAAATTCGACGTACAATTCATGTTAAAATACACATATTTGAAAACTATGCATCATTACATGCTGAGCTAAAGAAAACTGGAACAGACAGAAACTTTACAATTTCGCCCAATAACAAGAACTTATTTGTCATTATTGGAACTGTTATTTGTTTAAAGAATATATCATCCGAGAAAAGAGGATCAATAATAATTGATGCATTCTCCCCTCTCCTTGCAGGTAAGGAGAACGCAACATATAAACAATACAAGAAAATACCAAGGAAAAGTGTTTCAGGTAGAAACTGGGCCATACGGACGCTGCAAGCGGGAGGCAGGGGCGGCGGGCACAGCGGATGTGGTTTAAGGTGGCTGTGTTATTTCCTCGTGCCATAATCCTCAAAGTCTCCGTTCCCTTCGGCTAGAAAACTTTCCTTTCTGATAGATAGGAATATAACCATAAGGATGGGAATGCGCGAAAGTAAGACAACCGTACCGTTACATTCGCTAATACTTTTTAGCGTCATCCGGGCAGCAGTAATTCAGTAAAGTTCACGGTAAAAGACAAAGAATATATCTATTTCTTCTACATAAATTCAGACGCAAGACACAATGATTACACTATTGCGGAACAAATAATGGCATTAGAAAAATGCAAACGTGCTTCTAATTACTGAGTTGGCGCACTAAAGCCTTACAATTGTTAACAAGGAAAATTTTAAGTTATTACAATCAGCAGCGAACCTATAATTACATGGGCTACTCAAGCTCTTAAGAGGTCGCCCAGGGTGAAAGCCTAACATCTAGATTAAGAGGAATGCGCCGTGAGGGCAACCAAGTACAGGGGAGGGAAGGAGCAGCTTAATTGGGCACAGAGGAGTCGAGGTCCATTAGGGTTGAAAGTGACCAGGATGTGATAGCGAAGAGTTTGTGCCTAGACCAGCGAGGATTGACTGGAGAGAGAGAGAGAGAGAGAGAGAGAGAGAGAGAGAGAGAGAGAGAGAGAGAGAGAGAGAGAGAGAGAGAGAGAGAGAGAGAGAGAGAGAGAGAGAGAGATGCAGGGAGTCTCCTCTCAATCAGTGTGTGTCGATGTGAATAAGATCCATTACATAATATCGTTGTGTGTCTTTTGTTTCCTGTATCTTGTATAGTAAATAAAACCTATAAATAATCTCAAGATACAGTAATTCCATTGTATCGTCTTTCTACATATAAATGTTGATAATTAATTTATTCTTATACATGATGCAAGTTTGACACACACACACACACACACACACACACACACACACACACACACACACACACACACACACACACACACATCCTGCTAAAATATGTGTTAAAAGAAAGTCACAATGAAAAAGGAACATTCCAGGAATAATAGTCTTTTCACTATAATGGCATTTTTCTCCATAATTTGGTGCTTTCTCCGCCGCCACAGCAAGGCAAGGTGCGTCCCACCACCTGCCACCAAGGCCGCACCGAATGTCGCTTCCTTCCTGTCAGCAGCGAACTCCCCTTCTCTTCCTCTTCTCCACGTTCAATCTCTTTTCCCAATCTCTCTCCCCATGCACCGGACATACACCAGAAGCGGGCCGGTGTCTCTAACGGTATCACATTTTCAGAAATTTGAGACAAATCTGCTGTGAAATGAAACACACACACACACACACACACACACACACACACACACACACACACACACACACACACACACACACACACACACACACACTTTCTTAATTACGATATTGTTTCAGAGCTCATGATGCAATTTAATAGGGACTGTATGCAATGCGGTATCCCATCGCATCTCATTAATTTTGTAAGTGCATCTCTCATCCTCACTGAAGCACATGGGGCCTTTAAGTCCTTCTGCTGACGTCATACACACTACTCTTCAATAGGTGTTGTTTTCTACTCACGCAACTCATTGATGCATCTTCACTATGAAGCTCACCTGCAAAGAAGGAAAATAAAGAATGAAAACTATGATGTCTTACATTACATGTCAGAATTACATAACAATTTAATATCAACATCGAGAGAGAGAGAGAGAGAGAGAGAGAGAGAGAGAGAGAGAGAGAGAGAGAGAGAGAGAGAGAGAGAGTGTGTGTGTGTGTGTGTGTAGTAATATGCGATCAATATAAGACAACCACGAAAGAGGAAGAAGAGTAAGGCACGAATGCTAACGGAAACAAAAGATTTCCGCCACAAACTTCCAATTAATCAAGTGCGACCCGGCGTGAACGACCCACCTGTGGTTGCGTTGCGGCGCCACCCGATCGTGTTTCCAACAATCTCGTGCACACAACAGAGGAAAACGGTGTGAAGAATGAAATTGCTTCCTGAGGCCACGCTGTAACATTTGGCGAGCGAGAATAGGAGGAGTTCCTCCGAGGACGAGCGGTGGGTGAGCAGACTGTGGACTGGTGTTTGTCGTGACCGGGAGAAATCGGTAGCACAGTAAAACCCAGCAAGATTCTTCATGGCAAACCACGTGACTGCGATAACTATAACTATAACTATATATATATATATATATATTCTTTTTTTTTTTTTTCTAAGTGAGCCATGCTCGTGCAGACCACAGTGCAAAGACAGATGTTAGATAATGTCAGGGGTGCACAGATAGACACTTCGTTCCTGAATATCGTTCCACAAAGCAAGAAGAGGAGGTGGCACTGTTTGAGTATCCGTCATTATGTGGCCGTGGTTTTATTTCTCCGGCAAAAGCTATCGTCCGGCCATAGGAATGGTAAACATATTCATAAGATAACAAGATGAAGTAACTGCTTTGAAGAAAATGAGTTAAGCCAGTTCTAAACAGAGGTAAAAAGAAAGCGTCATAACGAGACCCACGTTTCTCAATAACATATACATGTAATCCAAATCCAAGCATTTGGAAATTTTGTGGTTTATTCCTTCACGAAACTTGGCATTTCATGAGTGATGGAGCGGAGACCCTTCCTGTAGGTAGTGCGTCACCACCTTGTGTGAGGTGACGACACCATCAGTCATTCAAGCAACACAGGTATCTTGCGACACACCTTGACTCAACTTGTTGACTGATGTGTCAGGAAGCAGAGCTGATATCCTTAATGCTCAATATGCGGTGACTAAGACATTGTGAATTCACTATGCAGTAAAAAGAAAAGAAAAAAAACAACACCACCACAATATTTCCATTAAATCATTTCACAATATTTTTTTGTGATTCATCCAGTAAACCCACTGTGTGTGTGTGTGTGTGTGTGTGTGTGTGTGTGTGTGTTAGTCTTACAAGATGTAGAAGGAGAGAGGTTCAATGATACGCGAGATGACGCGTTGATAGGCGGGCAGCCCACACCCAGGTGGACGCTCTCCATGAGTCACCAACGCCCCGTCCCCGCTGCCCGGGCCTCCCTCCGCTGGTGGGTATACAGGGGTGCCGGTTAACAACTTTGCTAGTCGTTACATCGACTACTCAAGTAACCAATGATTGAGGTTATTTAACAACTAGTGTCTGTAAGAAGAGAGAGGTAGTGTATAAAAGTACATGTTCGTGTTATTGGTGCTTAGGTATAAGGGAGAAAATGTCATCAGAGATACTTTGAGTCGATATGGCAACGATAGTCTAATCTTGGGATGCAAATAACTATGATAACGACATGACTGGTTACAGGAGCTCTGTTGTTGAAGTCGCGGTGTATATTACAAATGCGCACTATGATTTTGTAACTTTGCATATATATATATATATATATATATATATATATATAATATAGATACTATATATAATATATATATATATATATATATATATATATATATTGTTAATGTTGCTCAGGAGTCATATACGAGTTCAATTAGTAATATATATATATATACTTTTCATGTACTGGTAATAAAGTAATTTGATTTATGAGGTATACAAACAGTGAAGGAGACATTGCTTAATGAGAGAACACGCGCCACCAGGCTGCAATGCGAGGCTGGTCAGGTAGTAACGGGATACTGAACAGTGTTGAGGCACCTGACAGTAACACTCCGACCTTGAAGGGTGTAAGCCTTGCGCCACCTGAGGGAAGGGGAGGGGAGCGGCAGTGGGGGGAGAAGGAACTAGGTGTGAGTGGGTGGTTACCATCAATCTCCTTCGAGCCTCTCCTTGCTGCTTCCAGCTGTCTGCTCCCCGGCATAAGGCGCAGGTACCAAATCTCATCAGAAGTCCCACGATGTAGAGCTCTGTGGCATCTCGATCGTGGGGTACCACAGACCAACTTTGAGATGTAGGTATCGGCATTCCTCCAATTGTTAATGTCAGTTTAAGGATACTTTCCCTCTCATATTATTGCCTTAGTTCAACGGACATATATTTATTAACCTCACGGCTCTTTACTATTGTCATTACAGATGAAGAGAGTGGATGCACAAGTGTTTATTATTTTTTTCCAGACAGAGTCACTTATGCTTATACACATATACATAAATATATTATGTCTCTCAGTCTTCATGTGTGTGTGTGTGTGTGTGTGTGTGTGTGTGTGTGTGTGTGTGTGTGTGTGTGTGTGTGTGTGTGTGTGTGTGTACCGGTCGACACACTGTCCTAGCAAGGACGTAGCGTCACGGCGCAGCGAGCACGGGGGTCACGCGAGCCCCGGTGAGTGCACATGGAGACAGGCAGACGGGGATCAACTGGACTGGGTTTTATTTTTTTCTCATTGTGGTCTTGTTGCTTCCACAGTGGAATCCTTATCACTTCACTGATTATGAAGTACGGATTAATACATGTTTTAATGTATGCCTTCCCATTATTATTATTATTATTATTATTATTATTATTATCATTATTATTATTATTATTATTATTATTATCATAATTATTATTTTCATTATCATTACCTATTTTTTTTCTTCTAATTATCATCATTAATATCATTACTGTCATTTCCACGCTGACACGCGGTGGTGAACAGAGGACTCAGTAGTGAAGCGGGGATTTAAGAACTGACCATGCAGGTGAGTCATCATCTACACTGGAGATAACTAACCTGAACCAGACACGTGACCTGGCATCCTGGCCACGTCGGAAAGTCAACAGCAGTCCTGTCTCCGTGTGTGTGTGTGTGTGTGTGTGTGTGTGTGTGTGTGTGTGTGTGTGTGTGTGTGTGTGTGCGTGCGTGTGTCAGCGTAATGAGTTTGTTATCTTTAATACTTCGCACGGATGTCCAACAAACAATCCACGTTACACACACACACACAGACACACGCACACAAACACACACACACACACACACACACACACACACACACACACACACACACACACACACACACACACACTCAAATTTGTCCAGTCCGAAACCTAAGGCAACGTCCTTGTTTCCTTTGGCACGAAAACTACTGCTCTCGTTCAGGTAATTGTGTCCCCTTGGCGATGTGCAAAGGCTGGTATTTGAGAAGGTAACCTCGAGGATACCTATAGACAACTGGTCCTCAACTATTCAATATTGCAAGTATATATAAATGTGAAAATATTACTTAGGAATATAAATGTATGCATACCTAGAAAAATCATAGAGGATTGTCAGTCACGTGGTTAAGCTGAATATTGATGAGGATGTTATGCAGATACGAAAGCTTAAATGAGTGTAAGCCGGATATCTTACTCCACATACTCTTGTTCTTTGTTCTTCAATGTTTCGTATCTTATCTCAAGTAATTTTAGTTATCCAAATAGAATTATGGTGATTTTCAAGTGTTTTTTTTTTTAATTATAGTGATAATTTTACAAACAATACATAACATATTGGATAGATACTCACGAGAAAACAAAGAATCATACTTGTAGTCTTTGAAAATAACTAAAACAAAGATGTTCATACTGTTACTTCGTTTTAGGTGTGTGTAGTATATGTAAGTATAGACTTATTTCCTCTTCTATAGTATCTAACAACGTCCTTCTTTTAGCACACTCAAATTATTTGAATCATAGTCTGGATCAGATGTCAACCCACATTCACTCCCACTATGTCTTGTGTCTTTCTTCAATCATTAGTCATTTTAACTGTACACAGTCTCCTCACATAATCAGATTGTTGACATTTTATGAGACGATTAAATGACTTAAGATAGAGAGAAAACACTAGAAATAGTGCAATTATATGAGAATGTTATTTAACTTTTGTTGATAACTATTGAAAACACCACCTCTATTACCTTTTAAAAATTATGCACACTACGGGTCACTAGCATCTAAGGAAACAAATGTGGATGCAATGAACTTCATAGCAAAATATACTCCTATGTTCATATTTCAGAATATGAATAAGAAATACGTACATATCAACAGTATCTAAGTAAAATGATTAACTACAGCATGGTAAAGTATGTTAAAAAAAACCCTTCTAATTCCTTGTAATAAGCACTTGACCGAGTCCTTCGTTTTTTTTTAGAGAAACTTCTCTGATCCGAATATATTACAGCACTGGTGGATTAGTGTTTATCAGAACCTGATTTACAATGTCTGTCCATGGATCACTTGGCATGCAAGATCTGAGCCGAGCAGCGGGGCTTTAGCAGAGATGGAAGTGGGTGGTTGGGGAAGGGGGAGGAGAGATGGAGGGATGGAGGTAGGGAGGAGGGTGTCTTCAACATTCCTGACAGGTGTGTGGTTCTGAGATTACCATGATTAGTCTTGACACACCCAGTAATTAGGTGAACCAAAGCTGACTGATCACTGTTTTGCCAACCACCCACCTGCAGGACCGTCCCCTCACGCCCTGGCATTGCTCCCTCTCCGCCCGCCTTACCCAGCTTCATCTCACCCGCAGCCCGCCACTCACCCCAGCATGGCCTCCACCATGTTAAAAAGAGCAGGCTGAATGCCTATAATTATCACGAACCCTCTCCCCACACTAAACACGCTGTTCTACTCCTAAAAAAGAGAAAGAAAAAGAATAGTAATTCATGTATCTCAGGTAAGTTGAAGTAAAAGAAAAAAAAAAGAAAGAAAAAAAAAGTGAATTTATGACCGTTAGACAAGCAAGTTTGAGCCAAGAAAACAATATAATTTTATGTTAGAATAACACAACTAAAAATTACACAAGTAAATTGATTGAACGACAACTGTGGTCAGATGATAATAAAAAAAAAGGGAATATTGATAAAGTTAAGACAAGATACCAAACCACGTAAACCTTGAAGGAGCGAGCTGTCAGTAACAAAGGACAGAACAATAACAACAAACACTAATGGATGCTTGCCGGGACAACACAATAATTTAAGAAGCAACTTTTTTCCTCCCTCTTTATAATAAATAAGGTCCACTTGGTTTGGCTTCAAGCTCAGAACTACACACGCGTACACACACACACACACACACACACACACACACACACACACACACACACACACACACACACACTTTATTCCTTCAAAAGATGTTGCATTCACCCATTCTCTTCCTGGGGCGATGGAAGCCTTAAGGAGTGAAGGGTGAACTGACAAAATTCCTTCCTTGTAGCAGTTTTTTTCCTCATACCATCCCTTCAGGTGAGGTCTAAGCAGGTGACTTACATGCCGCCACGCCAAACAGTCTCGTCATAGGCCAATAAACCTGCTGCATACACCTTGAACTGCATTCCTAAACATTTCACCGCTTGATTTCCACTAACAGGTTGCAGTATAAGTTATTCGTATTCTTAAAGAAGCTTGCGTGATTTCTTTGATGATTTAACAAGGACTCTTCACATCAATAGCAGAAAAAAACTCATGGGTACCCGACTAATTATCTCAGAGGCCTTTGAAAACAGTCCTTATGAGAACCTGAAATGTTGAGGGATGTAGGAGTACTCATTAATCCCACCACTTCGTTCACTTACACAGACACGTCCTGGTATAATCCTTATGGCCCATGACCGATACCTTCATGCCTCACCCCACACCACGACCATTGTGCTCCTCGTGCCCGCCCACACAATAAAAAGCCGAGACCAAAGCATCTCCCACCCCCACGGTCCGAATATCCTGTATAAACATTTATCATGGGAAGGATTTGACCACAATGAACATGACTGGGAGTGTGAATGAGAAAAGACAGAGAGAATCTACTTGGAATCTCATCCCCAGAAGGCAGATAAGACGATAGCAGAGGAATGCGGCGTCAAGGGTAATGAGAACCGGGTACTTGCGTGGCAAAACAACGAAGCAATTGTGCACGCGTGGCGTTGAGTGACTGATAGTACTGTGGCCTTGACTTTTGGCGAGAAGGGTCAGTGAAAATAGAGATTAAAAAAATTATATAAAGTCGTGATAAATGAAGATGTCAAGTCTAGTTGGCAATTATCAAATGAGTGAAATACACAAGCCAGAAAAGTGAGAAAGGTTAAAGGGAACAGTGAACATGTGGACAATTTTACGAAATAAGTTATCAAGACCTTACTCAGTGATAACAACTGCCCAATTTAGGAGAGAGAGAGAGAGAGAGAGAGAGAGAGAGAGAGAGAGAGAGAGAGAGAGAGAGAGAGAGAGAGAGAGAGAGAGAGAGAGAGAGAGAGAGAGAGAGAGAGAGAGAGAGTCAGTTAAAGGTAAGGTTATAAGGAACACCGGGAACAACAAACCAATTTTCGAAGCATTCACCCTGCAGTAAGTAATCAAGACCTTGCTCTGCCCGGGGCTTCCTGTGCTGTGCTGTGCCATTGTCCCAGGTTATCAAGCCAACTCCAATACCGCAGCGCATTCATCACGTACGACAATTATTCATTATTTTTTTTTATTTCCCACGGAGCATTAACTCAGTGAAAGAAATAACGCCGCTGGAGACGAACACAAATCTCTGGATGGTCATCTGTGCAATACTAGAGTTCATTAGCCGTGTCCAAAATTTAATTACTGCAACAACTCTCCATTATATCGCGGTTACAATGGGCTTTTTACCTGCTTACAGTTATCTTCTGGTCAGGTATTCAACTCGATTTTCTTCCCGAACCAAGAACTGTAACTGTCCCCTTAACACGATGATTACAGAGGGGAAAGGGAAGCTGCGTCCGTGCCCAGCTCTCTCCTTTTAAGTATAGTTATTAGTGAGGATTCCTAATGCGGTGCACTGGTAATCTTCTTACTGTAATGAAAAATGAAATGTAAAGATGACTGGAATGCATGAAATTCTGCTGAATGTATTGCATGATCATGTACCTAAACAATGCTGCACGTAAAATATAAAAGAATGCATCAGTACGAGGCATCTCGATTGACTAATCTACTATTACTCTATTCAAAACTGACTAGCAAACCTCAGCGGCCTATAATGTTTAGGTGTCAGACTGAGCAATCCAGGATGCCCGCGGGGCCTCGTTGGTGGTTGAACAACACTACCACAACCAGCTTCACCGCCACTACTCAACGGGAGGAACAGCAGCTGTCCCTTTCACACGCACAGCCACCACATAGGCATGCAGTGCTGCGAAAGTGTTCCTCAGGCCACAAACTTTTGTTAAGTAGCGTGCCACTTTCTTCCTTTAAGATTTGTAGTGCTAGTAAAACTTTGAATGTTATTGTTTTGGACACATTACAATGCGCGATTTTATAAACGTATATAACGCAAAAACTAAATAGGCATCTTAATGTTGCATTCCTTAGAATAATCAGGAGAGGGGTCACAGATGGTAACAAACCAAAGTGAAAGGAGTGGCATGGCGTGTAGCCTGGGCGTTTGGTATGCAAGGGGAGGGCGTGTAGGCTTGACGCCGTACAAGGCGATAACGTCCATAACACACACATCTCGACTCAGGCACGGAACAAGGATGGAGGCGAGGCGAGGGGAGCGGACGCTGCTTGCCAGGGCTCTACTGAATAAATAATGACAAATCTACAGACGAAGAAAATCATCTTACAGATACAAAGAAGAAAATCCAAAGCATTAGTGTTACGTCACCTCATTTAAAAAGGAGTTGGTCGACACTTGCTTTAGAACAGTACGCAATGAAACAAGCAATGTTACAGTAAACAAGGAGTGTTTGTCTCTCCACAAGGATAGGCTTAAGAGCTTGGGTTGAGTTGCCGTTTCATCTATGGATACAACTTTATATTTAGCAGCACTAACTAAAGCATTTGCCGCGTCTTTTCTTGGCCAATTCACTTACAAATATGACATTGGTTCATGCATAGTTATATCTACTTACCTATCTCCTTTATGCAAGGGAGTGCATGATGACTCACTCTCAGGCATGCCTTTTTAGGAATAAACGTGCATTTCCTGACCCTACGTATGTATAGTCACCGAAACTTAATTTTAAGCTTCTTTTCTTATAAACTTCCCTTGGTATCCTTTCCTCAGATTGCGCCTTCCTTAACACTAACTCACCACGCAGACATCCTCTTTCTTCCCTCACCCTCCCCGTTCCTTTCTTCCTTACCTCCTACTTCCTCTTCACCCATCCCGTCCCGCACCCGTCTGTTTACTCTGTCAACAAAACTCAGACACCTTCTTTTGTAATTTGTCTTAGGACTGCCTGATGGGTGGGTGGGTGTGTAGGAGAGGCGTCCTACGGCATGGCAACTTCCTCAGCGAAAATAGAGGCAGCGCAAGGTCGTATCTCTCACCCCTTCGCTTTCCTATGAGGCAATTTTAGCGTTTTTCTTTCGAGATAACAAAGAGAATAGATAATCCCATATTTCTATCACGTGTACATATGGAAATAAGTAAATGCGTAATCACCATTAACGTAACATTCAATGGTGATAAATATAGTTTTATCTCATTGTATTCATCTAGCTTTATTCCATGAACAATAATAAAAAAAAAAATCTTACAGCATTCGTTGTCATAAGTTCATGGCGGCAATGAAAGCATATAATTATTATTTCTATATCTATGAAACTAGCTGGCTAGACTGAACAGAGGCAGCATCGGCGCGACCTCCAGTCAGGCAAACCGGCCGAACCCAAGCAAGTGTTAGGGGTAATTTCCCGCACGGACCAAGAGGTTTCTGTCGAAATATAACCATGGGGAGCAGGTTGGACATGGGTGAGCACTGTTTATGTTTTCTTAATAGGCAAACATAGCATGGATTTAATCATTCCTGGTAATCACTGCACTGACCATCATTGTTAGTAATGAGCTCAGAATTTTCAAAAGTTTAGGCGCCTCATCCACATTTCCAACAGAGTGCAGTGGAGCGTATTAAGATTTTCGGTAGTGTTTTTTTATGAGTGTAATAGTTTAAATAAGGATTGTGGATCGTCCGTGGGGAAAAATAGTAATCCAACTAAACATCTCTTTTGTTTATTTAAAACAGTCTGAAGAAAGAAGAAAACGTTCAAGAATAAGATAGTAAGTTCGTATGCCTAACATATCGTTTAATGTTGGAAAGGAAGGCGATTTCCATTAGGATTTTGATATAGTCTTGAAGAAACTTAATATAGTCTCATATTACTAACTAGTTACTAATTCAGTAGGAAAATATGGAGAATAAGGAATGCTATCTCATATTACGGATCTTCAGAACGCACATATCCCGCTACCTCATGAATAACAATCCAATCACACCGAGAAATACAGTTGGCGAGGCAAGGAGGAACACAAGACAGGCATCACGAAAATCAAATTAAACACTCATCACCATCTTTTGCAGAGGTAAATAACCGGCTCATTGGGAACACAAAGAACCCCCAGAACACTTCCTCGTCAGGTAGGATGTGGTCCCTCCCTATGCCGGCGGGGAACAAGACCGTTGATGAAGCAAGGCAGTAGGCGTAGTGCACCGGCAGCACCACGCTTAGCAGCACCCAACCTTGCGCTATCCGCATTTCTTTTGCACGCCTCACAAAGTAGTGAGACCTAACATATAATTCAGTGCGATGAGCCGCAAGCACCGCATTAGTGTTACCCCAACAGCTGAAGGTAAAAAAAAAAGAGAGAAAAAAAAAACTCGCTACGCCCATGCAGACATTGGCTTTTGACGAAGACATGAAAACACTTCAGGGAAAGTTATAACTTATCCATCTATTATATTTTTAATAATAACACTTCAAGCTTCAACATTTATTGTCATTATAAACAAAAGTGAAAATTCATGCCGTTATATTTATGAATAAGGTAAAAAAGTTGTCCATCTAAGAGTACCACCAGACCTTGCTAGCTGGCCTGAGCCTCCTGTTCGCGGCTATAATTAGAACGCCGGACTGGATACAGTCTTACCTCGGACATAATGAATAATATAATACAATATATATATATATATATATATATATATATATATATATATATATATATA
>CM035197.1:18678352-18684149 GCA_020233015.1 Callinectes sapidus | reverse complement strand
GAGAGAGAGAGAGAGAGAGAGAGAGAGAGTTTCTGGTCATGGAAGGGTCACATCGTCGCGCCGCCTGCCGTCCAGTCACGACCGCTGGCTGTTCAGCGGGCAGGAGGGACTGAGGCGGGCCATATAAGGAAAGTTAAGGGGACAGATAATAACTCGGCATGGGATACAACATCGCGAATAGGTGCTCTTGGTTCTTGTGCACTACTACGTGCACAACATCGGCAGTGACGGTATCAGCAGAAAGAAAAGCAGCAGCATCATTATCAATAGTAGTAGTAGTAGTAGTAGTAGTAGTAGTAGTAGTAGTAGTAGTAGTAGTAGTAGTAGTAGTAGTAGTAGTAGTAGTAGTATATAGTAGTAACAACTGCAGAAACATCATATATTATTACTCTATACTACAGTACTCTTCACTAA
Organism: Callinectes sapidus; assembly: GCA_020233015.1. Classification (NCBI taxonomy): domain Eukaryota; kingdom Metazoa; phylum Arthropoda; class Malacostraca; order Decapoda; family Portunidae; genus Callinectes; species Callinectes sapidus. The sequence continues at coordinate 18,683,735 of CM035197.1, read as the reverse complement.
TTATGACTGCTAATCCTTCCTGTCATTATTACCACCAGTACTACGTTACAACAACAGCATCACTAGCATCGTGAAAAATGGCGCACAAGTGACCTGTAACATCCAGACGAGACAGCAGACTAATCTATCATTTCGCTATAATTTCTTGACTCCAACTTTTCTCGGAACTTCGTCCTGTCGCATAACTTTGAGAGATTATGACCAAACCTGTCTCTAGCAGTTTTTTTTTTTCGACATGAGATTATTTTTTATTTGTCTACTGCGTAAGGAAGACACAAGGATCTCCAGGTCATTGTGAAGTACATTTTTTCTTTCTCTTTCTTTAGCAGAGGCATGGCAGCGCTGTATGGCTGCTCTTCAAAGTTTATGTGAGGCGTCAGTGTTTCCAGCATGTTAGGATGTTTGGACGAGACTGGAATTTGGAAAGGTTAATGAGTGTGGAGAGATATGGTGGTTGAGTGGAAGGGAAGATGGGAGGAGGAGGAGGAAGAGGAAAAGGTCGTGCTGTACATGGGAAGACAATACATGGTTAAGAAATAGAGAGGAAGCGAAGTAGGAGAAAGAGGAAGAGGGAAGTTGTGGCAGTGTAGGTCTCCAGAAAATACCCTCACGTCACCGAGCGGCCGACAGCGCGATACCGCTTCTTATACTGTGTACCGGGAGTGTTGTTCCCTCTGCCGAGAGCCCGCCGAGAATACCAGGCTGTCCACAGTCCCTTGTTTACGACTGGACACTGAGACAGGCGTGGCAGCGTCCATGAGCGAAGGTGAAGCGCTTGGACGAAGAGAAACGGGAACAGAATACCGATAAGAAAATGAAATACGAGGAGGCGAAGTGAACAGAGAGAAGCAAACTCAGAGATTATTGGATCGCGTTCTTACCGTGGAGGGTAGCCGGAATCTGAGAGGACAGGAGCAAAAACCTCGGGATGGGAGCGGCCGGACGGAACTTTAGGGCCGAAATCAGAGGGCAAGAAGGACAAGCGGGAGGATTTGGTGAGTCAGGGGCCGGGGGGGGGGGGGTTGGTGGGCGCGAAAAATGGTGACCCAGTGCAGAGAGAGAGAGAGAGAGAGAGAGAGAGAGAGAGAGAGAGAGAGAGAGAGAGAGAGAGAGAGAGAGAGAGAGATGGGGGGGGGGATATTAATGCATGTTTTTATTTACCTTAGGATGAGGATGCGTTCGTTCATCGTCTCAGGGATTAAAGGGTCGACACGTTAGATGAGGTCATGGACTTTACTTAACCTTCACTACAAGCTTGTGTCGCTGTCCTGTGTATAATTAACTCGCACACAAAAAAAAATCAAATGGGTGGCTAGCGGCGGCAAGGCGAATGGGGAAAGGTTGATTGGGTGGGAGGTGGGAGGCGTGTGTGTAAGTGGAGTTTGGGTATGCATAGGTGTGGCTGAGGTTGAGGATGGGAGGAGGATACGGGCGTGGGAAAGCTGAAGGTGAGCGGCGGAGCTGAGGGCGGGGCGTGGGACAGCTGTTGGGCATGAAAGGGCATACAAGATACAAGTGACGTGATGGGAAAGTGTGACATTTGGCGTGACCTGACCATTGCCAACCGTGTCTATTCCTTACCCCGCCGCCCGCCTCTTGTACTGAGTGTTTCGGGCTGAGTTGTACTTACAAGAGTTAGCAACAACCGACAATCTTAAGAGTTTTGGTATCATTCATTCATTATTTTATTTATTTATTTATTCATTTATCTAGAGAGAGAGAGAGAGAGAGAGAGAGAGAGAGAGAGAGAGAGAGAGAGAGAGAGAGAGAGAGAGAGAGAGAGAGAGAGAGAGAGAGAGAGAGAGAGAGAATTATTCAAGTTCACGTTTAGAATGAAACGTATCTCGTTTGCGGCGTAAAAACGAATACCTTTTTTTTCTTTTTCTAACCACAATACACACACACAGACACGCACGCACACACACACACACACACACACACACACACACACACACACACACACACACACACACACACGTACAAAAGAAAACTTCGTATACTGTATAACGACTTTCGGAAACTGACTTGATCAGGAGGAGACGTGACGAATGATGAACCCAAGCCGGCCACTGACGCTCCCTTTCTTCCTCCTCTTCCTCATCTCCCTCCTTCACCTCCACCTTTCCATTCCATCACCGGCATCCATCATGTTCCTTAACCTCGCAGCGCCAGTCCTGACCTCTCCCCAATACTCGTGCTGATGCTCATGGTCTGCAAATTATTTCTCGCCGTGGACATGTTCACGAGGAGTCCGGGAAGTCAGGAAGTCATGCCAACCCACCCGGCCCCGACCTTCACTGATACCAAAGATCCCAAACCGCGAAAAATTGGTCGGATTATCGTGGAAAAACAAGGCGGTAGTCCGTGGTCGGTCGGCTGTTCCAGGTGGGGGAGGCACAGCGACCGCATGTTGAGGAGACGAAGAGCATCTCCTTCCTTGTCCTTCGTCCTTCGTCCCTCATGCCCACCGTGACCATACACACATGCCTCTGACAGCTGCGGCGAAGTGGCTGTATCCTGGTGCTATTTTGAAACGTGTTTGTGTTTACTTACAAGACCTGAGCCATATTTGTATAGGTCCAGTCTTTGTATCTTTATTTGTCTGGTTTCTTAAACTTGATTTACGTGGATTTCTTGTGTCCATTGATTATTTCATGAGAAAAAGAGAAGCTGCAAGAGGTTGTCAGGCCTTTCCATGGCATTCCCTCTATGAGTATTCTCGACTATCTTGTTTATTCCATTTATTTATATTTCTTTTAAGAGGAGTTTGTACTTCCGTGTTGTTCAATCATCTTTTCATCTCCGCCTTTTTTTTTTGAGGTGTGTGTGTGTGTGTGTGTGTGTGTGTGTATGTGTGTGTGTGTGTGTGTGTGTGTGTGTGTGTGTGAACTATTAAATACATATTCAATAAATCATTACCATATTTGAAAAAAGAGAGAATGAAAATAATATTCACACACGTAGTATGAATGAACAAATAAAGAAAACAGGACACTCTCCCCTTACCACACACACACACACACACACACACACACACACACACACACGCACACACACACACACACACACACACACACACGTACGGTTTCCCCTCCTACACCCCACCCAGCCACGCACACACAAACGGGCATTACAGACCGTACCCACAACCATCACCACACCACCACTGCCATAAACATAATTACCACATCTGTCTCTACCAGAATCAGACCCCACTACACTCCCCCACAATGGGTGCCGGGGGGTCATGCCCTTACGAGCCTTCAGGGAGCAGGTGCGCGGATATAGCGGCTTACATGACCACCTTTTATGAGGATGGTTTATTTTCTCGTTATTGGTGGCGACGCAAGGACACTGGTCGCGGCATCTATCCACACCCACAAACATTTCCTATGACAGAAGCGTGGAAGTGTACGAGGGAGTGGTGTATAAGTAAAGGCTAGGCAGGGAGTGGAGGAGCCGGATATGTATGTATAGTAGCTTGATCTTCTGACCAGGTGGTGCGGGAGGCTCTGAGGAGTGGCAGGAAAGGGTGAGCAGGTGGGGACATAGAGATGCAGGTTAAATGCTCCGTATGTAATTGTCAATGCAAGGTTTGCCAGGTGATGATGTCAATTTGCTGTGAAGACACGTTGTTGTTTTTTGCTAGGGCATATCAATTCGGTAGTGTTTTGAATGAGCAAGTTAATGAAAGTAAAGGTGTGAGGGGGTGTCAACACTGCGGCCTTCATATCAATTCACTTGTGCTGCGAATGATTAAGTTGATAAACAAATGATTGTGATGTGACTTCCATATTCACACCAACGAAGTGTATTCATCATATATATAAACTTATTCTAAAATGTTATTGAGAATATACAGAAATACAACCACTTTTCATCAATTCACACAACTAAGACGAAAAAAACAACACTTGAAGTTATCTTTAAAAAAAAATAAGCGAATGTAGAGTGGCTCTTATAACCACTCCAACAGAATATAGATACTACATCTACATTATAGTCTATACTATTATAACAATTATGCAGAAACGAGCCTGATCTCATGACTTTATAATACATCAAGAAATGGAGAGCATAACATTGTTGAAATTCCAGTCATCAAAGGTTACAGTGGAATTTTCTTGTTAATAGGAAAGCAGATAAAAAACACAGAAAAAGACAGATGAAAAATATAATGCAGAAAAAAAACATAACGAAAGGAAAATAAAACAAAAAAGAACAACAAATAAATGGTAAAAGAAAAAAACGAGACTTGAATAGATAAGGAGAGAGAGAGAGAGAGAGAGAGAGAGAGAGAGAGAGAGAGAGAGAGAGAGAGAGAGAGAGAGAGAGAGAGAGAGAGAGAGAGAGAGTAGACAAAAATAATAGATAGGAGAGAGAACAGGAGATGTAGAGTTAAGAAGACAAGGGAAAAGATAGAGGCTGAAATAGTACAGGGGAAGAGAAAACTGAAGGTAGGTAGAGAGGAAGGCAAGACCGGGCAAGCAAAAAACTGCAGTGCTATAAAGCGATGAAGGTGAGAGGTCAAAAGATGGCAGGAAACACTCGATTAGTAGTCATTTTCCTGAGTCAGTTTGTCTCTCCGTCAGGTGCCTGTTTCCTTCAGTACTGAGGGCCTGCGGGTAGTAACGCTGTAGTCCTCTCAATCACCTACAACTGAATGAACCACAAAGTGAAGGTCGTGCATAGATATCGAAACTTACGACATGAGAGAGAGAGAGAGAGACAGAGAGAGAGAGAGAGAGAGAGAGAGAGAGAGAGAGAGAGAGAGAGAGAGAGAGAGAGAGAGAGAGAGAGAGAGAGGATATTTAACTACGACGCACCATCAAACGTGGAAGGAAAAGAGGAGGGAGATAAGACAGGAGGAGGGCTTAGAGAAACGCCGGTATACATAGATGGGAGGAGTAGATAACAGAAGCCTGGGGTGAGAAGAGGTGGAGGAGGAGGAGGAGGAGGAGGAGGAGGAGGAGGAGGAGGAGGAGGAGGAGGAGGAAGAAGAAGAGGAAAAAGAAGGGGATCAGCGCAAGTAGATGCTACAGTATATCCGGGGTATGAGGAACAAGGGATATGGAGAAATGTGGTGTGGTGGTGTGTGAAGGAGGAAGGTGTGGTTGCATCCTGGTGAGAAGGAACTGAGGAAGCGATAAATGAGAGAAAGTTGAGTAGTGAACAATATCAGAGAGAGAGAGAGAGAGAGAGAGAGAGAGAGAGAGAGAGAGAGGATGGTAGTGGTAATGAGCTTAACAAGAGCAGCAGCGGCGTCTTTGGTTTAGATTTAGCCGCCTCTTCTTCCCCACACTGCCCGCCGTCCGCTAGTGAGTAATTCAGATGCCCTCTCCCTCTCCCCTCCCCTGCCACACTCAGGTGAAGGGCTCGAGCC
>CM035197.1:18670852-18673352 GCA_020233015.1 Callinectes sapidus | reverse complement strand
GATACTCGATAAGAATGCACGTAAAACTGTGAGTAAAAATGGACGGAGTTTAAAGAAAAGGCTAAAAAAAGCTCACGTCATTAAAGAGAAAAGGTTCAGAAAACAAGAGCAGCAATCAATGTCCAAAAGAAAACAGGGTTTTAAGATCTGTCAGGTGAGAGAAAGAATGGTGATTAGAAATGAAAAATATGTGATTGCGAGAATGGAAAATTTTGGAGTGAGTACAAAATATATTTAAAAGAATCTTTTCTGTGTGCTTCGTGCTGTTGACTTTTTTTCAAATAATCTACTTCACCATTATTGTCATGATTAGGATTTATTACTATTACTGCTGTTATAAGTTTTGCTGTTAAACGATAACAAAAGCGACAACACACACACACACACACACACACACACACACACACACACACACACACACACACACACACACACACACACACACACACACACACACACACACACACACACATACACACACACACACACACACACACACACACACACACACACACACACTTCCAGAACAAATTATAAACCATTTTATCCCTTTAAATGTGTAGTACTCTTGTATAAAATAATGACTATAATTTGTGTTACTCTGACTATAATTCCAGGTATTCACTTTTTTTCATAATTTCATTTGATTTGATGGAATTTCCCTTGTTCCCAGGCTCGCCACATCCTCGTCTGTCGAGGAACGAACCATTAATCCTAAAGATGGTTTTCAAGGTTCATAGAATCACAAAATCATTAGTCACAGAAGAGTGAATGAGTGACAAGATTTTTCTCAGACATCACGAGCAATATACTCGTAATCTTAAATACACACTGTCTTATAAAGGTTAACAGAATGAAATTAAACTTGTCTTGGTATTGAAAGGATTACATTACTCATTCTCTTTTATTTGTTCTCTCGTGTGTGCCTCCCTGGCATACCTGTCTTAACCCAAAGTACTCCACCGCAACCTCCTTCTGCCTCTCAACTCGCCACATGCACTTTCAGTTGTCCCTACCAACTCCACCTTTTCTTGCTTTTTTTTCTACTATACCCAACATGCAACTTCTTAATACTGCCACACTCATTCTTACACACCAAGTCTCTCCACGTCTCCTTGCTACGCCACACATTCCCTGTATGCCTCTCTCTCTATCTCTCCGGTTTTCCTTCGTGCCTTCGCTAAACTTTTGCTATATCTGCGTTCGGTTTTCCACGCTCTCATCAATCACAATTCACCGCTGCTCTTTTTCCTTTATTCATTATTCTTATCCTCATTCTTGTGTCTCCGCCTCGCCCCATCTCACCCTAGTTTATGTGTTCCCTCAACCTCACTTCGTACCCGCCGATCAGCAAGCCGTCCTTCAGTCAGCATTCACTCTTTCTTTTCACCACCGCCTGACATTCTTTCTTCGGCATTTCCGTTCTCATCCTCTGCTCTTTAGGCACGTTCCTCAAATTTTGTTGTGATGATTTTCTTTCCTTTAGCTTTATTTTTTTATTCATTTGTTTATTTATTTATTTATTTCATAGTTAGTTCCACCAGTACATGCTACGCACATTCTGGTTGTCTCAATGTACTCCTCGTGTTGAAACCTCAAGCCCCCGTCAGGTGAACATAAATTATTCACAGGTTTTAATTCCCTTTGAATCTCATCTGAATGGAAAACCACTGTTCATTTAAAAGAACTGTATTATTAACACACACACACACACACACACACACACACACACACACACACACACACACACACACACACACACACACACACACACACTATCCATATTAATATCTACTTGGAACTCAATAGAATAAAAAAAGGAGCTAGTGTTCATTAAAGACACATATTAACATATATGAATATTTACTCTATTCATTTTCTCTAAAGCACCGTAACGTGATATTTGCTCTGAAACACAAACTGACCAACATTATGCTGCCACTCCGAGCAACTAATATACCGTAATATAACGTAACCTATCCATGAGATAAACGCAAAAAAACATCCGCATGAACGCCACTATGCTGTCATCGCGAGTATCCATTGCAGACAAACACAATCCCTCCAATACTATGACGCAATTTTATTATTTGTTTTGGGCTGTGATTAGATGATTTCATTGACATTAGCAAGGGTTTATGGAGGTCAGAAGATTAATGGCGAGAGTCGTCACCATTTCAACTCCCTCAAAAGTTTCTGAAGATGTATAAAACCACCAAAGAGTAAGCAAAAACTATATAAAAGCTCGTCTCGGTACTGAAGGGGTTAAGAATGTCCATCGTTACGACACACTTACTGTTAACGATTAATGAAACTTTACTGCCAGTTTCCTTTCAGAAAAGTTGATCCAAGGTTGAGAGATAGAAACAAATTTGTGTCTTTTTCTTATATACAAAGATTAAGAGGACAACTGAAGCAGCCCATTATGTACATATCAGTTAGAATTATAAGGATTAAAGACTGAGAAATCACTCTTAATCAAAAGTGATTACTATTTTTC
>CM035197.1:18594768-18604945 GCA_020233015.1 Callinectes sapidus | reverse complement strand
GTGTGTGTGTGTGTGTGTGTGTGTGTGTGTGTGTGTGTGTGTGTGTGTGCTTGTGTGTGCGTGTGGGTGGGGGGGAGGGGTGGAATCAATGAGTCTGGATGAATACAAAAGTGAGCTAAACAGAGTGGTGGGAATAATAACACAGGTTCCGTAATCCATAAAGGACGTAAAGGCAGACGCGGGGCATCGAGGTGAGGAGGCACTGAGGCCGGACTGAATAATTCATCCCCTGGAGCAGCGACGCTTAGGTCACCACACACCGCCCAGCTACCTGTCTTACTCGAGAAGCCGCTGCTGCACCCAAGTGACCTCAAGGGCGCCTCGATTCACGCGTCGCACCCCAATCACTCGCCAGCACCTTCCCTGACAGTCTGCTCACCTACAGTAACGCCCCGCGCAGGCTCGTCGGGCGTTTCCGCCTCAGCGTCGCCCACAGCAACACGATCACAGATAAAGCAAAGAAATTCTCTGCCAAACATTCTCGCACAACATGCCGACGGAGAAATAGGAGAACGTAAGGATATATTTTCGGGGACCGTATAACGTAGAAATTACTGTGAAACATAAAATCCTTATTTTGCAATGATGAAAAGGGTAGGTTGCTCTGAAGGCGAGGATAAGCTGAGTGTCTCCATCAACACGGTTGTGGATAAGCGCCAGACACGCGTGAACAGCGACAGACTATGGCATTTAACGGGGCAAGAAAAGGGAGAAGAATTTCGTGCGTGGGTGTGATGGACGGCCGGCAGTCAAGGCGCCGCCCTCGCCCTTCTGCCCCTTCTGCGTTGTGCCGCCCTCCTATACACGGCCACTCAGAAAGAAATGTATATATTTTTCCATTAGTTATTATTTTTTCATAAAGCAACAAATCACTTTCTTCTTGAATAAAGAAAACGAGGATATATATATAGAATCTAATAATATGCGATGATACTAGGTCAAATTAGGGGCAAAACTAAAGTCTTCATTATCTCTTCACCTGCCACACCAATTGTTGTGTAAGAACAGTAAAAGAATAAACACATTATTCGTTTGTTTACGACGTCCAATGTTCGTTGAGAAAGGGCGGAGTGTGAAGCTGCCCGGCGTGGGACGTGGAGGCCAAAGAAGTGACAAGTGAGGCACACGGGGGGGTGAGGCAGCCTGGTCAAGACTCGGGACTGCTCACCTGCCCATACATGTTTACCTAGATAGGCACCTCTCCATCACCAAGGTAAGTGCGTGTCACGGGGTACACTCTTCCTTATCAGCTAGACTTCTTGGTTGGTCTCTTCCACCGCCTGGCCTGCCCGATATCCCGCCACAACTCCCACACCTCGCCTTGCTTCACCGCTCGCCCCATAAATACCGAAGAACTGCTAGGGTCTGGCAGAGGAGCTTGTGTGCCAGCATGAGATCTACAGTTAGAGTACCAACGGGATTTAGCGGAGGTTGTCTATCCCTTCCACTCGCTTTTCAACCAAGAGCTTTTCCGCGTGAGTTAGGCTGAAGGACACAGCAATATCGCACACAATGAGATAAAGGACGTTTACTTTTTTTTTAATCACCTTTTGACACTTAAGTGAACTATGAAACTCGAATGAAATTTCAAGAACCTGTTCTGCCCTAATTCAGTTTTTGCGTGACAGTTGATGCACTAGGGAGGACTGACTGCACGCGGCTCCAGACGGCTCGGAAGCTGCCCCACACAAACACACACAAAGATAGTTACAAAAAGTTGCCCTGCCACACCCTGAAGAATGCATCGTGAGCTAAAGTTGAATTCAGTATACTGTTGCACTTGATTTGCATATAGGCAATAAGAAGGTAGGGAAGAAATACTACCATGAAAATAAAGAGGAGGAGGAGGAGCAGGAGGAGGAGGACGAGGAATAGGGGTGGCAGTAGTAAGGTGATGGGTCGATGGTCTAGGGGCGGTGGGGAGTAAGGTGAAGGAAGGCGGAGAACGGTGAGGGGTGAGGGTCGCAAACCACTGGACATTAAGATAAGGCTTGGAGTGGTAAGAGCAAGTGGCAGGAGAGTGAGAGTGGAATCGAGACAACAGAGATTACTGTAAAGGACGCAGTGCAGGAAGGGAGAGAGGAATGGAGATAAATAAAAGAGATGGAGAGGGGAAAAAAACACAAATTGAAAGAGGGAAAAAGGGTTAGGGAATTTAACTGAGATAGAAAAAAAAACAGAGAAGAGAACAAATAGTATGGGAGTTCAGGGAAGAAAGGATGAGGCAGGTGAGAGTTACAGGTGAACTCATGGTTCTACAGGGTGTCTCTTCTCGCCAGTTGGTTGCATCTAATTGTTTCAGGACATGAATAGACAAAAATATGAGTTGGAAAAATTGCTAACTGGGCTGAGGAGAGAGAGAGAGAGAGAGAGAGAGAGAGAGAGAGAGAGAGAGAGAGAGAGAGAGAGAGAGAGAGAGAGAGAGAGAGAGAGAGAGAGAGAGAGAGAGAGGAGAGAGAGAGTGTAAAAAATCATTGGAATCTAATATGATACAAGGATGGAATAATTGTTAGAGCATTTCTAAATCATTCTCAGTGTCCACACCTGTGCCCGTCTCACCTGAAACACATATCAATAACCAGTGTGCTCCACCCGAGAGGCAACACAGAATACACACCACACAGCCACTCTCCTCAGCCACACTTAGTTACTCGTCACACTCCCTCACTCTCATTCCTTGTCGTTTTCCTTTATGTAAGAAAAAAGGTTCAATAAAAAAAAAATCTTAGTTCATATCGTGTTATGTACTGGTGACTCTGAACATCACCTAACAAGACTAGAAAGGAGCGCCAGGCAGTCTTGAATATGTACCTTGCTCCCTTGCTCTCGGGGGTGATTTTTATCAACAGAACAACCTTTTCTTATCCACCTGTCCATCCCTCAAACTCTACAAGTAATTATCTGATTCAGCTCACTCGTATAGAACCATCTAGCGTCACCACTGGAACCACAGACTACCCGCGGGGAGCTCAGGCTATTAATCTGGTGGCCAGCGTCCTGCTGTGGACCTCTTTGGGTCCTCTTCTATGAAATCACTCCTCACGCTATAACCCTTGAGCCACCACGTCGTTCTAAAGGGGTGGAATGATGAAGAAAACAAGGAGAGCACGAAGAAACCACAAAGATAATAGAAGAAACGATGAACAGAAAGACTTGAAATCGTGAACTAGATTTTTAAGTAGTTATCAAAACAATATGAGAACTTTACTTTTAAAGCTTGCTTTATATATATATATATATATATATATATATATATATATATATATATATATATATATATATATATATATATATATATATATATATATATATATATATTCTTTTGCTGTTGAAAGAAAGAATGGAATTCAGTAGTGGTGTATTGGATCATAAAAAGGCTCGAAGAATGAACCCTCTTGAGAACGGTAGACAATACAGTATTTTGCCTACGATGAATCGACCGCCGTCATGTATCCTCCAGGGCAGACCTGGCAAAAACTGACCCTTTAAGGAGAGGTTCCCTTCCCTCTACCTTCCACTAATTTATCTATCAAATTTCTGCCTCTACTCAAACCAGCTCCGTTCTTCCCTTATCTCACCTCACCAATTACTTTTACCTTTACCTAATCCTTACATTTTTCTGCCGAAATTCAGGGGATTCTTCACTACCCAACGCTTCCCGGACAGTCCAACACTGCCTGCGGCCGCCGGCGTTGGGAGGGCCGGAACACACAGGACTCAGCCACAACACTTTTCTCCCATAACTCAACGAACTGTTATCCTACTTTCGCAAACACACACACACACACACACACACACACACACACACACACACACACACACACACACACACACCATCTCCCCCGCCCTACAACACAATATGATATATCCATAAGGTACACATGAAATATAACATGCATATCAATAAGGATTTTTTTGTAGTCAGTTTACAGTGCAGGCCATCATTCAGTGGGAGGGACAAAGATTAAAAAAGATTCGTTTATGGCTTTGTGGCGTCAGGTGGTCCTGGGGCGCGAGTGATGTTGACAGAGTGTAGGTACATAAGCACAGGCGACGGGTATGTGTGGGTGTCGGTGTGCTTGCATGATGTCTTGGCCAATCTTTGCACAACATACGCCTCCAGCTCGCACACACACGCACACACACACACACACACACACACACACACACACACACACACACACACACACAAAGGTAATATTTGCTTAACTCTTCAGAAAAAAAAAATCACTCACCTTCATTGATTGTCCTGTGAATATGTGTGTGTGTGTGTGTGTGTGTGTGTGTGTGTGTGTGTGTGTGTGTGTGTGTGTGTGTGTGTGTGTGTGTGTGTGTGTGTGTGTGTGTGTATTGATATGAATTCTTTCTCTTTTACATACTTCAATTATTTTTCTCGGATCATTTGTGGTGAGATAAAATACTTTTGAGTCTTTTGTAGTCAATGTAAACAGACTCTCTCTCTCTCTCTCTCTCTCTCTCTCTCTCTCTCTCTCTCTCTCTCTCTCTCTCTCTCTCTCTCTCTCTCTCTCTCTCTCTCTCATTGGAAGGAACCGCTTCTGCTTCACTTCCACTCCTGCTAAACCTCAAGGTCACAGCTGCTGGTCTTGCGTTTTCGAGTACCTCCTCTCTGGTGGATGGAATTCATCCACAACACAATTAGACACGCTTAAATACCTCCATCAAAGCGAAAAATACAACAAAATACCTGTGTTGTGACCACAGCACAAATAAATACCAGTTAGGAAAAGATACAGCAAAAATTAACCACAAGCAAAGCTCATTCACAGATGACCAACACCCGTAGGCGTCACCACTCCAAGCAGTGTCCCTCCTCCCTCTTCCCGCCGCCGCCGCCCCCGCCACTGGCATTGATCCTTCCCCCAAGGCAGTCCTTGAGATTCCTTCTGCTTGCTTGAGCTCATGATCGTGTGATGCGATTTGGGAAGCATCGGGTTGACTCTTGACTCTCGAGGCTCTAACAGTTCATCTAAGACAGGCTCATTATAGACTAAAGAGAGGAGAGGTAATACGAGGCGTCCATGAGAGTTACCAACGAGCTTGCCTGCCTGCTAATATTTCTCACGCCACCAAAGGGACGCCGCCTTAAACATAAGAAAAAATAAAATTTAGTAGCAAGTCTCGGTATTTTCTAAATTGTAGCTGCAGTAGACTCGTATATTGATTCCAGGTATCCAGGTATGTATATATTTTTTCTTATACAAGCTTAGATTATTTGGTATCTTAAGTCTGAATCTACCTACACAACAAGGATAATTTATTTAACACCTCTGCCGGCTGACTCAGGAGCAGCAGAGAACGTGTAGGTAGGAAGGCAGTATATATATATAACCTGCCAGACACCCTCACTCATCCCCTAGCACACCCATCCCTACCCTCCTCTTCTTCCTCCACCTCCTCCCTCCTCTATCTCCACCTCCTCCTCACCTCAACGTACCCCGCCCAAAGCCCTCGCAGTTCCAACCAGCCTCCTCCTCCTCTTTCTCTTCCTCCATTCCCAACCACTATCCTCTCTCTTCACTCCTCTCTCTTGCTCTCTTCCCACCCCTCCCTTCCCCAGCTTCAACCCACCGACATGCATGCATTAGGGAGTGTCTAGCACATGACTGCCGAGGCCTCGAAGCACGAACAGGAAGGAGGAGGCACGGAGGAGACACGGGAGGGGAAGATGGTGCTTGGGTGGGGAGGGTTGTTCAGGAGAGTGGGAGATGGAGGAAGGTGGAGTATAGAGGTGGTGGGAGATGCGCGAGGAAATGGGTAGCAAAATAGACGAGATGGAGAAGAGAAGAGTAGGGAAGAGGAAGGCTCGAGAGAGGATGGTGAGTGATGAAGGAATGATGTATGTGTGTGTGTGTGTGTGTGAGAGAGGGAGGGAGAGAGAGAGAGAGAGAGAGAGAGAGAGAGAGAGAGAGAGAGAGAGAGAGAGAGAGAGAGAGAGAGAGAGAGAGAGAGAGAGAGAGAGAGAGAGAGAGAGAGAGTAAAGAGAAGATGGCAAAGCTGTAAGGGGCATGGGGTTGCGTTGGGTGGGGGACGCATGGCTGGGGGAGAGGAGAGGCCGGGACAGCAGCGGGATCCTTGAAGGTCACTGGACACACTTCAAGGGCTGGACACCTCAGCGCTGCTCCAGTAATACTCTTGCCTTCTCCGCTTCGCCAGCCAGCCAGCCAGCCAGCCAGCTACACGTCGCATTGCCTCGCCTTGCACCGCCACCACATAGCAATGAAAGTCAGGTGAGCGAATAGTAAAATAATGATAATATCAGTAATGATGATAATAGTTTTATAACTGGGTATAGAAAGAAATATGTGAAATGATACTACTACTACTACTACTACTACTACACCAACAATAAAAACAACTGAAAATAAAACACTGAAGAAATTACTGTCTCTATTGAATAAGCTGCGAGAGGTAATGCGCACATGGTCGTCCGTACACACTGACACATGGTTCCAGATACAATATAAAGATAATATGCAGTTTCAGTAAGCGATGACGCTACAGGAATGACGCCCAATATAAATATGTGAAGACGCAAGGGCGGCGTCCACCACTCAGCAAGTCGAAGGCCCACCCGCGCACCTGGCCAGCACGCAGGTTACGGGGCAGCCGTGTGTCGCTACCCAGGCCCCGCGGGTCATCGGGCGGGGCATCGCTCATAAATTAACTCTGGTTCACACCTTTCTTACATCCTTTCCTCCTTCTCCCCTCCCTTCCCCTCCTGCCCCAACCCCTAACCTGTCCTCGTAAAGTCGGCAGTAGTAGCAAATCCCACCTGTAACGCTCCATCGCTATCAACATAATTAATAAAAAAAGTATAAGTTTTAGTGCTCTTTGATTCTCTCCCAGACAGCTTGGCACATCGAGTACCAGTGCACAGTGAAGGAAGAGTATCTCACCAACGAAGAATTGAATATGCTTCTTTTGCAGTGCACAAACTTCAACTACTCGCCCGCCGGCCATCTCGAAGGAACCTGTCTCGTCCGAAGCCAGACGGCACGACCCAGCCAGACAGCGAGCGACCCGTCGGTCCGGCACCCGCCCCGCACACGCGACTCTTCACCGGCGGGGTCGCGACTCGCCATCTGCCCTGACCATCGCTCCTATCCTCAGCCGCTTGGGCATGTGAGGGTAGTGCACACTCGTCATCAGCTTCCACCTCCCATCAAGGACATGTGGAAGGGGTGGTGTAAAAGAAGGACGAGGAGGAGCAAAGGCAATAAGGGGTCTCACGCTATCCCTGAGGCTGCGGCACGGCGCGGTAAGAAGTGGTGTCCAGGACAAGAGGTCCTTCCTTCACTGTGGGAACGCCCGCAGGCTCAGGGTTATGCTCACCCTTGGGGCACCTAGTGGGCCCGCTGAGGGAACAGGTGAGTGGGTCAAAGGGAGAGTGATGTGCCCTTATAAGAGGAGAGTAAATTCAAGTAACAGTAACTGCAGTTTCTGCATTCTCCTGTGACTATCTTACTGTTTAACCACACCACATGGTGGTTCTACGAATGTTTTACGCTTCAGGATTATCTGATAAATGTAATGTCCTACTCTGAAAACACGGTCTGAATAAATTAAAATCAATTATCACTGGAATTTTCATAAAGTATGCTTACGTCTTTAGCATCTCACACAGCGACATGTAAGGCCGTGATCTAAGCGACATCCTTGCCAACATTTCAGACACACACAAAAAGTAACTAATTATTATTACTCACAGGCAGAGTTCGTGCTGGGACCCTATTTTCATAACTTTAGAATCGGATAAAACCACCCATGATTTTTCAAAGTAGCATTTAGTGTAAAACAAAAACTTTTGACCTCCAGACAACGCGACGTACGGTACTTACCTAAGGTAGGGTACAGTGTGTGTGTGTGTGTGTGTGTGTGTGTGTGTGTGTGTGTGTGTGTGTGTGTGTGTGTGTGGTGTGGTGTGGTGTGGTGTGGTGTGGTGTGATGTGGTGTGGTGTGGTGTAGTGTGGTGTGGTGTGATGTGTGTGTGGGGGGGGGTATGTAGGTAGGTAGGTATACAGTACACGCGCATGCATAATATAATGTGACTTTTGCATGTACACAACAGCTTCAGCTAAGTTCGTTCGCGTGCTAGCCTTTCTAAACTCCCCTCCGTCATTACCAGACACCAAAAGAGAAACGCGGCAGGATGAAAACAAAATAATAGAACAAAACAGTCTAGCAACAATGGAGGCCGATGGCATCAGCAATGGGAAGTCTGGGACAGGACTTTCAAACAGGTCAGGTAGAGGAGAACGAGCGGGCAAGGCGCACTCCCTACCTACTCCTATACTGAGGCTCAAATTAATCACCTTTTTCGGCCAGGTAACGGTGAGGCAGCATCAAGGCAGCTCCCAGGCAAGCACGGGTTCCTTAATTACTTTTACTTGAGTTACAGCTGGCTTCCCTTCGGACTATAAATGACCATTGCGGGCTGCACTGAATAACTGAACCCTATTATTTCTCGTCTTGTTTTATAGATGGCCAGTGTGAGAGACGGGCCATGGCGTGTGGAGTGAAGGCGGGAGGGACCAAGGGGCATGATGGAGCTGTACTGAGCTGAAGGGATGCCAGGCTGGAAGACACGGAAATGAGGGAAGCTTGCGGGAAAGAGGAAATACGTGAGAGGTGAAGATGTCAAGAGGAAGTGGGGATATAGATTATGATTGTACAAGGATAATACGAGGTTGAGCACGAATCTGGAGGAATGGGGGAGGGGCTAAGCGTTGAGATAGGAAGGAGGGAACAGAAGGGGCATACGCTGAAAAGGGGTGGGCGGGCATACTGAGGGAGATGAAGGAGGGAGGAAGTTTAGGAGGAAGGGTGAAGGACAGGATAAGAGAAGGGGGGGAAGGAGGGAGGGAAGGAGATGCAGGTATAGAGAGAGAGGATACAAGGGGGATATGGTAAGGGAGGGGGGGAAGGACAGGTGAGGGAGGGAATAGTGAACCGCACGGTAAGTGATGCGTGAAGGAAGGTGATGAGGGACGTGTGGGTGAGCTTTGAAGTGAAGAGAGAGAGAGAGAGAGAGAGAGAGAGAGAGAGAGAGAGAGAGAGAGAGAGAGAGAGAGAGAGAGAGAGAGAGACCGTACATACATACAGACGGATAGATAAACACATGGATGACACGGGCAAACAGGACACAGGAAATCAAAAGGGGGGACAGGAACGGATAGGAACGAACAGGATGACACGTGGACAAAACATTCAGAAAAAAGAAACAGGCTCGGAGTCTAAAAATGGAGATGGGAAGAAGAAGAAGAAGAAGAAGAAGAAGAAGAAGAAGAAGAAGAAGAAGAAGAAGAAGAAGAAGAAGAAGAAGAAGAAGAAGAAGAAGACGAAGAAGAAGAAGAAGAAGAAGAAGAAGAAGAAGAAGAAGAAGAAGAAGAAGAAGAAGAAGAAGAAGAAGAAGAAGACCAACAAAAAGACTAACAAGAAAAAACCAAGAATAACAACAAAAACAAGAAACACAACAAGTATGCTGCAACAGTAACACGAGTAAAACATGACAAGATGAAGGGAAGGAAGCAAGGAAGGGAAGAAGGAAGGTAGAAACACATAAATATCTAACCAGGAAGAGAAAAGGAGAAGTAAGAGACAGAGTACAGTACCTTTCCCAGAGCACTCAACCCTTGTAGCCTTTTCTTCCTTCCTGAGAGAGACCTGTTGTCAAAGCAAGGCTGGACACGCACTTAGTCTCTCGTAGTCCCCGCCGGAGAAAGTCAAGCGACGTCCGTGTTCATTAAGCTTAATTCTAGTGATCAGGGGAGCTTTACACATGGAAAATAAATTACAGCCTCACTTAATCCCTCGTAAACCTTAACTTAACGTCATTTATGTATACTTGTGAGGCGTAATTACAGTCTTCATAAATACCTGGTACAAGATGTGGGCTAGGACAGGGAGGAGATAGAGGAGGGAGGGCGGGAAGAAAGAAGGAAGGAGGGAAGGCGGGAAGGAGTGAAGGAAGGAGAAAAGGAAAAGGGTTACGGAAGAGACGAGGTGAGGCAGTTACCATGCAGATAGAAGGAGAGGAAAGGAGCGATACTTTACCGCTGAGAGAGAGAGAGAGAGAGAGAGAGAGAGAGAGAGAGAGAGAGAGAGAGAGAGAGAGAGAGAGAGAGAGAGAGAGAGAGAGAGAGAGCGAGAGATAGGG
>CM035197.1:18478424-18488841 GCA_020233015.1 Callinectes sapidus | reverse complement strand
TCTCTCTCTCTCTCTCTCTCTCTCTCTCTCTCTCTCTCTCTCTCTCTCTCTCTCTCTCCTGAAAACATGATATATCCTATATTCATCCCCAAATTTATCAGAGTATTCGTGCACAAACTTCCAATCAAAAAGTATAAAGAAGACAATACATTCATGGCTTAATCCTATAACATTAAAATCTATCTTTTAATCCTAGAAAATCCTCGCAACATGTAACAAAATCAAGTGGTGGGAAAATTAACTGTTCTGGGCTGTTAATGAATATAATGAAGAGTCACAAGGAACAAGAGGCGGAGATCGAAGAGAACGTGTAGTAAGGTGCCAGACCACCAGCTGGGGCGGTTACAGGGTGGGGCGGAGATGCAATGAAGAACAAAAGAGAGTGACAAGCGTTGGAAATTCCGACACACAATATTTAATACCTCCCTAACCAGGACAGAAGAGAACAAAAAAAAGAGGGTGTGCACATACAGGAGGTGTACTTAGGAAAAGGAAGAGGAAAAGAGATGTTGTACAGAGATAAAAACGATACTTCACGAGGCTCTTCAATTTAGAAAAGTTCTTTTGGCTCTTTAAACTGGAAGCCTTAGTGAGCCGCTTACATTAAACAAAATAAAGACGTGCAATGAAATATGTCATATGTTAAAGGATCAAACAAAGAAATACTGAAACAAAATACTAACAAAGGCAGAAGGAAGAGAAAAGTTGTGTATAGACATGAAAAATACCGAATACACCACACACGTCACCTTAAACCCTAAACCAGCCCTGTGCCATGCGGTAGGTTAAAGAGGCAAGCATATTCTCAACCGAACTGTAATTCGATCATGTTCGAGAGCTAATACTCGCAGTAATAGATTCCACGCCACGTACACCCGTATCCCTTATCCTCTCTCCGTTGTCACTATCCACACTACCACCAGCACCTCCTCCACTAGCGCACGAACCTGTCACCAGGTGACCCGAAAACCAGTTGTCTTTAAGGAGCGACTCTTAACTTTACAAATGAGAAATGCAGTTCCTCCATCAAGCTGTGAATGCAATGGATGCTCCCTGTAAGTGATCGCCTCCTTGTTCTTATGATGGCATGCAACTTTCGCCTCGCAAGGAGCACGCGGAAAATTGTAACGTTTAACAGCATAGCCGGAGGTGGATCCTGAACTGAGAAGAGTGTCGACTTTCCAGAATAAAAAAGTAGTTATAGTCATGATAATGATAAAAACGAGAAGAAGCAAAGGAGGAGGAGGAGGAGAAGGAGAAAAAAGGAGGAAAAATGAAGATGAATCAAGGAAAACAAAATAAAAGAAGCAAAATATGATCAAATAGCAACCAATTTATCAACCAAAGAATGACAGCTGCTAATGAAAAACACAACGCCTCACTGACACTTCCACGGCCATCACCAAGTCGACATTATATTACCGATTACAATCCTGGCAGGGATTTATAACAACAGAGGTATAAAAAAGGGAGCAGTCACGGCGAGCATCACAAGCAGGCAGGTGGATGGCAGCATTATTGATGCAGGGCGGTGCGGGATCGGGAGCTCCTTGGCAAACAAAGGTGGGTGTGGCGGGAAGGGTGAAGGACTTCTGACGACAAACAAGAAACTGCCGATCTACCGAACCGTAATATCTTAAGCGATACGATTTAGTAGAGGAAATTCATTACTGGACTTGATCATGTTACTTATTTTTCTCGTCCAGTATGTGTTTTTTTTTTCTTCTTCTTGCCCTGAGCGGACCTTGTCATGATCAATGCTTGTCATGTCTCGGCTACCTGGCAGCGTATGAAGCAAAGGTTGTCATTGTGGGTTAGGTCACTACAAGTACTTCTTATTCCAATGGATATCATCTTCATTCTATTGAATAGGATTCTTACCGCCTGAAAAAAACAGCTGCTCAAACTGAATGTAGTTTATTTTATTCATTTGTATTCAATATTCCACCACCTTCATCTTGTTTCAGTGTGGGTGTGATGTGCAAATAACCATATTCATTTAAGGGAACACAACACTGTGGATATCATGGAAGGGTGTGGTCAGTGTCGGAGTCTGTCACTAGCAAATAAATAGTTTGGTCTTTGTGCAAGCCATGCATCTTTCCCTTGAAAATCTTGGACTTTATATTGATTTCATTTTAGACTGAGATGTGGAGACACCTGTGTCATTCTCTCATAGGAAATCGGACACTGTTACTGTCTTAGTTTGTATTTATTCATTTCATCTAAAAATCACTACGTGGCAGCCTAAATTCATTCAGCTTCACATGATGTCCACAAAAATCGTCGCACTCAGGACTCGAGGTACTGCCAACTGAAAGGCTGTAACAACAACCCTTCGCCTGTCCGGAAGGGATGGGATGAGTGGCATTTCAAAGACGATGTAAGAGCAACGCGTGTCTTGTTCGACTTGCAAGCGAAGAATGCAGTGGAATGTGAAAATAATCGTAAAAAGCAGCCAAGATGAAAGATTACGAATTCCTGGTGCTTTCTACTCCTTTATCTGCAAAATCGTAAAGGAGGGTGTGGCACAGAGCTGATGTCACTGAGAGAGTTTCAAGAAAAGTCAGTGTAATTACTGAAGCTCGAGGAAGTAACGAAAAGCCAACTGTTCGACCTCAGCGTGTAATGTTTGTTACATTATATAGCATGACATTATCTTCCGACATTATTCTGGATCTCAAAGAGGCAGACGGCGTTTGGGTGGTGGTGAGAAGACCAAAGTACAGCGAGACAGTTAACACGAAAACTACCTTCATTTTGTTTGCTGAGGAGCAAATAGAACTAATACATACATTCATATTCTGAGTCTCTCTACGATCTTTCACATTCATACAAAGATATACATATATATATACATACATACATATATACATATATACATATATATACATATATACATATATATATATATACATACATACATACATACATACATACATACATACATACATACATACATACATACATACGTACATACATACATACATGCATGCATACATATACGTATACATAAACTAAAAAAGTAAAGTTGAACACTTCTGCTTCTGTCAGTCTCTTCCTACTACCTTCTCCACTCATAAGTATATAAAGTATTGTGTGCAGGAAATGAAAAAAAATGCTTGCATGAAATGTGCAGGCATGCATTGACCCCAGAAAGAGAAGCTCCTGACAAGTATTGAGGTGAATGTGAGAAAGGAGTCTTTTCAGATAAAGAGGGTAAGCAAACTGATCCCTGACACTTTGGAACGTGTCTGTGAGAGAGAGGGAGAGGGAGAGAGAGAGAGAGAGAGAGAGAGAGAGAGAGAGAGAGAGAGAGAGAGAGAGAGAGAGAGAGAGAATATAACACCGAAGTGACCCGCACCTTTCACCACTGCTAAACAAATGTGTGCTGAATATACAGTAAAAGAAAAATTCGTATCTCTCACCCTGAACCAGAATGTGTGCGTGAGAAAGCCGCAAGCATCACCCACAAGCATTCCTCTGCATGTACATACACTTGCCCTAAAGAGTGACACAATAGAGCACAGCGAATTCCATGTCTATATATGGAATAAAAACCGACAAATGCATTACTAAACAAGTTTTACACGACGAGCTTCACGAAATGAATGAATGAATACCTAGATAAATAGATAAAGAAAGAATAAAGGAAGTTGTCAGATGCTATTTTTCTTCTCTTTTTTGCGTTCAAACGTTGTATAAAATATGACAACTATACTTTAAATTACTGTATGTGTTGTAGAGTAGTGTATACTTATATATAATACTCATAGCCACATCTGTTTAACGTAAATCACTACTCAGTATCCATCTTTTCTGCAATAACCTTGAGCTGATGTTTTCAGTCTTTGTTTTGTTTCCTTGCTTGATTTTTTTGTTTGATTTAGGAAGGTTTTGCATTAATTTACATTCGCAAATACTCATAATTTTCCAGCATTTTGTGTCTTAATCCAGCCATGACGTCTTTGCAGTTCATCTTAATTCATTGCAGGTTTGTTTTCTTAGGATGTGTCTTTTAACATGAAACTTACATGCTTCTTCAAACATTGCCAATTTCCGGTTTTATATGTATATATTTTTTAATATTAATACTCAAGAGATCTTTACTACTAAAAAGAATAGGAAATCTTGAATATCTGCCTTGAATCATATTTCATAGTATACTTTTTGAATATTCGTATAATCTGTTACATCACCTTTTATCTTAATAGATTTCCGTATAACACTACTGTTTTCTCATCATTCGTAAAATGCAATTCAATATACTATTACGTAAATACTGAAAATGTATATTCTCTTCTAAATGTTCAAAGTCACTCATCACTTCCTCGAAGATACGATGTTGCGCCCAACACAAGTCTCCTAGCGCTGCACACGAGACAAAGCGGGAAAAAAGAAAAAAAATAAGGGCTGCTTTGTCGGTGACTACGATGAAGCCAGTTTTTGTTTTGTGGTTGGGTATCCTTTACTGGTTGTCTTTTGCACTCCTACATTCACTCCGGACAATTAAAGTATAATTACTGTTTAATAGTGGATGTTCAACTAACATTGTTGTTGTATAAGTCGTTTTTTTCTTTCCCTTGATTATGGAAATTTAACTTGCTGAATATTTTCTTGGCAAACATTATCATGAAGCGGCAGGTGCTAAAGGATAGATTTTCTCCAAGGTGAGCGCAGCATTTCATCTACCCAGACATCGAAAAGACTGGCGTAGTTCTTGGAAGAGAGAGAGACTCACCTCGCCATTACACGCTGACAATGCTCCTGACATGTAACCGACGAAATAATAATCGACCTCTCCTCACGTCCTGCGCCTGACATCACCTCATCACAACCCAGATATACTGCTGGATAAGCTACGTGATGGAATTTTCAACGTTTTAGCGACTCTTAACTTCAGGCTTTCTTCGGCAGCTTTTCTCTAGTAGGCACCGCGATTACGTACACTTTCCGTACTGCCACATGTCTCTGCATCACTTCTAGGCTAACGTGCGCTGCACTCTTGTTCCCTACGTCAACACCAACCCAAGTCAGATTCCGCTGCCGTGCCCTGCGTATGCGTACACCTGTCAGAGTGGGCGAGGCAGAGGAAGCCTCATCAAGGTCGCCAGACAGTCCCAGCACACTGCCTCGGCCACCCATCTCAAGCACAACCCCTCCCACCCACAGAGATTGTCGTTCCGCTCCGTCACAGCGATGACTACCACACACAAGTGTCATTAGTGTCGCATGATGACCGCCCTGACGAATGGACAGCCTGGGAGGTCCTCTTCAGGCTCTGCTAACGTACAGAAGCCAAAAGCTAGCCAACCAAAAATAATTTGGAATGTCGTAACCACTACTTTGATGTGGTTCAGCTATCATTACGATCAGACTCCCTATAATACACCTCACGTGAATTATAGGTCACACAATGAGAGTGGCATGATCTGTTCTGTCACTGATGTGAAACAAAGAGAATGACTTACTCACCTGTCCGCTCGGGGTGTGTCGAGAAGTCCGGAGGCTCCGGTGTATTTTCGCTACTTCTTTCTTCGTTTTCTAGCTCTTCCTGATCTTCTCCATCGCTGCAGAATGTGGAAGGCGTCGAGGGACCCTCACTGGCAGCGTCTCCTGACGATGGAGCACTTGTGGCTCCATCCAAGTCTTGCGGGGCCAAGTGCAATGGAGCGGCAACAACAGCGGGCACGGCAGGCAGGAGGACGGCGTCCACCTCCTGTTTGCCTTGCATTGGCAGGAGAGACAGAGACTGAACGTCGTCGGGACAAGACGCAACCTTCCCTCCCTGGTTTGTATCTGTTCGCGCCACCATGGTCGCGACAGTGCCCCTTGGGTGAGAACCAGCGCGAGTCAAACCCACACGGTCGCTCACAACACTCGTGGCACGTGGTTCAGGTAAAGTACTATCCTTGAGTTTGGCACTTTTTATGGCTTCAAAAGTTTCAACAACCACTAAATTCTCGTCCTCACACGTGGAGTCGTCCACTTCAGTTTCCTCAATGCGAGCAAGAACGTTAGTCCTGGGCTTATCCGCCGCTCTGATACAAAATCCGTCACCAACAGGAGCGTCTTTGCTGGCAGCGCAAGGATTGGTGAGGCGTGGGAGGGCGAGCGGTGGCGAGCGGTGGTGCGGGGCGGTGTGGTGTGGGTGACGGTTTGTGCCCCGTGCAAGACTGTGGAGGGCGGCGGCGGTGGTGGGAGGAGAGACTGGGCTCTGGGCAGCAGCCAGGAGGGGAGGCTGAGAGGATGGGGGGGAGCGGGGGCACTCCTTCCTTCCCTGGGGGTCGCTCAGGGCACGCGCCGCCACCACCCCCGTGTCCTCCCCAGAACTCTGACCTCTAGGGGGAGGTTGCGTTGGCTGGGAGTCACTCGTACTCCCTGGCGGGTCCTGACCTCTCTCTTCCCTCTCGCTCTCGCCTTCCTCCTTACCATCCTTGTCTCCGTCCGCGGCACCTGCATTGTCGTCCTCGTCACTATCGTCCTCCAGCCACCTGCGAGAGGAAAAACAAGACATGAGCGCCTGCCAAGATTATGACACAAAGGGAAAGCTGTGAGGCTGCAAGAAGGCCTGACACCTGCCACCTTCCACCTGACACGCCACCTCACGACACCAAACTTCTCCAATACAACTTATGCCACCCACACAACGGCTACTACCACTGCCTGATCAATTCCTCTCTGTTCCCCTGCACCACACGATACGCTCAGTCAGCATAAAACATCACAATTATTTCCCTCTCTTTCATTACACCATTTCATCACTTCTACATAAAACTGCCCATGGCTATGAAATGTCACTTGGCTTACTGACATGTGCAATATTATACATACTACTTCCACTTACATACAATATATCAAATACTAACCACTAATCTGAAAACATCAAATTCCTGTCACATAACCATAAGTGAAGATCCATAAAGAAGCCAAAACAATCATGTATAAATAAAGGAAAGTCACTCTAGGTTCCATTAATCAGTATAAACAATGATAGAAATCGTAGAAGGCGAGGCGAGGGCGTCGCTCCACCATACTGCACTGTCTTAATGTTCCTCTCATGCCATTTCCCCGGCCATGACTCAGCACACGCAGCCCATCCCTGCCCCTCACCTCCCTTCCCGACCCGTCCACCCACCTCCCAGAACCCACAAATCTTTAGGTGAGGGAAGGAAGGTTAGGGGAAGAGGAGGAGGAACATGAGAAGGAAAAACAAGGAGGAATAAGATAAGTAGGAGGAAGAGAAGAAGAGACATTACCCTGGCTAGCGCGGGAGAGGTCAAAACAAAAGAACATCAATTGGAAGGCACTACTCTTGCGTAACGAAGACGAGAGTGAGTCAATAAAGTGAAGAAGAAGAAAAACATGAATAGTGCTCTTCAAAGTGCTAAAACAACACAAAAGTCACCGAGGACGAGCAGGCAGGCAGGCGAAAAGGCAGGCTGGGAAGCGGCGAGGCAGGGAGGGAGGCAGGCAGGCAGGCAGGCCAAGCGGTGAGACCAGAGGGAGCCTAGTACAAGGAAAAGACTGGTTCTCCTCAGGTTCCTCCTTATGGGGTCTGGCGGAGTCCTGGCGACAACAGTGCCTTTCTTCTCTGCGGTATGTGATCGATCCCTCATCCACTTCCGCCTGCCGCCTGCTGCCTCTCTGGCTCTTGTTGCGCATATCGCCAGAATATATGAGCGAGGGAACAACGATGTAAGGAATGCCAAAGAATCTTAAGATCAATATATTTGCCAGCTTATTGTTCACCTCAATCAAACTATAAAGGTTAGGTGCAACATATAATTTTTTTTCTTTGAAGATGTATCCCTAAATCTTTAGGGGTTGAACTCTTCACACCAGAAAGTGAGCACATGTAAGCATTTGTTCAATAAATTCAATAAGGAATACAACAAATGGTTTCGTATCACCATTAATGGAAATACGGTTGTTGTTGTTGTGAATATGATTAACAATCTCAAGTTTTCAGAGGGGGAATGACCATTTTACAATGTTGTGCATGTCAGTCATAGGGAACTGGTAGTAGAAGTATGTGTGACGAGTGATTGATTAAGATGCAAAGTTGGAGCTCAGGTGCACACGTCTGATCGTCACGGCCACTAGAGGGAGTGCACATAAAGAAAGATAACCGAGGCACCCCACTGAAATATATCTCCTGCACGCCAGATAGCGGAGGGGCATGCGAGGCGCCCTTACCTCTACCCTATAAATCTCCCCATAAAAATATTCAATCAATGCTGGATTGTGTATGGAGACTCCGCCGCTCCTCACCCCCACCGGTGAATATTAAGCGCAAGACATAAGCTCATGATTTACGTGTCGTCTTAATTATCCCCGTGGTAACGTAAGTGAATTACAGAGGAGGAGGAGGAGGAGGAGGAGGAGGAGGAGGAGGAGGAGGAGGAGGAGGAGGAGGAGATGTGAAAAGGACTAAACGAATGAATAGGTGGTGGAAGAGATGAAAGAAGTGGAGGAGGTGAAAGAAATGAAGGAGAGGAAGGGGGAGGAGGAGGAGATGAAACGAATTAAAGCGGAAGAGAATGAAAAGTGGATGAAATGAGGTGGTAGTGGTGAAGGAAGAGAAAGAAAACTTGACAAGGAGGAGGAGGAGGAGGAGGAGGTGAAGAGGGAAAAAAAAGGAGCAAGTGAAGACGGAAAACGAAATAATGAATTACAAGAGAAGTTTGAGACCTTTAAGGAAAACATCATCAACTAAGACTCTCTGCTTGCCTCTGTATTTCCAACTTCTATTCTATATAAGAGGGAGGTTTCAAGACATTTGTACCTGACTTTCGGCTAATTCTTTTATCCTTTCAGAGAACTGGCAATAATAGTGGGATTTTCTGCTTTCATTGTTTGTTGGTGCCCTTGGCCGGCCTCCCCCTCTTACATAAAAAAGAAGAGAAAGAAAAGAAGATCCCCATGGCCGGTAGTGGAGGTAATGAGTGGAGTGGCTTATGAAGACTATTTGGCGGCAATGCTTCAGGCTCAGAGATGAAGCCTGATAAAAATGTAGTAGGAGTGGAGGAGATTGTGGGGAGTGATTAGGGTATGGTTGCGTGTGTGTAGCGGCAGGTGGTAGTGTCGAGGGGAGTGTGGTTGCGGTAGTAGTAGTAGTAGTAGTAGTAGTAGTAGTAGTAGTAGTAGTAGTAGTAGTAGTAGTAGTAGTAGTACGTAGTGTTTCTCCTATCATAAATATTATTCACTAAAACCTTGACAAGCGTAAGAGAAAGTTCCGTAATGATAGACCAGTTCAAACACACACTAGTGGTACAGTACAAGACGCAGCGCAAATGCCAACGTGACTGAAGGAGGATTCTGTGTACGTGTTGAGTGTCTGGCAGCGCAAAGTGGTGGCGGGGCGGTCAAGGGGAAGCTCAATGGAAGGGTCGTGAGGAGCGGCGGCTGTGATGTGACGAAAACCAGAGGCGATATAGACACATGCCTTATATATGGAGATCTGAGACCGGTTGTTCCATTCCTCTTCTAAGAGCTCCATCACGTGCTGCTCCCTCAATCCCTCGCCTGTCACACTCTCGTCCATCCCCCTCCCCTCCCCTCCCCCACCCCAAAGCCATTTCTCTCCCATTCTTCATCCTCAAATTTACTGGCGCCCCTCACTTTCTCTCACCTTTTAACTCACTTTTCTCTACTTGCACCCCATTAGCCTTCTACCTTTCCTGTCTTAAATTTCATCTGTTACTATAAGATTCTGGAGGTCCCGGAAAGAGAAAATAAACGGGTGTATCCGGATAAGGCAGGTGTGAGTTGAGGGATGAATAGGTGAAGGATACGTGTAGAGAGAGAGAGAGAGAGAGGGGAGAGGGGAGGGGGGTTACTGTCCATATAAATCAGTGCATAAATAAAGGGGGGAGGCAAATAAAAAAAAGTGGACGAGACAACCCATGCAAAGTCGAACCGCGTAACCCGAGTGGAGACCGATAACTTATAAACAAATCATGACAAGCCGGCGAGTATAAACTAACCCTCAAGGAGAGAGCGGCAACGAGTGGTGTGGCAGATTTATGCACTGTACGTTGAATCTGTACCGCACACAACCCCAGTCCCTTTTCCAGAGAGAGACGGAGAAACAAAGAGTAGAGAGACACGTAGTTATATAGCTTCTCCTCTTCCTCTATGTTCTCCTCCACCATAACCTGACGAGGACCACAGTGCTACATGATATATAAAAGGTCACCAAGGGTACTAAGGTCCTTTGAAGACCAGTTCAGGTAGCTGCACATGGAGAGAAGGAAAGGGTCACTCTGGAGAAGCTTATTGAGGCAAGCCAGGCCATTAAGCTGTGCAATCGTGAGGCTGAATAATTACAAATGAGAGAGAGAGAGAGAGAGAGAGAGAGAGAGAGAGAGAGAGAGAGAGAGAGAGAGAGAGAGAGAGAGAGATGAGCAGAGAG
>CM035197.1:18451104-18475086 GCA_020233015.1 Callinectes sapidus | reverse complement strand
GAGAGAGAGAGAGAGAGAGAGAGAGAGAGAGAGAGAGAGAATGGAAAGAGAGGGTAATACAGTATGTGGAGCGTAAATGAAGACAAATGGAATGAGAAGAAAGAAATATGGTTAGGAACGAAGACGGAAAATCAGGGAACGAAATGGAGAGAAAGATAAAATAACGAATCTAATGTCTTTAAAACTGATGAGAAGGAGAGAGAGAGAGAGAGAGAGAGAGAGAGAGAGAGAGAGAGAGAGAGAGAGAGAGAGAGAGAGAGAACAATAATTCCATCCCAGCGTGTCCTATCCATCATATCTTTGACGCCTCTCGCCCTCCTGTCTCCCAGCGGCTGTCAGCGGCGTCAGGAGGCGGCCGGCGCACAGCTGACCTCCCTGAAGCTACAAATTTTCAAACTTCCATAACCCTAATCCTTATGCCCTCCTTCCTTCCCTTCTTCCTCTCTTCCCCTTCCATTTATCCTTCCCTTCCTCCCTTCCTCCCTCCTCTGTCAGGATCTACGGCCGCCCCCCTGACAACCAATTTTAGGATGGTGCTGACATAATGTATCTGCTGACGAAGGAGGAACAGTGAAATCCGTATTGGTTGGAGAGAGGTTCACTGCTTCTATGCTGACTTTTGATCCCACAGATGAGATGATTATTTCTTATTTCCCGGTGACGTCACTGTCGGAGGAGGCTTAGAGAGAGAGAGAGTGGGTGGGGGTAGGGGGGGGAGTGAGAGAGAAGGAGAATGGAGTAGGGCTGAGGAGGACAGGAAGATAATGGGGGAAGGGAGGGCGAGGGAAATGGAGGAAAGGAGGGAGAAAATTATGAACGGAAGCATCATCGTAACCCGGAAATGCTGTGGATGATTCCCTTTTATAACTCAGAAGTCAATGGTTAATGTAGAAATTCGTGAAAATAAGCGAAAGTAAAGAAAGTAGTATGAGAGAGAGAGAGAGAGAGAGAGAGAGAGAGAGAGAGAGAGAGAGAGAGAGAGAGAGAGAGAGAGCGGTTCTCGAATACAGTGGTAGATGACTGGACTGGAATAGACTTAACAATCAGGTTTTTTAGAGCTGAGTCAATAGAGACCCTTGCACGACAGCACAAAATCAGTCTATGGATAGAGATGCCAGTGGAAATACAGTACATTGGCAGGTATGTTATATTCAGGAACTGCCACCACGTGAAGATTTAATATATTCTTAAACTTTTCCTTATGTTCTTACTTATCTTATTACGGAGAATAATGTTACTGTTGAAAATCCGAGGAATCACCGTCATCAGATACCATTATCACCATCATTCGTTACTTCCATCACCAGCAGCAGCAGCCACCATCACTCACCCCTCGCCACGGTCACCACCACTTCTAATCCTTCGCCAGACCTCACCACATCAGCAGTGACCTCGTGGCCTCAAAGGGGGGGGTGGTCAGCCGCACCTCCCTCCACACTAAACCTCCGCTATTTCCAATGAAGCTGCGGCGAGGTTAAAGTTCAAGCTGGGTAGGTCAGTTCAGTTTCCTTGCAGAGTCACCAACGGGGAGACAGGGGTGAGGGATTTAAGGAAAGGAGAAAGGTGGAAGGAGAGAGAGAGAGAGAGAGAGAGAGAGAGAGAGAGAGAGAGAGAGAGAGAGAGAGAGAGAGATAGCTATCGCTAATAGATCTATTCTATATCGAGCTATCTCTTCGTCTTAGTACAATACACAGTACATACAAATACATAACTTTACCACTACGTAAATCTGTATATCCCATAATTTTGGCAAAGAATGAAACAATAATACACAGGAATAAACGAGATGTCTCCCTTCCCGACAAAGCAACCATAGAAAAAAAGATAACAAAACCCATATATGGCCAGCTGAGTCTCCTTACTGAAGCAGACCTATTAAGTGAGTGGCGAAGCGAAGAGATGCACAGAAACCAACTCTACCAAAGATGACTGAGCATAAGCTGGAAAGAAGTAAATTATCAATGTGAGATTCTCCTTGATGGACGAGCCAGGATGCTGAGTATAAGAGAGGAAGTCAGCAGGTTTCTATCATTCTATTCAGTATTGCAAACTGTTTTCAAATTTCATAAAATCATTTGTTGTTGACAAGAATGAATTTAGATAGAATTACAATGGATGAGCAGCTAGATATTCTTTAGCCATTTGATTGTAAAAATATATTACTTTATGGATGAGTAAATCTTTTGAGGCATAAAAAGAGTTAAAGAAAAATGATAAATAGAATTTGAGAGATAAAAGAAATTGATACATGAAAGAGCAAAGTTTCTCAGGGAGCCACAAACTTTCCCAACTCGTATCCACATTCAAGGGAAAAATTGGAAAGTCTCAGTAAAGACAGCACTTATCCAATTACGTGATTCTTGTTAGATGAGTTACGTTGAAAATGCATTATCATCAGTAAGAGATTCGATTAATCACTAAGAGGGAAAAATGAACAAGCAAGATAAGTAACATTAAAACCCAGTAAACCTCGATTAGTAATGGTTTTACGATTATGATGAGTTATCACAACAAGTGCGAGGAGGAGTTAGCCAGAGACAGAATTCGCGGCAGAAATGCGAATATGTAAGATTAACAATGAGGAAAAGAAAATTTGCGTGTGTGTGTTACATGAAATGTAACACACACACACACACACACACACACACACACACACACACACACACACACACACGAATGCAACCCAAAGACTAAAATTTACAAATTTAGGGGATAAATACTTTTCAATTTTAAGTGTAAATAATGAAGTTATGTGTAAGGGAAGCTTAAGATTATATACACACACATACAAAAACGCACTACAGAAAAGGACAAACTATTGATGGAAATAACTAAGCATACAATAAAGACACACATAAAATGAAAAAAAAAAAAGATATCAAACACATCACAGACGTAAAAACAGAGAGACTCATCAGCAACACAACATTTTCCTATTGAAATAAAGAATGAATGAGTGAAAGACTGACAGAGTTGCTGTACCCGAGGAGCAAGAAGGTGTGGCCGTGGGGAGGCAGGCAGGAGGTAGGAGATGAGACAAGAAGTTTGTAAATAGACCTTGACAAGGATTGGCAAAGCGGTGTGACTCATGAAGGTTTGGGAACACCTTTGTCCAACACTGCACTTGTAACTATTGTCATTGAGAGAGAGAGAGAGAGAGAGAGAGAGAGAGAGAGAGAGAGAGAGAGAGAGAGAGAGAGAGAGAGAGAGAGAGAGAGAGAGAGAGAGAGCAGGAGACAAAAGAAGATAAGAAAGAACAAGAAAGGACATGAGAGGACAAGGAGGAGGAGGAGGACAAGGAGGAGGAGGAGGAGGAGGAGGAGGAGGAGGAGGAGGAGGAGGAGGAGAGGCGGCAACAGTGTTGTTGGTGGTGGATATGATGAAATAATGAAAAATAAAAATAGAAAAAAAAGGAAAGATGAACATAAAAAGAGAGGTTTTATTGGAAACATCAATGATCCTTTATTCATACATTCCCCTGGTTGTGAGTCATGACATCAGACAAAAATTTCTACCTAACATTATCCTTTTTTCTTTTTAATTCACAACTAACATTTTAATTAATATCCTCTACCATTTTTTTTATCCTCCTCCCCTTCCTCCTCTTCGTCTTCTTCCACCTCCCCCTCCTCCTCTTCCTCCATGGCACGGGTAGGTGAGCAATTAATGCGGCGGGTGATCAAGGGGAATGCTGGAGGGAAGCAATGAAGCTAAGAAGAAAAAGGAGGGAACGAGAAGGCTCTTTAATCCAGCATCGCAGAGAAATGGCCTTAGGAAACACCTCCAATCCTTCCCCCCCCCCATCTCTCTCTCTCTCTCTCTCTCTCTCTCTCTCTCTCTCTCTCTCTCTCTCTCTCTCTCTCTAAGACCACATTCCACACTGTCACGGGTCGATGGGATGTAATTAACGTCTAGTATAACAAACTGCTATGAACAACACACACACACACGCGCACACATGCACACATACACGAGTTGCCTGTGATGCGACTATTATTGATTGGGCGATTAATTATTTCCCGGAGCCAACACAAGCTGACCTGCTGGCGCCAGATGTGATGATGTACGTTGCTGAGTGTGTTTCTGGATGACATACACAGCGGTGAGTGGTGAAAAGTACCGGGCGGCGGCAGAATACAGTGGTGCAGATAAGAGGTGGTGATGGGCAGCGTGTAGAAAGGATGAGATGCGGTGAGCAGAGATGGGTGGAGATGAACGATGGTTATTAGTGGTGCGCAGAGATGAGTGGAGATGGACGATGATGCTTAGTAGAAGGCAGCGATGAGCGGTGGTAAATGGTGGCCAGCGCTGGTTACGATTTATATTTGTTCCTCTTTTTCTAGTAAAGTTATTTTAGTGAAGTACTATTCTATGTCATTTACATTCAACCCTTAGATTTACATAATAGCATAAGTACATGAAGGAAGGTGCAAGGAGTCATCAGGTGGTAGTAACTGTAGAAAACAAGAGGACATGTTTCCGGCAAGCAAATTCATTCATAGGTTAGTCTTTCAAAACCCGTAAGTGATTCGGCATCATAATCTATTTAATGAGATTGTGATATATACTTTCTCTGTTCTAGCAACATTATCCTTGAAGGAATATTAAGTCTTCTTTTTACTCTCTCCCAGTGGAATAACCCAACCATGTAGTAGTAGATAATATAAAACTTTCTCACAGGTAGCAACTGCCAGGTAAGTGAATGAACAGCACAAGTCTCTTCCAGATTCCACTGTATATGTTGAGGACATCAAGAACTGCATCTCGAGCGTTTTTCCATTACAAACACGGGCGAAGAATTAAGACAATTTTCCTCCTCCCCATACGCTCTCTTAAACGATATTCAAGTTCCTAAAATGTTTGGCATGTCTTTTCTGAGCCGCACACTTTGCCCTAGGCCACACAGGCTGACGACTTTGTTTGGCGACCAAGAGAAGCAAGGGCCAACATACCAGACAC
Source organism: Callinectes sapidus (assembly GCA_020233015.1). Taxonomy (NCBI): domain Eukaryota; kingdom Metazoa; phylum Arthropoda; class Malacostraca; order Decapoda; family Portunidae; genus Callinectes; species Callinectes sapidus. The sequence continues at coordinate 18,470,127 of CM035197.1, read as the reverse complement.
TCCATTCCTCTCTGCTTCTTCGCCACACAGAAAGCTGCACGTCTTGCCGATGCACGCTCTGCAGCTTCTAAACATGGATCCTTCCATTACAGGGCAACATTAATCTCGAACGAAGCATTACTGATGATTAAGGTGACTCATTCCTCTCTCGACTGTCCCTTGGCCAGCCACCCCCAAAGGCCTCCCGTCGAATAAAACAGCTCAGGATGGCGTGATGTGACCGCCCCCATCTGACCTCTCCTTAACCCCAGCCAATCACTTGACTCTCTTCTTTCCTCTATAACCCCTTTTCCTTTTTTTCCCCTTCTATCGATTTGTTCAGAAATGCATGCTTGGCAATATATCATGTCTTATCTCAAACCAACCAACTCTCGGCTCCCTCTCTCTGCTTCATCTGCAGTACTTTTTCGTGCGCTTTTAACCTCCGAAATTGCCGCCACAATTCTTCCTCTTGCCCACAATCTTTAATCTCCGGGCACTTAGCCGGCCACCTCTCACGAAAAGTCTAACGTGGAACACTCTTTCTAATGCGCGGGCTGCTTTGAGGCGTCCCACAATAACTCTCCAATAAACTAGCAAGGTAATGATAGGCGCCCCACGGCTCGCAGTGCCTCGCCTCTCCTTCAGGCACTGCCGCATACCCACCAAGACAGTCCATGCCTTGTTTATCATCCCGTATATCAGGTGTCTCTGCCACCCGGGTAGGCAGGATCCACGCACCACCCAGTTGTGTCAACATACCTCTTCTTTCTCCCACCCTCAGCCCAGCGATCAAAGCCTCATGACCTGCAGGACGAGGGAGAGGCAGCGCACGGCTACACCAGGGAGTCATATTGTAAAGAGAAAAAGCCGGAAATTTTCTCACTCCACTTCAATACACGAGTGGGCGATGTTCTCGTTATCACTTTAATGTGTCTTCTGCCCCGTCAGTCTGTGGGTGATGGTGGGAGAGCAGCTACTGAGCAGGAAAGGTACGGCAGATGGCAGGTGTCATGTACACTACCAAATGAATCATGGCTTTTATGATTTTAAAGTTTTCTCCTTTTTTACACTTTCCTTATTCCTCATTATTGGCCAAAAAACAGTTGTGTGTTTTGTAGCATAACAGATGTTTAATTATCCCCAGTGGTCTATGGTCATATTGCAGTCATATCTATACATAATAAGAATTATACGATACTGATATTGTAACTTCTACAAAAACGCAGAAAGACAACACCACCACCAACAAAAACAACAATAACGACTAAAAAAAAATGTCTTAAGGAAATATCATCTCTAACCATGGGAAAATCATTCGGGAAAGGGAAAAAAAAACACTGAGCACATACGAGAGGAAAGGACGGCAGAGACAAAGGTACCCCATACTGCACATCGCCATCACATGAATATTGATATCAGCCATTATAACCCTTGGCAGACATGACCGCACCACTACCACCACCACGCCTCCCTCTCTGCCTAACAGTCCCATCCTCCCGCCCCTCTTTACCAACAACAGCCTCCTTCGCCCGCTACCACCTGCACTAACATCTTGCCAGCCACACCTACAAGCCTTAAATTGCCACCGCACGCTCTCCTTCTTCTACTTCTCCTCTCCTACCTGATGATAAAGCAGATGAGGAGGTTCTCATAAATAATATCCATGAACAGAAAATATATATAACAAGAGAACAGTAGACGAAAAGATTGCGTTCTACTAGTCATAATAATCCCAACAGTGAGATATTTTTTTTTCAAAGAGGAATAAAAAAATATCCTTTTTCTTCTCGCTTTTTAACCACTAGACATTGTTTATTTTTTTCTTCATCAGATCTCTCTCTCTCTCTCTCTCTCTCTCTCTCTCTCTCTCTCTCTCTCTCTCTCTCTCTCTCTCTCTCTCTCTCTCTCTCTCTCTCTCATAAAAAAAAATTCGTCTTTAGACTTGACTTTCATTATAACGCTGAACAGGAGCAAAGTGAAATAAAAGTGACCTCTGCTGTGTCTTTCATTGTGCTGGCACGGAAGGTGGCCGAGATAAAAAGAATCTGAACGAGTGTAAAAGGTCATGTACACACACACACACACCCAGCCACCCATCCACCCACCCACACCCACCCACACACACACACACATACACACACAGAGTTGAGGAAGAAAATAATAGCCTATGAAGAAAACGATAGCATCAGAGGGGAGGGCAGGGGGAGGAGAGTGAACGATAGGAGTAAACAACTATTAGTGGCGAAGAAATATGTGGAAGAAACAAAATTGATGAGAGAGATAGTGTCAGGGAGAAAGAGAGGAGTACCCTGAGAAAAATAACAGGCGCTGCTGCTCTGAAGGGAAGAGGGAGGGAAGATGAAGGGGAGTTAAAATACTGAAGCATAAACGGGGCATATAAAATGGTTCACCTGGGTGGGCGGCGCATGGGTTGGTGGAGGAAGAAGAGCCCCACCCAACGTCGCAGCGGAGGTCAAGGGTCGCACTGTTCCTTCATTAGAAAAATACTCCTCCAAGAACGGAATGCTGCTTATGAGACTATGCAGACTTATGAGACTGAGAGGACCACAGTCGCTCGTATACTTGCACGAATGAGAAGAACACGACAAAAAAAGATCTACTGCGCTTCCATTAAAAAAATAATAAAATCAGGAGTGGAGTGCAACTTACGTAATTGCAGTAATTTCGGCATTTTTTTTTTTTTTTAAGTAAAGAGCTTAATAACGTTTGAGTTAAAAAAAAAAACTTATATTAAAAAAATTAAGATGGTAAAGGGAAACGAGATATTTACATCAAATAAGAAAAAAAAGGAACAGAACACTGCTTAACATGTTGTGACGAGGAGATTAGGAAAATAACATTAATCATGAGGACACGAAGAACAAAGTTATTCGAATAGATCTGAAAATAACACAGTGAACATCGTTGTATGTAAATGAAAAACAAAATAACAAGAAGACATGGATGATAAAAGAGGAGAAGATGTAGGTGATATGACTTAAGTAGATGATACAGGTTTACTGAGAGATGGGATACGAATGTGAAGCACCAAAGAGAGAAACACATAAAAACAAGAAAACTGGGAACGTGAAAACAGAGGATGAAAAAACTAAAGAAGAAAATATAAAAAGTTTATGTTAATATATGAAGCACCTACTAGTACATATATAAAGTCAGTCACATGATTTATATATCTGACTTCCTATTCCAGCATAGTCGTCAACGACAGACTAGACTTTGAATAGTATAAGAACGTTGAATACACACACACTATTACGTCTTTTTACAAAAAAATAAGTATATCATGGACAGTATTTTGTCAACATAAAAACATACATGATATTGTAAATTATTCGTTATTACACTATTTTTCACATCATTGTTTTGTGTTCTACTTGATCTTTCTTTTCATTCGTCTCGCTTGAATGCGCCATCACGTTAAGAGGGGATCTCGCCCTCCGGCTTGGGTTACAATTGCTCCTCAAGTTATGTCGCCTAGACCTGAACGCAAGTTTTCTTCGAATTCGTAAACTTAACTGGAGTGAAGTGAGGAACACTAGATATTACGAAAATACTTATGTATGCAAACATTATTAAACTGACGAAAATCAAACCACACATAATATAAAACATTACCTAGCCATGTGTTTTTACACCGGGAGAGACCACAATCAAAATATGAGGAATTCCAATAACTCCAGTGCCAACATGACTCCTGTCTAACATTTTTTCACCCCCAGGTGTAAATTGTGTCACCACACGTATACATTACAGCCTGAAAAACACAATGTTGTGACATACAATACGAAGACCGTAAATGAAGCTGATATTCGATAAGCTAAATCAAATATAACATGAAATCTGAGAAGGGTACGCCTGTAACTCGAGCAGAGGTATGTTTTGGGGACGTGCTGCCTCAAGACAATCGAGGCACGCCACCCCCGCTGAGCTCCGCGCTTCGTTTAACAAAGTCATCGTTAATTTTTCCAAATGTAATGTTACACCGGAAGTTATTTTACCCCAAGAATTTACGTCCCTAAGTGTGTAACTCCAGTTATTTGGAAAACTTATAAAAAACAAATACTTTAATGCACCAGGAGCCGATCATTATTGCTCAAGGACAAGAGAAGCATCACCTCATGCCATTACAGACAAGATGAGCACATTGACAGAAGATAGACAAGAACTGATCCAAACCATCGTTCGAAAATCTATACCTTCCACGCACCAATTTGTGCTTAGTTGTCTCGACAAATTGAGCTACAGACGAAGATATGATCTTGCTTCTTCGCATGCCTTTTGGGGTAGGAAAGCAATAATTGGCGAATAGTGTGTGTGGGTGTGTGGCGACGCTATGACTGGCCCCCGCACCTTCCAGCGTGACTCCACTCCACATTATCACATTAAGTTGATTCCATCTGATGACGACTTAAACATAGAGACTTGGTGAAGAATGGCTGATGCTATCCCCTCCTTTCTCCTCCTTACATCCTTCCTTCCCAGCTATGCATCAAAGGAAATAGCCAATTCGTCCCTCATGATATCCGCCATCAAACCGAAGTCAGCGCCATCGAACAAGAACAAAGACCGCTGACGTCACGGCTGGGATAAGTGTTGGCAAGGCAGAGTTTGTGAATGAGCTGCTGTGTGCCCTTCACGCTGAGGTTGCTTACCGGCCGCCGTACTGACCACCACGACATCTTCCTGCACGCACACACACACACACACACACACACACACACACACACACACACACACACACACACACCAGACGTTAGAGACAAGCATAGACGTCTGGGTGCAGTGCGCAGTAAGATTTGTATCATTTTCTGTCTACAGCACCGCTCGTCTCGCCGGGTTTGGGAGGACCACGTGACTTGCAGCAGTATCCAAGGTCAGGGTGTGATCTGCCGACCTCTGCTGTTTGTCTCTTGCACACGATACAGCGACTGATCGTGACTCAGCTGATGGCTCCTGCTCCTCCTTCCCATTCTCCCACTCCTCCTCATTCTCATACCAATTCTTCTTCCGAATGTCTCACTAGCTACAACGGATCAGACAAACTCTCTCTCTCTCTCTCTCTCTCTCTCTCTCTCTCTCTCTCTCTCTCTCTCTCTCTCAAATTTAATGCAGAAATTTCAACGATGTATACAGTAGCAATCCTTAACATACGAATAACCTTTGCACAAACTCACCACCACTGCCCAGTAAAGACACACCTTGACCTATGCACGAATCACAACCCACAATCATCACCACCATTGGGAAGTCAATCAACCAATGGGATCACAACACCGTTTCGCCACCCCGGGAACAGCTGACCAATGCCTGTGCTCTTCTCTCGTCCGGTTATTGGCGAGTGGCCTGTGATCCCTCCTCTCCTCGCTTGTGACTCCTCCTTTCAAAGCACAACGCAAAGGCAAAGGAAGGACAAGAATAAAATCTGTTGGTGGTTGCAAGGCTGTTTTTGATAAGGTATTGCATCTGATTTCACACTATGTCCATCTTTTATGTTTTTTTTTTTTTTTTTTTTTTTACTCTTTTATCGCGAGTTCTTACTTTTAGCTCTCATCTTTTCATTTTTGTTCTTCCTTCAAAAGTCTCTTTCACTTCCTACTTCCCTCTATCCACATAATCTAACCTAACTTAAACTTACTATCTCCTTAAGTACTTTTTAACTTTCATAGCCTTCGTCTATTACATCAAACTTCTCTTTTTGAATCTTAAATATTTCAGCCCCTCAAAAATTTCAATCAAAAGCTTTACTGTTGTTTGTCCTTTCTTTGTATTCCTTTGAGAGTGCGACCGGTGCTCCCATCCACTCACCCAACAACATCCTCCCCCTCACCCTCCTTTCAACTCCAGGTCTCCGTGCAAGCCGGCGCGCCAGTACCTCCTTGCCCACTCCACCATGACTTCAGCTTCTCCCAACTCCGTACAATTTCGCTCCATTTCAAATCTTTGAGTGTTATTACTAACCTTAAGGAAGAGTACAATTACAGGGACAAGGATACCGATAACACTGCTACCGATTTCAGTATTCTTTTCTCTCTCTTTTTCATTCTTTTCTTCACAAAAGTAAGAAGGGGTGGTACTGATCTTGCATTTTTTCTTATTCCAAACCTTGGACTATCGATCGGATCTCGTCGCTGCGATAGCAATATAAAAACCAGAAATAAAAAAATTTGCAGGACATTTTCTACTAGTAATATTATGATATAACACGTGCGCTTTTTTTGCCACATTCGAGTACGTGTCAGCAAATGATAGCGCAAGTTTTCTCTTAGTCATTACCAACGTACAAATTTCTCTCTATGAAAGGAACAAGTCTATAAACAAAAACCTGAAGCTCAGACAGTGACCAACCAGTCTTACATAGATTATCTGAGGCATAATGCAGGACCGACCCTTCTCTAACTCTAGTACCTTCCTCCTCCTTCTCAGCCTCCTCCTCTTCTTCCTCCACCTCCTTCACCTCCTTCCTTCTCCTCCTTCTCCTTCTCCTTCTCCTCCTCCTCCTCCTCCTCTTGGGCACACAAGAGCAGCAGAAGGATCGTCACGCCGGTAGGACAATTAGTGGCCATGCGAGGGTTGGTTCCTCATCTGATAATGAAGATCAAAGAATAACAGCCCAGTCAGTCAGGTCATTAGAAGCGTCCTGCAAGCAAACCAAGGCTCCACGTGTGCCTTCTACTCATCCTTATTGGTCGTCTTTTCTTTTCTCTTTCTTATTCTTCTTTTTGTCTTCCTCGTCTTATTTCCAACTCATCTTCTTCCTCTTTGTTTTTCTTATTTCTTTTTTTAGTGCTTCTTTATCGTACACAGAGGTATGCACACACACACACACACACACACACACACACACACACACACACACACACACACACACACACTTCTACTGTTCTCATCTCATCTCTAGCACACGTGTAGTATCTCTCTAAAAGATATAACGAAGGGGAGGGATAAACACACGAAAAGGCAGTCGTTTACATTACTCCCCGCAGACAGCGGCCCATGAAGAGAGAAAGGGATAGAAGGCTGGTCAAGAGAGGCAGAGGAGGAACGAAGAAAATGTAAGAGTCAGTATTTTTGTATATACGACCCATAATTTGCCTAAGGGTTGGATGGGAGGCATGATGGGGTGGGAAGGAGAAAGGAATCGAACATAGAGGGATAAAAGATGGTAAAAAGTATAGAAATGTCTTCCAATAGGGTTATGAAAAGGATAAGACACGGTTTCTGGCCGGAGATAAAGTAGTCTATTAACATTTTGCAATATCAAATTAGGGTAGGTTAGGTTAGTCAAAACTTGGTAACGCTATGGAAGGGTAGGATAGGTTTGGTTACGTTAGGTTAACTATTAACACCACTAAATCACGCACAAAGACGTACCTCATAGGCACCACAACAATTTACTTAGAACAAACACTTTGCTACGGTAACATGACGAATGATCAATCACCTCAGTTACTTGCCAATGTCCCCGATCGTGTTTGAAATTGCGGCTCATACATGTTCTTTATCGGTGCACTTTCACTTAGTACACAGCTGACACAGTAATACTAGAGTGGGAGGCGGAATGGGGGGTAAGAGTCAGGACAACGGCGTGAGAGTAACCGAACCGTGACAATGGCATAAGTGACGAGGTAACCAACAACAAACTTGAACTGTGATTCATTTCTACGACAAATGACAATTCAAATCACATTCGTAATGAACAGCCATAAAACTGATGATACAGAGAGAAGTACAAGAGGGAGAGTATGAATGACAAGGGGGAGAAGAAAGAAAATACGAAATAATAAAGAAACAAAAATAAAAGATAAGAGAGAAGAGAAGGGAAGAGGATGAAAAGAAAGAAGAAGAGATATGAGACAAAATAGAAGGAACAAAGGAAAAGAAAGAGAGGGACAGATGAGAAATGGTGTGAGAAACAAAGGGAAAAAGAAAACAATAAGGAAAAGTGATTACATTAAATGAGAAGCAAAACATACACACACACACACACACACACACACACACACACAGAGAGAGAGAGAGAGAGAGAGAGAGAGAGAGAGAGAGAGAGAGAGAGAGAGAGAGAGAGAGAGAGAGAGAGAGAGAGAAAGGACAGCGACCCCCTGCATGTGCACACTATTATAAAAAGCCTCTTTACCTGAGTATCATTTTGTCACTTTCCAATTAGCGTCACTCATCTTCAGGTAACAACACTCTCGGCCTTCTTTAGTCGTGTTCATTCCAGCGTCTGCCTATTCACCTGTCTACCTTCTTCCATATCTTCCTTTTTTATTTATCTTCCTTTTTTTTACCTTTCTACTTTCTCCTTTCCTTCCATGACCTCATCTTTGTCTTTCTCCTTTCCCTTGCCCCTCACTGGATATAAATGCAACCCATAGACAACTCATGCTCTGTCACTAAGCTTACTTCTATCTGTCCAAAACATAATCTCCTCTTTTGTACCCCAGATATACAACTAAGGTTCATTCTTACATATATCCGGATCTCCAAACGTTCCTACTCGTATGTCTAGTTAAGATTACATTGGGCAGTAGTACAGTAGGAGATATTATAGTATTATAGTTTTCAAGGGTGTTTTCAGTTATCCTTGTGGCAGTTCAATGATATTTACTACGAAACCGAAAGATAAAATCCTGATTAATCATCTCTGTCGTCTCTGGAAACAAAAATTATATGTTTGAGATTACGGATCGAAGTATTATCGTTCAACCGTCTTGATTTCCGGTAATGTTTTCTTATTTTAGGAAAACCATAAATCCTGTGTGCTTTCTACATCAATCAACAGAATTATATCCCACCTCAGCTGATCTCCCCATCTGTCTGTGTGCCGACTCACTTGACACGACACAACAGGTTACTTAAGGAAGCAAAATTGTAATGGAGGTGGAGTTACATCCGGCTTTGTTGTGAATCAGTAACTTTTCGCATTAAACTTTAGAATAAAACGCTGCAGTCTGATATGATATAGAATAGTGGAATAGGTATATACAACAGCAAGATGCATACATTGGACATCAGAGGGGATAACTTCCTTGTATTGTATTGGGCACCAGGCCAAATGAAATTCAGAGAGCATGTCTTTTTCTCTCTTTCTCTCTACATTTTAATAATGGCAATGTCCTGTTAAGGTTCGAATTGCCCTTGCGGAGGAAATTTTCAGACTTACATTAAATCTGGTTTATACTTAGAGGTAAGTTCTGTTAAGCTCTGGTTGCCTCGCTACCTAACGATTATGTTTCCCTTTATTTGTTCTTCTCTTTTTATTTTTTTCCTTCCTCCCTCCTCCTCCTCCTCGTCGTCGTCCTCCTTCTCCTCCTTCTCCTCCTTCTCCTCCTCCTCCTCCTGCTCCTCTTTCTTGTACTTGTGTTTCTCCCTTTTCTTTTTTTTTCTTCTTCCTTCTTCTCTTCCTTTTGCTTTACTTCTTCTCTTCTTTTTTCTTCCTCTCCTTTATTCTTCTTCCTCTATTTCCTCCTTCTTTCCTCCTCTTGGTCTTCCTCATTTTCTTTTACTTGTGTTTCACCTTTTTTTTTTTTTTTCTTCCTTCTTTCTTTTATTCTTCTTTCTCTCTTTCGTTTTCTTATTCTCATGAAGATATCTTCATCTGTATCTACATCTTCATCATCTTCATCATTATATTATTATTATCATTATTATTATTATTATTATTATTATTATTATTATTATTATTATTATTATTATTATTACTATTATCATCGTCATTATAGTTTTATGTTCTTGAACCAGCGTTTCCATGCACCTGATAATGTTACCTGTCAGTGTCAGCCTCTACATCAGGAGATTAAAGGCCGCCCACAGGCTCGTATACAAATTCTTAGTGACAAGGTGTCTTCCAGAATCCACGTTTAATCTAGATACATGTCCAATTGCATTTTTATGATTCATCTTCACAAACCGAGGCTGGTGTGGCTTTGGAATGTAGTCATGAACTCTCACCGCCACGTGCCTGTCTGGTTTCATGAGCAGTGAGTTTGTGAGCTGCCCCCTGAGCAGCTTCAGGTATTTCTCTGGTCTTGTTCTCGCGTCATGCCTTCTCACGTCACCCGTTGAGCTGAAACATACAGCTTCATTATTCTGGCAAGCTGGACTCGCCTCATGACTAGTCTACAAACAATGTTGAGTGATGGTGTGGTTATCAACCCGTCTTGAATACCAAGGGTCATCTCATCTTATCTCCATTTGAATATCAACGCCAAGGTAAGGAAGTACAGGCATACATTTCAATTAAAATGTCGGTGCGTTATTTAAGTCATACATGAAAATGGAATAATATGATTTTTTCCTTTAAAGTCAGGCTCAAAAAAATTCTGCTGACATTAGCAAAGCTGACAAGAAGTTCACGATATAATACATAATTAACAATAGACTAGGGCGACTGATACATGCAATATGATGGAAATCAAGTTCAATTGAAATTCTCTCTCTCTCTCTCTCTCTCTCTCTCTCTCTCTCTCTCTCTCTCTCTCTCTCTCTCTCTCTCTCTCTCTCTCTCTCTCTCTCTCTCTCTCTCTCTCTCTCTCTCTCTCTCTCTCTCTCTCTCCTCAAAACACTAATTACCACTCCATTACACTGATTAGCCATTAACAACATCACCTAACCACCCATTAAACAACCATTATCACCAATTCAAACCACAATAAATACCCACTGAGCCATTAATACTCCATAACATTCCTCTCTACACACTTTAACCCATTCAAAACCCCTTAACAACTTACTAATAGCCCTAACCCCTTAACAACTCATTAACAGCCTTAACTACCTCTAAACAACCACTAATTCACCACCCACACCTTAACAAACCATTAACCCCAATAACAACACCTTGACAACCACTTAACCACCCTTATAAACCATTATCAACCCATTAACAACCCATTAAGTACATAACAATCCCTTAACAAGCACTAATTCACTATAACACTAATTCACTTAACAAACCACCAACCCCATTAACAGCACCTTAACAACCACTTAAACATCTCCATAACCCATTAACAACCCATTAACGACCCATTAACTACATAACAATCCCTTAACAAGCACTAATTCACTATCAACACCTTAACAGACCACTAACCCCATTAACAGCACCTTAACAATCACTCAAACATCCCCACAACCCATTAACGACCCCATTAACAACCCATTAACGATCCATTAACTACATAACAACCCTCCATTACTTCAGAGTGCCACCTGGTGTATGGCCAGACAAAGTGCTTCTCCCTACAAGCGCCCTGGGTCGTTCCGTCTCGCCCTGTGCTACGCCGCCCCCAGTCACCAGAAGAGATTGGAACCACCTTCTCTCTCTTCACTCAGCAGAACCATAGCGTGGCCGTGGTGAGTGTGGTGGTGGTGGTGGTGGTGGTGGTGGTGGTGGTGGCGGTGGTGGTGAAGGAAGTGGTGATGGTGGTGGATAGAGGAACTGGAAGAGAAAGAGGAGGAGAAGGAGGAAGAGAGAAGAGAAAGGGAGAGAGGAGGAAGAGAAGGAAGAGAGAAGAGAAAGGGAAAGAGATGGAGGAGGAAGAGGAAGAGGAGGAGGAGGAAGTGGTCGTGGTGGTGTGAGGCAATGGAATACTAAGAAAAGATAGAGGAAGTGGAAGAGGAAAAGAGGAGGAAGAGGAAGAGAAAAAGAAGAGAAAGAGGAGGAAGAGATGGCGGTGATAGTGGTGATGAGGGTGAGGGAATGAGTACTAGGGAAAAGATAGAGTAAGAAGAAGAGAAAGAGAAAGAGGAGGAGGAGGAGGAGGAGGAGGAGGGTGGGGGTTTCAGGACGTTTTTACAATTTTGTTGAAAGATTAACAAGACTTCCACAGCATTAAGAGGATAAGCACTCTTGAGATCCCTGGCTAGTCATCTCTGTGGTCTTGGAAAACAGTCGTGATAAAGGAGCTGAGCATTTTTTCTAACATTATTACCTGCCACATGTATTTTAAGGCCATTTTTTTTCATTTTCTTTCCATTGTACTATTTGGACATTATTAATTGACTACAGCTGTGATGAGAGATTAGAGCGTTTATTATATATTGTTGTCATCATTATTACTATTATCATTATTATTTCGTGTACTTGTGTTAAGGCTGAGAGAGAGAGCAGAGAACAACAACAACAAAAAATAGAAAGCAGAGAGAAAGCCTAACCTAACCTAACCTAACCTAACTTAACCTAACCTAACCTAACCTAACTTTTTCCCACACCTGACCCCAACCTTTATTCCGACAGCCTCTTGACCCTGGCCGCCTCAGCACTATACTCGGGGCGCCCTTCGTGAGAGACCAACCCTTCAAGATCATCACTCACGGCTACTTCTCTCACGGGGCTGTTGCTTGGGCCCAGGTAAGGGATGGGACACTAAGGATGTAAGTTAGGATATAAGTTGGGAGGGTGTAAGTGGAGAGGGTGTAAGTGGGGAGGGGTAAGGCAAACATAGGGTAAGGAAGTTAAGATGTAAGTGTGAAGGATGTAAATGGGGAGGATGTAAGAGTTGAAGTAAAGCAATGGACACACATATAAGAGTGCAAGTTAACGTGTATAGTTGAGGATGTAAGAGGTGATGTAAGACAAGGAGACACACCGTGGGTTAAATTTTAGGGTGTAAGTCTGAGGATGTAAGTGATTATTACATTTTTCACTTTTTTCTCGTTAGTTACAAAGTTCTTATGGGTGAAGCTGATAGTCAAAGGTAGATAGTTAAATGGACTAACATTGTAGACTATCGACCTTGTGTATTGACCTTTGATTACTTAGATATTTGTTAAAAAGGTAAAATTTTCTTCTGCTACACCCAGTCCTGAATATTGTGGGGGGGGGGGGGAGGTAAGGCAAAGAAACCCGGGAAGAGATGAAAGGAGCAAGTCAGACTACACAAGTTACGTTCATATTCAGATACACTTCACTGCTGCACCACCTCCACTATTACCAAAGACTCCTGTTTAAGTGACACACCAGTTTTCAAGGGTGTTTTTATGGCTACAATGACAAATGGACGAGGTTGCTACATAACTAATAGGAGAAGCACCCTTGGAAACCCGTCTTGTACTCTCTGTGGCCTTTGAAAACAGTAGCAGTGAGAGAGTGGAGCGTTTCTGAATACTGACCTTACTGTCACGGGTTGAAATTTATTCCTTTCAATTACCTACAAGGGGACTGGCAACTAAGTGGGCCTTTTCTTTCACTCTACATTGTCATTGGCCATCTTTCCCTCTTTCAAAAAAAAAAAAAAAAAAAAAAAGGAAGAAAATAGAGAGAGGTTAGAGTGTAGGAATGAAAATTTGAGATAAGACAGGGGAGACACACAGGTATTAGAGTGACAGCGTGAAGGAGTAAGGGTGAGAGTATAAGGGTGAGAGTATAAGGGTGAGAGTATAAGGGTGAAAGTATAAAGGTGAAGGTATGAAGGTGAAGGAGGTTTGCAAAGGTTCAAGAGTCTTTAGTGGAGTTTGGGGTTGAAAGGTTGGTTGGGGGTGTGTTATCGTGTGTGTGTGTGTGTGTGTGTGTGTGTGTGTGTGTGTGTGTCTTGGCGTGTATCTCTATATCTTTTCCTCCTCCTCCTCCTCCTCCTCCTCCTCCATCTAAGATATGAATTATCTTTAACACAACATGTAGATAAGAAAGTTTAGTACGACAATATTGTGGAAACTTTCTCCTCCTCCTCCTCCTCTTTTTCTTTTCCTTCTCTTTTCCTCTTCTCCTCTTCCTCTTCTTTCTTCCTCTCCAGTGTAATTGAACCTTACTTGGTGGGTTAACTCGCTCGGACCGGCAAGGGGACTGGCATCTAAGTGGGCCTTTTTTCACTCTTTATGTTGTCCTTGGCCAGCTTCCCCCTCTTGCATGAAACAGTTATTCTATATTCCTAACTAATCTCAACTTTAATTAATCTTAGATCTTGCTTCTAATTTCACAGTTTTTACCAATCCTATATCCTTAACTAATGTGCCTTTACTAATCTTACATCTTTTATTAATCTTACATCCTTAGCTAAACGTAATCTCACATCTTTTAACAATCTTACATCCTTAATGAATATACCCTTACTAATTTTACATCTTTTACCAATCTTACATCCTTAACTAATGTACCTTTACTAATCTTACATCTTTTACCAATCTTACATCCTTAGCTAAACGTAATCTCACATCTTTTAACAATCTTACATCCTTAACCAGTGTATCTTTACTAATCTTACATTCACAGACACTGAAGGGGGAGCTACTGAGAGCGCAGGACCAGAACGTTGTAGTGGTGGACTGGAGTGTTGGAGCCATGCCGCCCTACACTCAAGCTGTGGCGAACCTGAGGCTGGTGGCGGAACAGCTGGCTTACCTCATCTACTCCCTCAGTGTAAGGATGGAGGGGAGGAAGGGAGAGAGGAAGGAAGAGAGGGAGAGAGGGAGAGAGGGAGGAAAGGAGAGAGAGAAAGGGGGAAAGTTTGAATGAGACAAGTAGGGGAGGAGAGAGGGATGAAAAAAAGGGACGTGAAGGAAGGAAGGAAAGGTGGAAGGAAGGAAGGAAGGGAATGAGGGATAGATGGATGGAGGGAGAGACGGAAGGAGGGAAGGAGGGAAGAATAGAGAAAGATGGATGTATGAAAAGAGGAAAGGAGGGAAGGAACATTGAAAGCAAACATTTCAAAGCAAACTTTCAAAACAAGTCCTTTCAAAACAAACATTAGAAACACACCATTTCAAAACAAACATTCCCTCCCACCCTCACCAAAAAGAAAAGAAAATCAAAACAAGCAACTGGCAACTAAATAGGCTTTTTTTAATTTTTTTTTTCTGTTACTCTGAAGTTTTCCCTTAAAAAAATAACAATTCCCAAACATTCTTGAAAAAAAAAGTAATTTCAAAACAAACATTTTCTTTCCAGTCATTTCCAGACAAAATGGTACTTTTTTCACCGTTTCTGTTACTCTTGTTCAGTTTTTCCCTTCTTAGATAAAAATAACAATTCCAAAACATTCTTAAAAACAAGTAATTTCAAAACAAGCATTCTCTTTCCAGCAATTCGCAGTTTAAATGGTTCTTTTTTTCCACCCTCTCCGCTACTCTTTCCCAGTCTTCCCTTCTGAAAAAACAATAACAATAACAATTCCAAAACAAACATTCTCTTTTCCAGCAATTTCCAGACAAAATGGTTCTTTTTTCCACCCTTTCTGTTACTCTTTCCCAGTCTTCCCTTCTTGAATAACAGTAACAATTTCTAAACATTCTTAAAAAGTCAAGTCATTAAAAAAAAAAAGCCTTTTCCAGCAATTTCCAGACAAAACGATTCTTTTTTTCCTCTATCCGTTTTCCCTTAAAAAAGAAAGAAGGAGAAAAAAATTCCTAAACATTCTTAAAAAAACAAGTCACTTCAAAGCAAACATTGTCTTTTCCAGCAATTTCCAGACAAAATAGTTCTTTTTTTCACTCTTTCTCAGTTTTCCCTTTAAAATAACCTTAAACTATCTAAAAAAAAAAAAAAGAAAAAAAAAAAAAACACGTAATTTCAAAGCAAACATTGTCTTCTCCAGCAATTTCCAGACAAAATGGTCCTTTTTTTCACTCTTTCCCAGTTTTCCCTTAAAACAACAACAACAACAACAACAACAACAACAATTCCTAAACATTCTTAAAAAAAAACCCACGTAATTTCAAAACCAACATTGTCTTTTCCAGCAATTCGCAGCAATTCTCTTCACTCTTTCCCAGTTTTCCCTTAAAAAAAAAAAAAAAAAAAAAACTGAACAATCTTTAAAAAAACCCACGTAATTTCAAAACCAACATTATCTTTTCCAGCAATTCGCAGACGTGCCTATCAGCGCCTTTCACCTGATCGGGCACAGTTTGGGGGCACACCTTAGCGGGCAGGCCGGCACCATCCTGCAGCACACGTACGGTCTGAAGGTGCCCCGCATTACTGGCCTGGACCCCGCTGAGCCTTACTTCAACGACACCCACCCCATCACCAGGCTAGAGACCTCCGATGCTGAGTTTGTTGATGTTATTCACACGGATGACTCGGCTATACTTGGTTTTCCTCTTAGTAAGTTGATGGGTTTGTCTCTCGCTCTCTCTCTCTCTCTCTCTCTCTCTCTCTCTCTCTCTCTCTCTCTCTCTCTATTTTTTTCTCTTCTATATATTTTTTGTTCACTCTAGTCTCGGTACTTCTTTTCTTTTCTTTTCTTTTTCTTTTTTGTGAGAGGAGGTGGTAATGGAACTGGATAAACTGTTGCTAGATTCGTAAAAATACTCCTGGAAAACCCCCAATAACTTCCACTACAACCTGTCAAACTGTCATAACTTCCACTGCAACCTGTCAAACTATCACTGCAACCATGAAAACCCCAATAACTTCCACTGCAACCTGTTAAATTGTCACAAGAACCATGAAAACCCTCATAATCTCAATGAAAGACTAAAAACTTAAGGAACTTCCCCCTAGAACAACAAAAAACAACTTAAAAAAACCCGATGATTTCCACTTTAAACAAACTATGCCTACAACACATTTGAAAACCCCGCCAAAACTTCCACGGAAAGAAAACGAGAGGAGATTTTTTTTTTTTTTTGTAAGAGTGACCCCTTCATCAATTAATATCAACACTGTTTTTTCTTTTTCTTTATAGGTATTGGAACGACACAACCCATTGGACACCTTGACTTCTATCCCAATGGCGGCAGACAACCTGGCTGTGACAATGGTAAGATAAACAGATACATAGATGGAGAGATAGATGAATGAATAGATACACATGCACATAGACAGATAAACAGGTAAATAATGATAAAAACTGAATCATATTACTGTGCTTTCTTTGATTCGTAGTGAGAAACGCTTTGCTTTCTCACCATGACTGTTTTCAAGATCACACAGATGATTAATGTGTGTTTTTTTCAGTTAATAATGTAAAAATCTTGTCACTCTGCCTCTAGAACCGTAAAAAGCCCTAAAAAAACTCGTGTCAACTAAAATAAAGCCTTTCATAATAGTAAGGGCGAAATACAGAAGTGTTTTGCAATACGAGTCTTTCTCTCTCTCTCTCTCTCTCTCTCTCTCTCTCTCTCTCTCTCTCTCTCTCTCTCTCTCTCTCTCTCTCTCTCTCTCTCCTGACCATAACCTAGAAAAGATAAATACGAGTAAATCACACACGCACATCATCACTATCAGGGCGGTTTGTGGCTTTCATTTAGTGTATCTCGAATCACTTAACTTGAGCCCATTACAGCCGCGTCCTCCATTGCAAACATAACTCAGCCTGCTTTCTCTTCTGTAACCCCGAACGTGACAAGTGAGAAGAAAGAAGGCAGACTACCGGCAGCCCATCCCATCCGTTACACCTGCTGATGAACTACGTGGCACTTTAGATGTTGACTTTGCGATCCTGTGGTGACTTAAACATGAGAGAAAGGAAGGACGCGTGTAAATGGACGAATGAATGAGGGAAAGGAAAGGAAATGGGAGGAAGGAAAGATGCATGTTATGGAATGAGTAAGGAAGGAAATGGGGTAAAATGACACGGAAGGGAATGGTTGAAGGAAATATGAGGAATGGGAAAATGGATGTAAAGAAATTAGTGAAAGAAAGAAGGAAGAAAATACGAAGAAGGATGAAATCGTATTAGAAATTACTGAAGGAAAAAGATTAGTAGAAAAAAAATAAAAAAAAGGGGGTATAGATAGAAAGTATGTGATGATAAGAGAGAGAAAAGGGTGAAAAAAAGATGAAAGATAAAGTAAAGAAGAGGAAAGCACCCCTCTATATTCTTCAGTGAACCTTCTACTCAACCTTCCAATGATCTCCCTTTCAAATCATAGCAGCGGCACTCAAACCTTCCCACTCATCCCTCTTGTCAGTAATTTAAACCTCACTTTGATGTCTTCCTCTTTCCTTTTCAATCATTAAGACACTTCCCTTCCCTTTTCCTTTCGCTGTCTCTTTCCTAATACCTCCTCAGAGAATGCCACACAAATTGCGCCTCATTTCTTCCTCCGCTCCTCTCCGCTCTCAGCGCACACATGTATTAGAGCGAGAGAAGGGAGGGAAGTAGTAATCGCCGTGGTTGTGGTCGGCACATAAAAGCTAAGCGTTTAGAAATCTTTACCCGCGGGAAATGACTGTTCTCGTTATAGAGGTGATGTAATGTAGCCAGGCACACACACACACACACACACACACACACACACACACACACACACACACACACACACACACACACAGCTGCAGTAGCAAAATCGATATCGAGTAAAGAAGGAAATTAATTAACTCGGGTCGAAGATAACACACTCAAGGTAATTTCCAGGTACAAGGCTCTGTGTGCTTGCAATCGATACCTTGTCCTGTCTGTTTCCAGGTAGCTTAGACATTGCTTGGCGCGTCTTCTTCCTTGTCTCCGGCGTGTGGCGGGTTACTTGACGTCTAGGGGGTGAGGAGCGAAGGTGAGCGAGGGGCAGGGTCTAGCCAGGGCCTTCAGGGATCATGGGGGGCTGAGGGAGGCCGCGAACAGGCTCAGTAGACCAGGCTGCTTGCATTGGCGAAAGTCCAACTAAGGGTAGAGTTTTAACCTTTTCCTCTCATTACCGTGGATTGCTTGGCAGGAAGCTACTCTTATGGCATAGGGGTCTGGCGGTAACCTTTATCCTGACTGTGTGTGTGTGTGTGTGTGTGCGTGCGTGCGTGCGTGCTGGTTTGCAGTGTGCTTGTCTTCTTCACCCTTAACATATGCGGACAAAGACACTTTCTCTAATAGTATGTGGCGTGTTTTGAACAAGAGAGTGGTTGAAAGTGCAAAAGAAAGTGTTCGTGCGTTTAGGTTTGGACAGGTTAGGTGTTCTGAAGGGAGCCTCGAGCTGCCATGCGGGATGTATGAACTTTTAAAGAATTCATGAAAGATAGATACGAAAGTGAATAAGTTATGGCGCCACAACAAGGCCATATTTTGCTCCTAGGGATACAAGAGAGAGAGAGAGAGAGAGAGAGAGAGAGAGAGAGAGAGAGAGAGAGAGAGAGAGAGAGAGAGA
>CM035197.1:18315408-18339938 GCA_020233015.1 Callinectes sapidus | reverse complement strand
AGAAAGAAGGAAGCAAGAAGTGAGAAGCAAGACAAAAGAGATCGTTTGAGGACAGAAAATAGAATGATATGCAGCACGTGGAGACGATGTGGTAGGAGGACTTCACTTGTTTATATATCTACTTACCTACAAAATCACTCTCTACACCCTCTCTCCACTACCTACCGACCTACATCAACGTTCCTGTGACCTTTAAGAATTTCCCTCACTCCTTCCAAACTGCAGCCAAGGATCACAGAGATGTCTAATCCTCCTCTAACTCCTCCTCCTCCTCCTCCTCCTCCTCCTCCTACAACCCTTCTTCCTCTTCTTCCTTCCTGGTCTCTTATCCTCCTCCTCCTTTCACAGGTTCGCTTCAGAACGTAATTACTAAAGCGACGAGCCAAGTTGAAGGCAGCACGTTTGTCGCCAGGTTACGAGGGGGGTTCCTAGCGCCGCCGCCGACAGGAACGAGTGAGAACGAGAATGCTAACACGCTTCCTGACTATCCCCGCCGATGTTGAGATTAGAGTGTGATTCTCCCCCGCTAATGATTCGGCGGCGGCGCTGTGATGGTGGTGGTGGTGGTGGCGGTGGTGTGAGAAGACGGTGGTGTGTGAGGGAAGGTGAGGGTTAGTAAAGGGGGTTAGAATTTAGAAAGAGGAGAAGGGTTAGATAGGATGGTTCTTGTCTTGTGCGTCTCTCTCTCTCTCTCTCTCTCTCTCTCTCTCTCTCTCTCTCTCTCTCTCTCTCTCTCTCTCTCTCTCTTTCTGAGTGGCTTTGAAAATATCAGTGTTTTTGCTTATCTGTTTGTTTTCGCGAGTTTATCAGTGTCTCTCTAACCGTATCTATGTTTGTGTGCATGTCTCCATCATGTTCCCCTCCTCTCTCTCTCTCTCTCTCTCTCTCTCTCTCTCTCTCTCTCTCTCTCTAAGGAGGTCACTGTGTATACAATTCAATGTGCCTCGCAGATGACAGATGACGAAATTTTAATCGCCCCTCAACGTACACGGAGGAGATTGAAAATAACAGTGCAAGCATAAATGTTTCTATTATTACTACCCTCCTCACTGCGTCCCCCCCCCCACACCAACACACCCATCCACACACATATTCTGGTCCATTGATAAGCACTGTTATTACTTCACGCGGTTCCAGCTTTATTGATTACCATTGCTATTATGTTTTTTGTTTCCTTCCTCTGTTTGAAGGCAGTCGACCTGAATGTGACGTACGAGAATGTTAATGATCCGGGGAGACGAGCTTCTTTCTCTTTTTCTCCCTTTTTTTCTCTTCTTTTTCCTCGTTCTCTCTGTATAAATTTCGCTCACACAGTCTCTCTCTCTCTCTCTCTCTCTCTCTCTCTCTCTCTCTCTCTCTCTCTCTCTGTAGGTTAAGGTACGAACTGGTACAACTGGCAAGAACAAAAATCATTTCTCGTCCATAGACAAGCGTTTCTAACAAAACATACTATTTTCTTATCTTTTTCCTTTTTCTTTTTTTGGCATCGGCGGAGCTTTTCATCTGATTCCGTATAAATAATGGAGGAACATACGTAAACATTATGAAGGAAAAGGATAGGAAGGTTGTAATTCAAGAAAAATATGTGTATCATCAAAGACGGCGAAAAATAAAGCCTTTGTGTTCTCTAAAGTTCAAGCGTTCAAGTCTATTTTACCTGAGTTCATACCATAAGAGGATACGAAATGACCTTTGTCAAATATAAAAATGAAAAATATCCTCTTAAAATGTTGCCTCTTGGTGAATAACATGAGTTAGGACCAGAACCCACTGCCAATCGAGCTTCTTAAAGTGACGCGGGGCAAAGAAAGCAGTGTTTGGTGAAGTCAGTGAAGTTGGAGGCGGACAGAAGACCACAAGAAGGCTCATGTGGTGTCTCGCAGCGGCACGACAGAGCAGTGGAGGTGTGTGGCGTCAGGCAGGGGCTGGAGGGCCTCGGTTAATGTTATGGCCCCTGAAGGTCAGAGGTGAGCAGTACTTCCTCGGGGTTATGGGCTGAGGGAGACGCTGCCGCCGCCCCCACCCACGGGGCCGCCAGCACCTCACTCCCTGTTTGGAGTCTGGAGAAGTGAACGCTATAATTCTGTAACTCCTCGAGGTTTGTGTGTGTTCGTAAGTAGCTTTCTCCAGCTATATTAGTTTTCCACTTTTTTACATTGTTTCTTAGGTACAGACGATAAAGATTATTTTGACAGAGAAAAGACACGACCACCGAAGGGGTCTGACATACACACACACACACACACACACACACAGTTACCGGCGTGCGCTCTCATTGTGCGATGGTCAAGGACAGACTCCCTCACTCCGCCAGGATCACTACACCTTGGGAAGTAAACTGACTTACCGCTCTTAAATATAAATGTTCTATTCCTTTAAGACACCAACCTTTCCTGCTTTCACATACCACTTTATTACGGCTAACAGATTCCTATTATCGTAATGGAAAAGTATATAGTTTTTCAAAGCTATGCAAGGTTAAACTCTCCCAGCCAGCTCGACAATCCCTGTCACCTGGAAATACACCGGCCCCTCCTGAAAGATGTTTCCGGTGTATGTACATAAATTAATCAAAGACAAACCCAGGGCGGTCAGGGAGGAGGGTGGGCGGAAGACGGAGAAAGAGAGGGAGAAGGCAACGTGAGGACAAAAGGAGGCAAGTAATGCAAGGTGAACCAAATATACTGAGACAATATTCCTCCAGTGAAGGGGAGCGAGGGTTGGGTTCTTCCTGCCTTCCTAACACTTTGCTCCCTCCCTCCAGGCTCTTAGTTTCTCCCTCCGGCCATTTATTCGTCTTCCTTCCCCCGCTTCTCTCTCTCTCTCTCTCTCTCTCTCTCTCTCTCTCTCTCTCTCTCTCTCTCTCTCTCTCTCTCTCTCTCTCTCTGCTTGCTTGCTATTGCTACTGCTAGATATTTTTTATTGCTTTTTCTCCATTGTGGTTCATTTGTCTTTTTTTGTTGTATTTGCTGAGTAGTATATATATTGGGCCCTGGTGTATTTCTTATGCAATTCAGCTGATTACATACATGGATCTACCAAGTTACTAATACATGATGAAATAATACATAATCTTGGTTGCTGCATTTATATATGTGCATACTATTAACCTTTTAGTTGTGGGCAATATAGCTTGTTGTATGCTGTTACTGATTGTGGAGATTGGTGGTATGTATGTACCTCTCTTCCTTTCTTTGTCTTTCCTGTGTGTGTGTGTATGAAGAGGAGTGTCGAGTCAGTGAAGTGTACTCATCCTGTACAGTCATTGGCAGTCTTTGAATAACACTTCTACTGTATTTGATGTTCCCTCAATGATGTTCCCTGTGTCAAGATTTTGTATTATCAACAGATTGAGGAACTTGAAAGTTAAGGAAAAGACAAATCACATTGAAAGTGAATGTGGCAGGTTTCTAGACATTATGACACAGCTTTTTGATTGGCAATCATAACATAATGAGAGACACTGAGAGTAGAAGAAAGACTCAAATGGCTGCAGAAAGTACATACCATTCGTGACACATTGTTAGATACACTTGCATTTTACAGTATAGTCACATTTCACGTATGGTTCTTCTTTCCATGAGTACATGATAGAAGTAATGCATGAATTAACCTTAATTTGCAATACTTTAATTTCTGATTAGGATTTTAGTGTCTGGGTATCTTGCTAAGAAGTTTCAATAATTTTCAAGAACTGATTGTTTATATAAAACATAAAATAATGTATATAATATAAACTTGAGTTATTCTGAGTTGGATAAAAAGACTTTATAAAGCACATAACATCTATATGAACAAACAGAATGAAGCAAATTGCCATACTTATACATATTATGAGTTCTTGTTAGGATGCATTAATGAGGTGGTGTTGACAGGTGGGTGGATTCACCTGGAGTGGTCACTTCACCTGGATTGATATCAGTGAGAAGGAGCAGCGGCGAAGAGGCAGTCCTGTCGGCCCAACCAGGTGAGTGAGTCTGGCCTGTGAGGTGTGAAGGTGATGGTTTGGTACAGGATGTGGTGATTGCTTGGCTATGATATTCAAGGCAATCTCTTCTCCGAGTAAAGTGCACAAGTTTCAGAAAGGACCTCTCATGGTGTATTTGTCATGCTTTCATAACAATTGTTCAGTGTATCTATCATGTTATGAATATGGACATGATGTCTGTACAGACTAAATTTATATACAGTAGTACCTCGGTTAACGACCACAATTTGTTCCGTAAAGCTGGTCGTTAACTGAATCAATGTTTCCCATAAGAAACAAAGGAAACAGAAATAATTGGTTCCTAGCCCCAGTTGAATTTGCCCCTCTCCTAGATGCCAACTCATACAAACATTAAAGAAATCATTTAAACAAGAAACTTACCTTTTTGACTGTGATATAATGACATAAGTGGATGGAGGTGTGGGGAGGAAGGGATGGAGTCACTGTTTTGAGGGGGAATCCCCCTCCATGAAAACATCTGGCATTGTTACTTTGGGGTTGGCTTCCCTCCTCTGTCGCTTTGAGGATGATGGGAAAAACTTATCCAGTGTCTGTTGCTTCCGCCTTTTTAGAGGATTTTATGGTAATGCGACATGATATTATCATTGAAAAGGTTTAGATTCCTGCTGCCTACCTACCTTTAGCAACATTAGCTCCTTTGGTTTGTTCCTTATTCTTTAAGATGGTTGAGATTGTTTACTTTGACATGTTGTACTCCGCCACGAGATCAGACACACGCACTCCATTTTCGAGCTTAGAAATAATTTCTTTCTTTAATCCAATTGTTGGCCTTTGCCTTTTCACCACAGTACTACCCTCGCTTTTAACCTTCTTTGGAGCCATGTTTCATCACTAAAATAATCCAAAATACACAGATGCAACACGATAAACACAACCACCGACCGCAACAACATTTCAACACGACTGTTATTCAAAGATTGTTCGTTAACTGGGACAAATTTTTAGTGAACTTGCTGGTTGTTAACTGATTTGTTCGTTAACTTAGGCGCTTGTTAACCGGGGTTCTACTGTATGTATGATGTTTGTACGCACACACACACACACACACACACACACACCACTTCCTTTGGCAATGCATTTTCTACTCTATTACATGTTTACATTCTTTTTCTTTTTTTCTTGTTAAGTTTCTTGTTGCATCATCTTAACTGTGTAGGAGAAAGAGTCCATAACTTTACTCTTTTTTTTCTCATCTGTCCACAGGTCACCCACAATGGCTGGTGGACTCTTTGCTATTGAACGTAACTATTTCTGGGAAGTAGGCAGTTATGATGACGGCATGGACGTGTGGGGTGGTGAGAACCTGGAAATGTCCTTCAGGGTAAGAGAAGATCACAAAACGAACACACCTTGATGACTAAATGAATGATATCTCTGTTAACTCTCCCATTCATTTATTGCCAAGGTGTGGTGATTAAGATTTGTTATAAACAATTATTGCTTATATTATATGCCTTTCTTATAGCTATTAGTGTATGTTCTTTTCCATTATCATTCTTGCAACTCTTCTACTTTTTGTTATTAAGGAATTGTATTCAGAGTTACCTACATTACTCTTTTTTAACACACTGTTTTGTTCAATTGTAGCAATTTGTTTTTATTCTGATCATTCTTGTTTGGTATTGTGGTCATGTAAAGAATGAAGGTGGGATCAGTGTGTGGAAGAGTGTTGAGTCAGGAGAATAATGTTTGGTGGTGGGGTGAGATTCTCCCTTAGGTACTGGAAAAGTCCATATTTCTGTATAAGCTCAAAAAGAGTGAGATGAAATATATTAAGGATGAGGTAAACAAGGAAAATCATCTTATAAAATTACTCAGACTTTTATTTTGTATTCAAAGTGTTGTGGATATTCAAGAAGAGTCAGCCATTGTGGAATAATTCTCTCTGACTTATTTTCAGGTTAGGTAATTTATAGTTAGTTACTAAGGAAAATGTTTTGAAAATTTTAAACTTGTGTTCATACTAAAGACCAGAGATGCTGTACCTTCATCCCACATATGTACATGTAATCTGCATGTGTGTGTAGGTATGGATGTGTGGAGGTACTCTGGAGACCATCCCGTGTTCCCGAGTGGGGCACATTTTCCGTTCCTTCCACCCGTACACCTTCCCAGGCAACAAGGACACACATGGCCTCAATACAGCTCGCATGGCAGAGGCCTGGATGGATGACTACAAGCGGCTCTTCTATCTCTACCGACCAGAGCTTCAGGTAAACTTGTCCATTTATTCAAAATCCACCAAATGAAGCAACTGCACTCTTCGAGACATGTTTCCTGCAGACCAAGTTAAGAGATTTGTGTTGTTTTGTGTATATACGTAGTACTATCTAGCAATAATGTCTCCCACAGCAAGCAGACTATGGAGATGTGAGTGAGAGGAGAGAGTTGAGGAACCGCCTGCAGTGCAAGAGCTTCAAGTGGTACCTGGACAACATATATCCACAGAAGTTCATCCTGGACGAGGACTCTTTGGCTTTTGGCCGGGTGAGTCCTTCATTCAGTGTCTTGGAGAAGTGCCTTGAAATCAGCTAACCAGTAGCAGGATGAATATCTGACTATGATTTATTGTATTTAAAGTTTCTGAGTTTTGAATTAAAGGTGAACATTTGATTATGATATGAAATAATATCATTTGATTTCCAGATTATGTAATTTTGTTCATAGATATGAGATGTTGATATCAATACTTACACTTTGTTAATTTAGAAAACATTGGTTCTGATGGTGTCTGCCAAATCTTTTTTCTGTACTCTTGCTCTGTCTCTTCCTTTCTGATCATGTGTAATGAGAATGTGTCACTTTGGGGAAGAAAACAGCTTCATGTCAACACATTGAGGATAATACAATACTTGGTGGAGGGATTGGAGAATGTTTGTAGGTTATGTAGCTAATGTCACACTTACTATGGGGACTCTAGGCTACATTGATTCAGGTTCGACACTACAAATAATTGTATCATAAACTTGTTATGATAAAAAAGAATGAGTGATTTATTGAGAATGGGAGGAAAGCTTTAGACAATTATTTCAAGATTCTGTGAATATTATCTTTATTTGCACTTTCAGTATATCAAAGATACAGATTCAAACTCTGATAGAGACAACTGTAAATCCTGGGTCATGTGCACCTTTAATCTTGATCCTCACACAGACTGAAAGCACCTCACAGTGCAAGCACATGTCACTGCCACTACACCTGATGAAGGATGATGGTCTCAGGAGACATAGCATTTGTACTACACTCTTATTGTACTAAGTTGTTGTGTCACTCAGCACCTTGACAGAAGTAGCCGCTGCTGTGGACTTGGCAATAATAGTGTCAATTAGCAGTTGAGTGCTATCATCAACCAGACAGTGAGTTAGGATTTAGGTATGATTGTGACTCATAATTAAACACAAATCTGTCTGTATATTTTCATCATCATATCTTTTCAACACTAAACGAGTTAGTTGGTGTGGGAAATGTAGAAGAGTTCATTTTCAGTTTATGAGTAGAATTCAAATATTTGATGTTGGTTTGACATATTGGTTGAACGTGACAGTCATCCAAGAGGGATATCATCACTAGGTGGCTTTGTGTATATGATTTACTATGATTTACTATTTTGGATGCAGCTTTTTTTAATTCAGTGAAATCTCATCATGCATACATAGTGTTAGATTGGTGAGACAGTGAGCAGATTGGTGGTGATGACAAGACAGACTGACTGCATACGACTGCTACCTTAATGAGTGTCTGCTTCCTCCTTTCTGTTGTGATAAAAGCTGCAGCTTGTGTGTATAAAAGATTCACCCATTCACTAGCCATTCTCTAGTGTGTTATAAGAGCATGCAAGCCTCCCTTAGCATTCATAGTATTGGAGACTCCCATAGTATGTTGCTGACAACTACAATTCTTAAAGAACTTAGTGCATTCATTTTCTTGCATGCTTTCCTGTGTATGTAGATTAACATCAGTCGTTCTACATAAAAACTTCTTGAACATATTTCTACATAAGGATTTCTGTAAGTAGGAAATTTAGAAAATTTATTAGAGTTACACCTGTAGAAATGTGGCTGTAAAGGAAGAAGAAATCTTTTACAGTTTGTGAAGAAAGCCTGATTGGTCCTTGAGGAAAGGAGGGCTTATCCTGTGGTCTACTGTTCTTTCATCTCTGAGTTTGTTGCAGCTCCCTGTCACTCCCTGTCAACATGTGGCACTTCTGTCTTGTTTAAACATGTTACACAAGGAGTGTTTCTGTCACAAAATTGTCTTTTCTTTATAAAGTATTATTTCGACACAGCATTTGCAGTGACTAGTTTTGGCAAATATTTGATCAAAGAAGTAGTTTTCTTCATGAATAATTTTACTGCCAAACTTGTGACAAAGAAGTGATAGTTTTGCAAAGGAAACACTTCCTATGTAATATTTTACTGACTTCAGCATGACTTTCTCCCTCGTGTGCTGCTCTTCACCTTTATCTGCATTAGAAATACTACTCTTCTTTGATGGAACTCTGACCTTTTTATGAGTAGCACATGCCCATTGTGTTGTGTGTGTTTAGTGTAATTATTTTGTGTTTATGATTGGCATGAAACCACACAGGTTTGGAAGCAATCTGTGCTATGGATGTCATGCATGCTGGCACTACTCACACCACCTGCTGAGTGACTTCACTTCTGCCACAATGAAAATTCTCTGTTTTGCTCTCTTGATCTGGTGTTTGCATTGCTAGTATGTAATTCCCACCCATTATTTAATTTTTCTGTTTCCGTTGCTTTACTTGGCATGCTTTCTTCAGTCTTCATCTTTTGTCAGAATTATCACACACTTCATTTCAAGAGCATCAGAAAATTTTCTACAATTATTTTGATTGTTTTATTACAAACTAATATTTCTTTACTTGTCTATTTACAAACCTTTGATTTGTTAGATTACTTTTAATCAGATGATATTAAGTTGCCTTACTAGTCAATTCAAACCCTGACAAATTAACGAAGCTTTTTAATTCAACGTTGTAATCTGCAGTCATATATTGTTTCATGAACCTAATCTTTTATCTGCTTATTGTTACGTTATATCTTTGATTAATTGTTTCACTTACAATGTTTTTGTCCTTGTTTTACACTTTTGTTTTGCCTCTTTCTTTTTTTTCATGACTTGACGCATCCTGACTCACGACATCCTCTTGACTCACGACTTGTGTGACACAGGTGCAAAACTTTGCCAGGGATATTTGTCTAGATACTCTCGAACGTGAGGACCTAGACAACAAGGAGTACACCCTGGGATTGTATTCTTGCCAGCTTGCACCTCTCCACAATGAGGTAAGGATGAGCTCCACACACTGAGCTGGATGAGCTGGTTCACTGTGCTGGAGACAAAAAGATAAATAACAAAGTACTACTCAAAGAATGTGGAGGAAGCAAGGTTTGTGTTAGGATCTCATAACTTGTCTCATAAATTTAGGTACTTGCCTAGCAAGCAAATTTAAGAGCCTCAAAGTTCACTTTGGGAGGATAATGACACTGGAGCAGCCTGGTGGTGCAGAAATTAGTGTGGTTGGCAAGAATATGAAAGCCCCCAAAGTTATCATGGAACTTGATTATTATGGTTCTGACATTATTAAAGCATTGTTTCTCTTGATAGGATTCAATCTCTGGCAAGCTATGGCCTCTCATAGCTAAAGATTTATCCTGCTTTCTGATGAATTTCTTAATGTTTCTGTGGAGTATGCAAGGCTGGCATTACAATACCATGCTCACCAGCTAAGTGAGAGGTTACCAGATTGAATCCCCAGTCATGTGAAAACAATTTGGGGGGTATTGCCTCCCATTCTGTTGAGCCTGTATACCTTACTGAAATAGGTACGGGGCTAAGCCAAGAACTTGTAATTCAGACAAACCTTGCTTAGATGGCAAAGCCTGCATGACATAGTGCTTATATAGATTCATTCTCCCATAGCCATTGGAAGGAAACTCAGTGTTGCAGTGACTGTGCTAATGATAATGATGGAAAATCACAGTTCAATAAAAAAAACTTGAAAAGTTAAGAAATCAACATGTGGATGAAAACAAATGTTTTATTAATATCTAATGAGAGTTTTAATTAAGGAGGGGGGGAAAGGCATGCAGTTACAAAATTAGAAAGCTGTAACTGCAGAGGTAATGGTAGAAGAGAGTAGGAGAAACATTATGCACTGTAGGAGTGTGAGCCATTGGAAACAATTGGTTAAAGGGGGGAGGTGACAAGACAAAATAAAACAATGACCGATAAAAAGTTTAATGATGCATAATGAAATGTTTTTGATTGCTCTCTAATCAAATGTTTCTTATGTACACCAGCTGTTATTTGTGTTTCAATTCTGTGTACAAGCTACACACTAAAATCCATATCTCTCAAATTAACACCAAGTAGAAAAAGAAGAAGATTCACCAAATTTAAAACATAATGTAATGTGGCTTTCATCATACACGATCCCAACACTCCGTCTCTCTCTCTCTCTCTCTCTCTCTCTCTCTCTCTCTCTCTCTCTCTCTCTCTCTCTCTCTCTCTCTCTCTCTCTCTCTCTCTCTCTCTCTCTCTCTCTCAATGGCAGCCAAGGACCACCTCTCCCCCAGCAGCTCTCCTCTCACTCCTCTGTGTCTCTCTTTTGTAGCTTCGTAACAATGCAACAAAACCAGACATATGTTTTGATAACTTACAAAGGAGTGAGAAGAGTCCCTATAATATGGGCCTGTACACCTGTCACAGCTTCACTTCATCAAGTCAGGTAATGAAGAGAAGAATGGTAGAGTGTAGCTGAAGGGAAGAATTTCCTCATACATAGATGCAAGAGCTTAAGTCTTGTAGAATATATGTTGTTTTCATATTATGTATGTGTTAATAGAGTTTGACCAAATGCTGTACACAGATCAATGAATTGTGTTCCTACCATGTTATATTGATCTCATTTATATACTGTTTGTGCATATTTTTCTAAGATCATACTAATAGACCTATGTTCATGTATAACAGCAACTTTCAACTTTATTGTGATTGATAAGATTTAAACCCAAAGAAGATATTATTTGTTTCTCAATAATCACTATTAATTGCTTTATAAAGAAAAAAATAGAATATACTCTACAAAGAATGTTATTAATTGTCTTCACATCTTTGTAGTTTATGTCACTATCCAAGAGAGGTGAGCTGCGGCGGGAGGATGTGTGTGCTGAAGTGCCACCCACCCCTGGGGTATCCACTCAGAATGTTCGCATGGTTCGCTGCCACGGCCGCCGGGGCAACCAGGAGTGGTACCTCACACAGGTATGCCACATGGATAGACCCTCGTGTTGTAACTGAACCTGACAAGATAAACTAATGTATGTTTTCATGTGGTGTATACATACTTACACTCAGTTTCACTACAGATAGATCAGTATATTTTTTAAGTAGTATGTATGTGTTTATGATACTACAAACTAGAAGTAGAGATGACTCTTGATTTTATGAATAAGTTGTGTTCCATAAAGATTGTAAGTAAATAAGAAAAATTACAAATTTTGAATCACATGTACTTTTTTCAACTTCTTTCCACTGAAATAATTTTCAATGATTTTTTTAGGTAAATTTTTGAAATTCATATTTCCAGATATGTTTTGCTCTTATATCAGGCGAGATGATTAAATTATATTCTTGAAACCTCAAACATTTCTTAAATAAGATACTATTTGATTGTGAGTTATTTGGTGTATGTCACCCAAAAACTAAATAATGCTTTATTTTCAATGTTAAGTGCTTTATCTGATGTATGAAAATCATGTCATTCTCAAACTTGATTTTTCTGCTTTAATTTGGTAACAAATATCTGATTTAGGAAAATTGTATCATGGATGAAAACTCATCAAACCCGCTTGTCTAAGTGAATATGAAATGCTCTGTACAATATCTGACATCAGAAAATAAAATGGGGTCAATATCTATATTCAGTTAAAGATGATGCCTTGATTTTATATGGTGGAAGATTGCATCATGTGACAAACATGAATAATATTTTTCCTCAGACGGGTCATGTGGTACACAAATTGAGCAACAAGTGCTTGGACCGCGCCTACAAGCAGTCCATGGATGACGTGTTTGTGGCAGATTGTGCCAACACCATCACTCAACAGTGGTTGTTTGATCACTACAACTCCCTGTGAGGTCCATGTTGGCTTCTTGGTTAGGAGAGGCTGCAGTGAGAGATGGAGGATGCTGAGGAAAGAAGGAATCACACACTGGTGCTGTGAGGGAAGAATGTGGGAGCAGCAGTAGTTCAATGGGCAACTAGTCAAGGAGGACATGAGAGGTGTTGGTGGTGCCCATTATATCTATCTGTGTTCCAAGTTCCTACTGTGCTAACTGAACCAATCACAAGATATGGACATAATGTCTGCCTTATATACATACCTACATATGTTAATAGTAATTACACATACATAAGACTGTATTCTTTCCTATGGACTTGATTGTGTGAAAGTGTTAACCAAGAGTCTGTATGGAGAAGTTAATGAAAATCTTAAAATCTATCAGAGTTTTATATGGGGAGATTTATGAATGTGAATAATTTATTAAAGGAAGCAAGATATTCATAATTGTGTGACATTTCTTAGGATTTGGAAAATTAGGTATGTGCATCCTATATCAGTGAATACTAAAACATATCTTAGGAGATGTGATGGACATGTATAATTGTTGTATAAACTTGAGGGATTTAAGGAAAGGAAAGGAAGAAATTTTAATTTGTGTGATAATTCCTTGAATATGTAAAATGACATCCATATCAATGAATGTATGAATGAATTACAGGGGTCATAATACATATAATTTGCAAATTTTATTGTAAATAAGTATATTTTTATATTTGCCATAGGAAAATATAGTCTTATAAAAAGAAAACATCAACATTATGCTTTGTTTTCTGTGCATCATCCATTCATGATATGTACTGGGTGTGAACTGCACAGGAAATGTTATAGAAACACAACTCAGTTATTGATGCATTTCAGGGTGATTTATGCAGGCTGTGAAGTGTAATAGTAACACAAAAGGCAGAGTTGTGGATGGGGAAGCAATGAAGTATGTGAATTATTATCTCTCACACATAGAAAAGGAGCATTCATGGTGTTATGCAAAGTGATGTTTAAAGAAAGGAAAGTTTTGGAGGAAATTCCTTAAGTAAACCAACAAATCTCTTTCACTGGTAATGAATAAAAGCATTTATGATATTATATGAAGAACTTGTTAGAAGTGTACATAGAACTTTCACAAAACTTTATTTCCAAACTTCATTTTACCTGTTGGGGGAGGAGCATGTGGCTCTGTGGTATAGTAGTGTATTCAAAGCTTGATTCTGATTTTTGGCAATGTCTCGGTAAGAAGAGGTAGTGCTTTCGGAACTCTAGCTGTCCAAATAACGTGTTGCCATTACATTTCACTTGAGTCCTGCAACACTGCCTTTGCATATACTTTAAAGTTTACAGACACACACACACACAGGAGTAACCATTATGGATAACATGTCACCGGAAAAGCACATAAGTAGAATTCCAGGAAATGCCTATGAACTTTTGAGAAATATAAATATTCACTTACATAGATGAAGATATGAAAAACTAATAATGGCAGTAATTCACCCAAAATTATAATTTGCAGAAACAGTATAGTTGCCAAACAAAAGAAACACATAAGGAAACTATAAAGAATATAGAGCACAGCATCAAAGCTTCCCCATATTTAAGTCAACTATCATATGAAGAAAGGCTATGAGTACTAGGTCTTACAACTTTAGAACAGAGAAGGAAAAGAGGAGATTTAACATCAGTGTACAGAGTGATGAAAGGACTGGAAAAATTAGATAAAGACTTACTAATCTGAGACAAGTGACACAAGAGGACATGAAAAGAAATTAAGAAAGAATAACTGCAGGAAAGATATCAAAAAAGTTCAGCTTTCCACAGAGATGTGTAGTGGTGTAGAATGGTCTAGATAAGAGAGTTCTTGAAACAAGAACAATTCATGTTGAAAGAAATATTGGATTTTCATTGATATGGAAAAAGGACAGCACGGATATAGTTATTTTCCTGTATGTTATAACTAGGTAGATAGATAAATACATCCTCCACTTGGCACCACTCCACACAATGCTCTCACTACTGCCAGTCAGGGAAGTTCATATCACTGGTGTTTGCTCAAGGCCTCTTCTTTGCCCAGTGTGGTGATGGTGATAGTGGTGGTGGTTTGGTGTTTTGTGGTGTGCTGATTGGACCAAACACTCCTCAGTGGTGAAGGCTTAACAGTCATGTTTTATTTATTACTTTAAGATGGTTATGTATATGACTCAATACTGATTCATGCATTAAAATTTTGTATATTCTGTAGATAATTATAGGATGCAAACTTGCCACTGGAAACTAAAAACTTAATGTGCTTTTTGTTTTTTGCTCAAAGAAAATTATTCCTGCCATAATGACAATGAACAATGAATGAGGCTGAATAACCATAAATATAAAAAAGAACATTACTAACATTACTGCAAATTCATAACCTTATCTCATTCTGAATTGGTATGTCCATGATGATATTCATATTGAGAAATTTTTATAACAATTTTAAGTGCTCAGTTGTATTCTAAATTAGAAATGGAAAAAAGTATAGTCAAAATTTCAGTAACAGTACAAGAAAACCGAAGTTTGATTTAAATTGCAAATATAAGGTGACTGGAATAGTATTCTGATGTATATTTGTGACTATGTATGAAGGTGTGTATCTAGTAGGTTAGATTTGCTGAAGGTGGGGAGACAAAGACGATGAATTAGGATCTACCGTCTTTTCTTCTTCCCTTCCTGTCCTGTGTTGGCAGGAAGAAAGATATCAATTGGAGAATTTGTTATTTTTATTAGTTCAAATACTACTTGAAATAATACTGTATATATGAGTATAGTTTTATAGTAAGATTTATATTTGTAAATATATTTATATGTGAATAACTTAAAAAATAGGTTATGAATATCATATCACATATTAGGACAGAAGTGGAATAATTTTTGTTTGAGGGTTGATAATAAAAGCACTTTTGGTTTGTAATGTTATTTTTTGTACAGTCAATTTAGATTGCTATACCTCTGTTGGCAGGCTGTAAATAATGCAGACAATATCATATCATACAGTGTCCAGAAAAAAATCTTAACACAATTTGTTGAGAATTATAATATAATAAACTATAATTGGTTGATACTATCTTCTGTATGAAATCAGATTGTTTTATCTGTGATGGCAAGCTGTGAATGAAAGCATGGACTTTTGTTTGGTTTAGATCAAGTCTTGGTGATTCATTCACTTTTATTTAACTAACCAGACTGCCATGCCTATGTGTGTGTGGTTGGCAGTTCTGTGCTCATTTTATTATGGTCAGTAAGCAGGAGATAACACAAGGAACAGGTGTCAGGTGTAGATAGATAGATAGATATACAACACAAGGACAGTATTAGAGATGGCTTGGTGGAGATGCAATCTAGGGTGTATGTGTACCTATTTGTAATGTATTCATTCCATCCACTACCTTGTTTACTGTGTTATTTCACTTGTGTTAGTATGGGGATGATGATGATGTGTATTAGAGAGAATGGTGGAGTGCTGTGTCTGTTTGTGTGTGTGTGCATATGTGTAAGCATGGTAATAATGAAAATGTTCTTTAAGGAAAACAGATGGATGTGTGTGTGTGTGTGTGTGTGTGACTGTTAGTACTGTTGTACTTAGTGGATGTGTCTCAAGAACTATCAGTATTTCAAAGGATGGATCTGCGTCACTGGCAGTGTCATATGATGTGATATTGTCCAGGTTATTACTGGAAACACAAGCACTATTTGTGGCAGACATTTCTATAATTATTAAATTCCTTTATGATCACCCAACATCAACTGTATACAGAATTACATATTGAGGCAACTGACATTTACTTATTCTGTTAAAATGTTAACATTCATGTTCATTTAGTCAACATTACAATGTTTTATGATTTTTTGCCGTGTATCAGGAATCCACTAGTGTTGTCTGTAATCAGTCCTTTTCAAGAGATCATGAAACAGATCACTTCTTGTGACAGTGGAGAGAGAGAGAGAGAGAGAGAGAGAGAGAGAGAGAGAGAGAGAGAGACTGTGTGTTTATGCTTTTATAATTACTATGTTTTTACTTGGCAATGAGTGAGGTTGTTTTGCATTGCTACAGTATTTTTTGATATATATTATATCCGTGTGTGGCAATGACAAGGTGAAGGAAACTGAGAGGATTAATTGTACTTAATTTAACACATTTTTTGTACTGTTTCTCAGCAAAATGGTTGTATATGAGAAAATGAAGCACTTCTTGATTGTTTTTTTTTTTTATTTAACCTCTATTTATTGTTCATACAGTTGGGGATATGAAGATGAAGATGATGATGTGCTTCTCGGGGCACATCATCTCGCATTTAATTAAGTGTTTATGTTGTTGTTGTGTGGGGTTACATATATTATACACTTTTTACATTATCAGTGAACACCGCGGTACAAATAGAGAAATGTGCGGTTTAGAGAGGGAAGCCAGGGTCCGCGTCTTTCTTTGGGAGGCAGTAACATTAATAATTAAGCTTTGAAACCAACCAGTTTATTAATAATGCTGCCTTGGCCATCAGACCAGACGCCATCCACAGGGTTCTCTCCTCTGTGTGGTGAGTGAGTGCCTGCTGTCTTTTACTTTTGTAGTATTGCAGTGTTTTTTTGTTGTATTATATATTATATTCTAAGGTATTTCTGTATTGTTTCGCACAATTTATTGTTTGGCAATTATCGAGGTCATCTAGTTACTGTTGACGTCATCTTGTTTCGGGTTGTGGTTGGTTAAGATTTGTTTCTTTTCTTGTCACCTTGACGTAGTGATTCATTCATTCAGCTGGTGACTTAGCACACTGTAGCTGCTTCTTTGTGACACGTCTCGAGCTTGGGCTTTTGGTTGTACTCTGATGTGTCATCACCTCGTCACCGGTGCCTCGCACGACTGAATATACATCCGTAATCCTCCACACCCTTTCCTGCTGGTCCGTGTTGCAGAGTAAGTATTAGTTGTGTTTTGTGTGATTGCGGGTGTTACACTGCTGGGGAAACTGAGAAACCCAGCAATGCAGCAGCAGCAACCTGATGAGTGAGTGAATGGTGAGGAATGTGGAAATGTACATAATATATATATATATATATATATAGGGTGATGATGGCAGGATGTGTATTATTAACACATTAGAATATAGATAGATAAATAGACAAATATACAAATATATTGTTATGCTGGCCCCCTGTCCACCACACCAACACACAGCTTCCAAGGCGACGACAGGTACACTCTTACCAAGTACCAACAAACAGCGTCACCCTCAGGACAATATACAGCACGGGGTCGGCAGCACACACACAGGGACACTTCTCGGCGAAGATTCGTGGCTAGCAAGGGAAGGGAGGTACAGACCCACAGACCCCAGACTTACTCAGAGAGGCAGGAATACAGTTAAAGGCAAGGCACAACTTCCTTACTTTACTGGCACACAAGAGTTAATACAGGATGTCACACAGTACTTATACCACAACACAAACAGGGCAGGATCGCGTCCTCAAGGGAGACAGGCAGGCGCTCTCATCCTCAGGGAGAGCGGGGCAGGCTCGCGTCCTCAGGGGAGAGCGGGGCAGGCGCTCTCATCCTCAGGGAGAGCGGGGCAGGCGCTCTCATCCTCAGGGAGAGCGGGGCAGGCTCGCGTCCTCAGGGGAGAGCGGGGCAGGTGCTCTCATCCTCAGGGTGAGCGGGGCAGGCTGGCGTCCTCTCACCTCACTGGGCCCCAACCTCTTCCTCTCTTGTCTCTCCCCTCACTGGCACTCCTGACGCCGCTGCGGCCGCTCGCCGGACCCGGCGGGCCGAGACTATTTGCTGACAACAGCCCCCCTTTCCCTTGTCCCCTCTAGCCGCGTCCTAGTCGCGTCCCTTCTACTGGCCAATCAGGCACAGAATATCCACCTGGCCGCAATCTGGTAGCATTGCCAACGCTATCTTCACACTAAGCGCCGCCGCAACAATATACACCTGTATAGAGCCTACCATATAATCATAGACCTAAAGACTTCCATATTTCCATTGATTTGAGCGATTGAATAGCAAAAGTGGATGTGTCAAACTAGCAAAAGCCATCCATCCTCCCTCCATGCCTGAATGAGTCTCTAATAAAACAGCTGGTGGTGGTGACGGGAAAGTTTAAAGCCCCGGCGGTCTCTGTTGTTGCATCCAAAGGTAGTAAACATTGTGGTGAACGGTGAACTAACTAGAACCTGCATCATCTCTGCTACATATTTTTCGCCTCTACTCCTCGCCTTGATGCTTAGATGACCTTGGTAATTAGCGGAGAACACCAAATATAGACGTGTTGACCTGTCTGTACCGGAAAAGTCACCCCAAACAGTCAAGAAATGCGTTTCAATTGGTTCATGTGCATGGCAGTCTGGGCGAATTGAAATGGAGATGAATGAATAATGAAATGAAGGTATTATTATTATTATTGATTTGACTTTAATAACGCCACACCAGTCTCCAGTTGGCTTTTCCTACCCTTCATACCATCTGTTAGAGCAGCTTCCCATATTGAGTCATTTGACCCCCATATGTAACTGGGGTTAATGTGCAGAAGCGGTCCTCCTGACAAATATGTTAAATTTGCTCATTATGAAGAAGTTTTACTACTATACTTGCGATGTGTAAAGATTCCGATGTTCGGTCAAACTTACTTAGGTCACAATGCTTTCCTGAAAATCAACACACCTCGCCAGAATCTAAGTCCGTAACTGCTCCATACACAGTGGTTCCCAGGTCAAAGTGAGCCTCACAACACCTCAGCCACGTACCTCTTGCTTCACAGGAACAAGTTCCTATAACATGTAATAAGACTACATGTCACAGATGCACGTGGTATATAACATTTCATTTGGTTATCGCCAATCTTCGTCTTCCACCGTTAGAATCATGTCATTTTCATAAATTTAAAACATATGTAACTATCGCGCTTTTCATTTGTACGTCTGCGCAGGTATTAATCCGCAATAAGGGATGAGGCTGACACGTATACAGGTAGTACCCAGTTCCTGCCCTGCATCCGCCATGACACGCTGCGAAGACTGTGATCTCGGTTTGCTTGAGTTTTTTGCCAAGTATAGTGGAAAGCAAAGAGACTTATTTGACTTGTGCGTTAGGCACAAACTTTTGTTGGAAGAAAAACTGTGCAACAGATGTGGCAAGCCGGCAACACTAGACTTTAATAGAAAATTATGGCGCTGTCAGAAACTGCGAAGCCGGTCAAAGAAAAAGAAAGAAAAGTGCAACTGGACTGCAAGTGTGTACCAGAACACGTTCTTTGAAAAGGCCCACCTAGACATTGAAACTATTCTGGTATTTGTGAACGTGTATGTGCGGGAGTGTTTCTCCTACGTGTTTATTAGGAGCGAACTATGCCTCACCAACCACTCCATATGCGACTGGGCAAGCTTCTGCCGGGAGGTGCTGGTTGACTGGTGTTTGGGACGAGAGGGCAAGATAGGAGGTGAAGGACAAATCGTCGAGATCGACGAAAGCAAATTTGGGAAAAGGAAATATAACGTTGGGAGAGTTGTGGATGGGCAGTGGGTGTTCGTCGGTCTGTGTCGTGAAACACGAGTGTTTCATGGTGCCGGTTGAAAAGCGTGACAGTGCTACACTACTCGGTATTATAAAAGAAAAGATCGCACCGGGGACGACCATCATCTCAGATTGCTGGAAGGCATACAAATGCTTAGAAGACGAAGGATTTCAGCATCTGACAGTGAATCATTCGATAAACTTCGTCGATCCGACCGACCCCGCCACTCACACCAACACAGTAGAGCGCTTGTGGCGAGAAGTGAAGGCAAAGGTGCCGTTGTACGGCAGACGAAAAAAGCATTTTGTGGGGTATTTGGCGAGGTCTATGTTTATCATGGCCCATAAAGACCCCAACAAAAGATTCTACGCCTTCCTTCAACACACTGCCGGACTCTACAACCCACACCGCCCCTCTCCACAGTCATCCAATTAAGTCACCACAAATATCCTCCAAAAGAATAACAGCGTTTTTTCCTCGGTAAGTAAGAACATTTATTATGTTCGTAATTCTTAATAACAACACCTCCAAACCGACTGTTAATATAGTGTGCTTTCTAGAAGCATACATAGCGTAGTTAAATGTCTGTAAAGGTTTTAGTGATCGCTCGTTGACAATAGGAAGTTAAAATTTCACCCGTATTCCCCGAGATCTCTCCTCCTCACCCTGCCCGTGTTGAAGCTACAGTGGCAGCGCTGTACAACCTTTATACAGTCGGACAGTAGGTTAGGTTAGGTTAGGTTAGGCGTAGCCCCCCGGCTACCTGGGGGGGTCCAGGGGGGCGCAGCCCCCTGGGTAGAATGAGTGTCTGGGTTTGGCTACATTTAGGGAATTTCCTTGTTTTCTAGGGAAATTTCCCTAGATTTAGTGAAATTTAGGGGGGTCCAGGGGGGCGCAGCCCCCCCCGGGTAGAATGATTGTCTGGGCTTGGCTACATTTAGGAAATTTCCTTGTTTTCTAGGGAAATTTCCCTATATTTAGGGAAATTTCCCTAAAAACAAGGAAATTCCCCTAGATTTTTGAGACTCCATATATCACTCATATATGCCTCCCCCCCAAAAAAAAACCCAATTCCCCACAGTCCCCCAAGCTTGCTTGGGGGGTTGGGGGGGTGTGGGTGGTGAAAGGTGGGAAGGACTTGTTATGCATTTTTACCGAAATGGGGAATAATATTGGAAAACCGCCAATCTTAAGCTGCTAATATTATAAGGAATGGAGTGTTAATGCTGTATATTATTATTTCCCCAGTGTATTGAGTGCCATGGAGTGCAAAAGTGCCAGCTGTGGGGAAGGAGGGAGGGAGGGGCAGGTGGCTGGCTCACAATCCCTCCACCCCCCACCCACCCACCCACCACGCTGCCCCCTCCACCACCTAAACACAGCCTCCCCCACACCTCCTCTCACCCCATACAGGTAAAAAAGACTTCGTTTATTTCTTTGTTTTATGAATAAGTCAAGTTTTGTGTCCAATTGGTACTTAAATATTTATTTTCTTCAATACTAGTACACTTTTTCCTTTTGTTTTGTTATTGTATTTTTGTGTATATGTATTAATTAGTGAGCCAAGTTTGAAATATTTTTTTTAGTATCAAATGGCAACAATGTATTTAAATTCTTGTTTTTATTGGTTGTCCTTGTGTCTTGTGTCAGGAGTGTGAAGTAAGTAAGTAAGTCTTAGATTCCTTCCTTTGTAGTAGTAGTAGTTTTAATTAATCCCTTTATCTTTGATGTGAAATGTACTGGTTTTATGTATTATTGCTGCTGTTTTACTTTTATTTGTCTAAGTTGTCTAACCTAACCTAATCTGACATCACCAAAATAGATTCTTAAGTTTGGAATAAGTTTAGATCAGATTAGATTAGGTTAGATTAGTGTTTTTAGTTTTTTTCAGGATTAAATTATGTTAGGTGTTTTTTAGGGAATTTTTAAGGGTTTTTCTCTTCACCTTTTTTTCTTCTTTATTTCTTTTTTTTTTCCTTTTTTTATTTATTTATTTCTTTTTTTCTGTTTACTTTCTTTTTTCCCTTTTTCCTTTATTTTTATTTAATTTTTTATATATATTTCCCTTCGAACCTTACCTAACTAACCCCTCCCCCCCAGAGAGAGCCGAGCCATCTTGAGTGTCGCCTGGAGCCCTGATGGAGTGTACCTGGCCCTGGGGTGTGGGTGAAAGGCCCTTGAGGTGTGGCACTGTGGTCCTGCAGGGGTGGGGAGGGTGGCCGTCCACCCCCTTGTCAAGAAACCCACGGCTCTTGATGTCAGGGCCGGCTGTGTGTTTGTAGCAGGTGAGGAGGAGGAGGAGGAAGAGGAGCAGGAGCAGGAGCAGGAGCAGGAGAAGGAGGAGGAGGATAAGAAGGTGGAGATTGCAGAAGGCCAGTATGACCTATAGGAGGCAGCCCTTTAAATCCATAATACTTTTTCAACCCACCAACTCTATCTATCCATACTCTCATCGAACCATTTTTTTAAACTATCAAATCTGTGCTCACTACATGTCTGTCTGTCATTCCATTCATTCACCACTCTGTTAGTGAACCAATAATGTCTACTTATGTGTCCTAAATTGAGGTTTATTTATCTTTGTACCCATTGCTGTGTGTGTCCTGCCCTGCCCTGCCTTACCCTGCCATGCCTACTACTAATTACTATAACCTGATCAATGTTTCCCTTCTTTATTTTCACCCTAGTTAATAATGGAGGAGTGGTGGTAGGTGGCAGGTGTGATACAAATGATGGTAATGTTGTCTCCTTTAAGGGCTTGCAGTTTTTACCACAAATGTACATCCTTTGTTGTAATTTGGGTGATATAGGAAATGATACTGAAATGATTAAATTGGTGTTGCAATTATGATTAAAATGGTAAATTGTAGTGTGAGGTTAGGAGAAGGAGGGAAGAAGTATTGAAGGAAGGAGAACGAGAACAAGAAAGAAAAATAAGAAGAGGAGGAAGAAGAAAATAAGAGGAGGAGTGCTGTGTTGTTGTTGTTGTTGTTGTGTGAGGTTAGGAGGAGGAGGGAAGAAGTATTGAAGGAAGGAGAACGAGAACAAGAAAGAAAAATAAGAGGAGGAGGAGGAAGAAGAAAATAAGAGGAGGAGGAGGAAAGAAGAAGAAAAATTATCTGATACATTTTTTGTGTTTTTTTTCAGATAAGGCTGGTGATGTATACAAATTTCCTCTCCCTTCCTCCTCTTCCTCCTCCTCCTCCTTCTCTTCCACCACCACCACCACCACCACCACCACCACCACCGCCACATCCTCCTCCACCAAGCCAATATTGGGACACCTTTCAATGCTTCTAGACATGGTAAGAAATTCATTCTCTCTCCTCTCTCCCTCTTTTGCTCACTCATTCTCCATAACTCTCTCTCACTCTCTCTCTACCCACCCCTGGCTGTTTTTTTGTTTTTCCGCATTTTTTTTTTTTTTTTTTCCTGTTTTGAAGTTTGGTGGGGTTAAGTTAGGTTAGGTTGGGGTTTAAGTGTGTTTGTGCATTTTTGTGTTTTTTTTTTTTTTTTTTTCTGCATGTTTTTTGTGTTTTGATGTTGGTGGGGTAAAGTTATGTTAGGTGTGAAAGTCTTGTTTTTTTGATAAATAAATGTTTTTCTAATGTTTTTTGAGTGTTTTTTTGTTTTCAAGAATGTTTTTAGTGTTTTTGAGTATGTTTTTAGTGTTTTTGAGTGTGTT
Source organism: Callinectes sapidus (assembly GCA_020233015.1). Taxonomy (NCBI): domain Eukaryota; kingdom Metazoa; phylum Arthropoda; class Malacostraca; order Decapoda; family Portunidae; genus Callinectes; species Callinectes sapidus. The sequence continues at coordinate 18,316,562 of CM035197.1, read as the reverse complement.
TTTAGTGTTTTTGAGTGTGTTTTGAGCTTAAGTGTGATTTGGGGGTGAAAATGTGGGGTTTTGATTGTGTTTTGAGGTTAGGTTTGATTTGGTCAGGGTTTGGTGGGGTTCAGTATGTGTTTTATGTGTTTTGAGTGTTTGTGTGTGTTTTGTCTGTTTTTGAGTGTGTTTGATTAGGTTAAGAACGTTTTGGTGTGAAAGATGTATTTTGAGTGCGTTTTGGGTGTATTTGAGTGCGTTTTTTTAGTTTAGATTAGGATAGGTTAGAGTGTGTTTAAGTGTGTATATCTTGGCATTTCAATTATTATTTTATCCATAGGATACATCTTTAATGTTCCTTTTTGTGCAGGGTGATGGTGGAGGTCCTCTGTCCTGGCCGAGGCTCTCAAACACCTGAGGATACTATTAGCTTGTGGTACGGACTGACTGAGTGACGGCCTTGGCTGTGGCGTGTGTGCGTCCATAGTGTGTACTTCAAGATTCCCACCTTAAAGCATGGGATCACCATCACTGCTTTTGATGAATATGCAAGAGATAGTCATCATAATGTGAACTCCAGGTAAGTTTATTGTCTGTCATCATCATATAATTTTCCTTGAATCTTGGCTGATTTATCTATTTAACTGTGAGAGTTTTGCCTCAGTGAGGTTTTTTTGTCGCTTTCCTCGTATTTTTTACCAACTACATTATAAAAACGAAATAAGTAAATGAAATAGATGAGTAAAAGTATTTAGCCTTTTACAATTATGGATGTCACTTGTTGATATTACCAGCACTGTAGAAAATATTCATTGTATGGATGCACAGCGAGAGAGAAAGTTAATATTTCTATACCAGTTCACCTTGTAAAATTGAGAATAATATAACCCTGTGTATTCAAACTTCCCCTCAATTCTTAAACACCTTTGCTCTTTGTAGGTGTATATCTATTTGTATATTTATTTATTTTCCTTGTCCTGTACAGATCTGAGGAAATGAAGATGAGACATTGAGTGATGGAAGAGCAGAAGCAGGAAGAAAAGAGGAGGAGGAATCAGGAGAGAAGAGAAATGAGGCAAAGGGAGGAAAGGATGCTGCGAGATTAAAGTAAATAAGACAGATAAAAAGAAGGCAAAATAAGAATAGAAATGGTAAGAAGTAGATAAAGAAAGGGA
>CM035197.1:18293451-18303451 GCA_020233015.1 Callinectes sapidus | reverse complement strand
GTGATGGAGAAAACAAGTGGTGGTTGCTAATGGGGTGGGGCATTTTGAAAGTAATTTTTAGTGACGGTGAATGATGGCCGAAGCGAAGGAGTTGCTCTCTTGTTCTGTTTTTTTTTCATTTAGGGAACGAACGACATTTGTACAAGGTTCTACTCATTTGTCTATTTACCTATTCACTTTATAAATATTATCCAATTACTCATCGTTTGTTCTTAATCAATTTCCACCATGGTGACCATACATAGATAAAAATTACAGTACTAGTGTTGCTGGTGATGTGAGAGGTGGGTATCAGTGTGATGATAGTGACGACGGCCTGAGGAAGAAATGATGATAGAAATGAAAGGACGTAAGAATATAGGAAAATAGGATAAGCTCCAAGAAACCATTATGCTTACACGTGTCAATTCTTCCATGAAATATACTTATCCATTTCTACTTATCAGTCCCATCCAAGAATTTGCCCAATCTTCTTTTTTTATAACTCTATAATGACTCATTCCACTCCTCTAGCACTACATATTATATAAAAAAGAAAAAAAATTCTTAGATTTCTGCCGGAACTCGCAGTAAAGAAAGATATACAAGCATATTTGTGGATTTTTATTTATCGACTTGTGTATATATCCATATATACATGAATATAAGAAGCTTAATTTTAATGTTGGTACCCATCAAAGCCGTGTGCATTTTGATACGTGAACACCATCGCAACTGAACTAGAGGGTTTGCAGTCGTGTCTTGAGATGCATGATTGGGGTCGCCTGGAAAAAAAGGTTGGAAACCACTGCCCAATACCTCTATCAGGTCTCCTTTTAAACTACGCATCTCAAAGAAATCTTAATCTAAATTCAGAGGTTGTAATGAAACTGATGGGATTGAATTTACCAATAATACCTAAAGAAATCTAAGTTTTATATAGGTTCACTTCAGTTTAGTGTGTTAGGAAAAAACATCTAGAAATGATATGAAAAAATAAAACGCTGTTTTATCATTATGATGTTTATCACTATCATCATCATAATAGTAATAATGATAAATAGCAACAATAACAACAACAACAACAACAATAACAACAACAACAACAACAACAACAACAACAACAACAATAACAACAACAACAACAACAACAATGGTAACAATAATAATAATAATAATAATAATAATAATAATAATAATAATAATAATAATAATAATAATAATAATAATAATAATAATAATAATAATAATAATAACTGTCCTAGAACAAACGGAAACATAAGGAATATGAGAAAATAAGTCTGCAAGAAACCGCGGTAATCGTTGCATGAAGCAAACCCATCTATTTCCACCCATCATCTTCTTCATCCATGAATTTATTTAATTTTCTCTGAAAGTTCCCTAATGACTCACCACTAACAGCATGGTTACTGAGTCTATCCTATTAAAAATAACTGTAAAATAATAATAATAATGATATAAAAAATAGATGAATATCAGGAACTTCTTTCCAGTGGGCAACTATTCTTTTAAAAGAAAAACAACAACTTATTTTACATACTGGTGTAGTACATAATCATTTTCTTCCACGATACCAATCTGCATTGACAGCTAAAAAACAAGTTTGAATTAAAACAAAATATCATTATCACCAGAATTTATATTTAATTTTTAATTTTGCTTTTACTGTTCTTATTTGTATTTTATATCCCAAGTATTTATTTTCCTTTCTTTAAATCAACAAAAGAAACAATGAAATCTTCAAACTAACTGTAGCATCACTTCTCCCAGCACTTTCCACAATAACACATCACTATAACAAAAAAATCATGTGTGTAATTCAACTCCTTCACCTGGACTATTGTCATGACTGTGGAATGTTGGACTAACGGGAACATGTCTACGGTTTTCTGAGTTGCTGCAATTTTTACTATATGCCGGAGGGAAATGTGGTAGTATAGGGAGGAAGAAACAATTACCGAAGCTGGATGGTGGTGCAAATAACAGAGGGTCAGTGAGAGCTTACAAAGGTCAGGAACAATAGGAAGAGAAAAGGGAGGAGGAGGAGGAGGAGGAGGAGGAGGAGGAGGAGGAGGAGGAGGAGGAGGAGGAGGAGGAGGAGGAGGAGGAGGAGGAGGAGGGGGGGGGGGGCGAGATATTATAATTGCAAGGTAGATGTACTCATTTTAAAAGCAATATGATCATTTGCATGAGTAAAACCATGAAAAAGCTATGTGAGTAATTTTCTGCTCCTTTACATTCACATTAAATGACCATTATACATTCTTCAAATTTCTTTGAAGTCTTTTTTTAATCTCTGGAGACGACATAAGAAATAAAGGAATAAGCGAAGGAAAGGGAAAAGCCAGAAAGAACAAGAAAGGCTAATTGAAAACTGCGATCGAGAATAAAAATATTTAAAAAAGAAAGAGGACGACGCTTTTCCCTTTTTTTGAAGAGTTTATCACTAAAATTTAGCACATGACTGGTTAGTATTCTTACATTGTCAAGCAGGTGGTCTTAATAAGGAGGTGAAGCCAGTCTCGCCGTCACTACAATGATGAACGCAGCAAAAGAGCAAACAGGACACGTGCCCGCTGCAGTGGTGAGGGTTTATTAGGCACACCGGGGCAAGGTGTGGCTATTATGTACCATAAAAAAGGGATCAAATCAACTTTCATTTACACTCACTAAGCTTTCTATTCATTTTTATTATCCAGTCCTGTCCTTTCATTATATTTGACTTGTTTTTATTTTTTTCCTAAAGTTATCTGCTTTCACCTCACAGGATGGTCGGACAAGCTCGTAAGGAGTCCTGCAAACTCCTGACAGACAAACCTGACTTGCAGCATCTCAAAATTATATATATTTAACACCGAACAGCGTGCGGCACTTTCATAAAATTACTTTAGACCTTATTTAGCATATAAATTACAAGGATCGCCCCGCATTTTTTTTTTTTTTTTTTTTTTTTTTTTTTTTTTGTCTTCTCACAAGCGCTTCGTCCGTCCTCCCTTCGTGACGATAGGCCAGGGCGTCGCGCGATCGGGCCCGGACATAACAACCATGGAATCTGCCGTCATAAATCCACGATACTTTATATTGCAGCATCCGTGAGGCAGCGAGCGGCTCGGATTTGATAGCCGAGGGTTTAGTCTGGGCCGGGCACGACGGGCAGCCGGCAGGGAAGTAAAATAGTATGAAATAACACGGAGGTAGAAGTTTAGAGCCTCAGTGGATGAATAAATTACAGGTAAAAAGAATTATTGCCGAAGCGTGAGGTAAACTGGAGCACCCCGGAGCTGCTCATCATGAAAGAAGAGTGGTGGTGATGGAGGGCGTGGGCCTTTGGATGGCAATGACCTCTCAAGACTTTTGACCCGGAGTGTATGTGTGGGTGGAGGGGAAGGATAGATAGCATAACAACAGAGGTCTCTTTTAGCTAAAAGACAATATCCCTACCATGTACACTACCCCATATCATACTTATGTTTAAATAGAATAAATAAATAAAAAAAAATAAAAAACAGGCGTTCCTCTTACCTCCAGAGCGTAGGTAGAGGTTGTTCTGTGTATAATGTAATTCATAATCTATGGACTATTTTTTGATAATTATAGATTAATAGCAGGAACTTAGGTCTCATGATAGCAACCAACCACAATGCACTATATATTAGACAGGTATAGTCGTTTTTCGCCACTTTCACTGAATCGTCGCTATTCACACTGAGAAAAAGATGATTGTTAATTTCACAGAGAAAAGTAACCTTATTATTTCAGACGTATAAAGTTTTCAGATTTGTCTTTAAGAATCGTTCAACAATACCGCGAGAAAAATATACTTTCCGCTAAGTATTAATCCGTTTTGAACTAGACTTTCATTAATTTTTTTTTTTTTTTTTTTTTTTTTTTTTTTCTGACAAAGTGCTATTTTTCTTAGTTCGGGTGAGAGGAAGCGGCAGGACCACTACTTGGATCCACGCATCTCACATTGCTACTTTCAGTTTTTATCTCTTTTCCGATACATCATCTAAAATACCAATCACTAGATATTTTTAAATCCTTATCCCTGTCTCAATATATTTCCAAAGAACTAATGAAACCTGTCTATCGTAACATTCTCCTCTCTGCTCACTATCCAAAACTATTTGCTCTCAAAGTATGATAAAAACATCCGCTGAGAGCATATGATCGTCATACAGTTGACTTCTACTATATTCAAATAAGGATTCAGATAAGGAGATCTATACATCGATCAAAATTAATATGAGCAGTGACTAGCGAGTGCGTGGTCACGTCATGTTCTAGCTAATCAGTTTTGAGATATGTGCATTTTTCTCATATTTTGTTAGTTCCATAACCGATACAGTTTCTATGATACTAAATATATAAGAAATACAATTTCTTATACGAATACTAGTTTACTGTAGTCTGTAAAGCATGCAATATATTCTTAGCGTGCTACACGAAGTTGACAGACACCTTTTACTTGAGCTATCCCTCAAAGCTCTAAGAAAACGTACGAAGAACAATTTTCTCTAAGATCTTACAGGCCAGACTATTCCTTTCCTGAGTCTTGACTGCTCCCCACACCAAACCTCTATGAAAACCATGTAAAACTCTTACCTGAGGCTGTCACCAGGTTGATCCCTGCGTAGTGCTCTCATCACCAGTAGAAGCTCCTCCTCGTTCTCACATTCCACCGTAGATTCCACTTCCTCCTCCTCCTCCACTTCCACCGTCACGTTCTCGTCCAAATTCATTTCGCGGCGAATCAGGTCTCCGATGTCCTGCCTCAGCCTCCTATGCCTCACACACTCAGTCACAGTCTTCATACTACACGATCCTTCACTGTCCCTTGCCTTCGGGCTTTCATTTTCCTCACCACTTACTACACTCTGATCGATCTCGTCCTCCACCACTTCACTTTCTTCCAGATTTTCATACACATACTCAGCATCTCTCTTTTCTATGTCCTCCACATGCTCCTCCACAACATCGTCATACAAAGATTCGGAGTCCTCGTCTATAGTGTCCTGCTCGTCGCCCTCTCCCTCGGGGCCGCTCAGCTTGAGGCCCTTCAGGTCACTCGAATCCTGAGACTCACTCCCTGACTGATCATTAGTCCCCGCCACGTCGTCATACAGTTCATGGTCCTCCTTCACTGTGGTATCATCAGGAAGGTCTCGCGGGGAGTGTTCACTGGATTGTTTCCGAGAGGAGCAGGAGTAGTAACCATCTAAGTCTTGATCCTGGTCCTCAGTGCAAGGCGTTTCATCAATTTCTTCATAGATGTTCTGGTCTTCTTCCGAACTGCCGTCCACTGCCTCCCTTTCTAAATGTTCCTCACCCTTGCTGTCCGTGGCAGTCTCCACTTTCATGGTACTCTCAGACACTGTACTGTATTCAATAGAGCTGGTATTCATCTCAAACCCCTCTGTTGTACCGTCATCGTTAGTACTGCTCTCTTCAATGATGTTCATGTTTACATCTCCACTGTTTCCTCCAATCTCTTCTTCAGTATTTTCAGTAATTAACGGGTAGTCATTTTTTGTTACACTTAATAACACACACTCATCATTCTCTTCGTTACTACTAACTTGTACAACATTACTGTTTCCGTCAGTATAATTTTCAGTTGCTGGTGTGTTTTTTACAGTAACATCAATAACACTAGCTGTATCATATGAGTCAGTGCTAACATCCATTTCCTCACACAGCCCACCACTTCCGTCAATAGGATTATCATCTTCAAGAGATACTGTGGTATCACATTCAACATTTTCACATTTTTCTTCACCTTCATTTCCTTCACGGGATTCATTGTCATTAAGTTTGATGTTACATTCGACTTCACAGTGAGAGTCCTGTCCTGTGTTAGCTTCCATGTCCACGCCGGCCACAGTCTCCTCGCGACGTTGTTCCTTCGTCTCCTGATGGGAAACTCTTAGCGTTGAATTAGATGGCACGCTGTCTTCCTCCTTATTTATCGCTGTATAGGGAGCTTCCTGAGAGTGATGCACTTCTGCACACGTTTCTATATAGTTAGAAGAAATGGTAAGAACGTGATCCTCTTCATGAGCGGAAACATTAACTTTCTTGCTTATTGCTGACGCATCATTGTCGGATGATGCCTGGCCGATGGCAATTTGTTCAGAAAAATCCTTTAAATCTCGCTTATTACATTCGTCTTTCTCTTGTTCATCCTCATTAGCGCAAGACCTCTCATCATGAACATCGTGTGATCTTTTCGCATCAGATGGGGAGTTCAGAAGCACGAGATATTCAGGCTCTGTTTTAGGCACTTCATTTTGGGGAAACAGTGGTAAATCACTGGGTTCCTCCTCCGTCGCAAGATCAAAAGCAGTTTGTCTCTCTAATTTGTTCCTCTTTAAACTTAGCGATTTACTCATATTGCCTTCTTCAGCAGCTTTTGCGACTAAATCGATGTAGCCATCATCATTTTGGGGCACATTTCCATTACTGTCTGTAGATGTAATCGTTTCCTTCACTCCCGTAGCGGTAGTGGTGGCGGAAGTGGTGCACGGTGAGGAGTTAGCATGGGTTATCCCTCCGGCAACTGAGCGCGGAGGTGGCGGCGGCGGAGGTGCAGGTCGCTTTCCAGCCCTTTTGATTGACAGGAAACCCTCTCCTCTATTGCCCCCCCCACGTTCGGCTCTTTCGGAAGCATTCTTTCCCTGGTGCCATGAAAATGGTCGTCCTTTGAGGCTCAATGCAAAAGATTTGATTGATGAACGTGTTTTAGTTTTAGTAGAAGACTTCTCTATAGCTGTAGTTAACTCTGTTTCGACCGCTGACGACGATTCTACAGGAGCGTCTGTTGCTGGTTTAGTGGAGCGATCTACTGGGGGCGCCGTGGTGACTTCATCGCGAGGAGCAGCGGAGGGGATGGCAGACTGTGTCTCGGCACTGGCCTCGGTCTCAAGCTCTTTTTCCAGCTGTTCAAATGGGCTCAATGCACGGGCCAGATCAAACCTCGCAGCGTCAGCAGTTGCGTTGAAAGAGGAATTCCGAGACACAGTAGTGGAAGAGGAGAGTGACAGGCGGTCTATCACAGTAGAAACAGAGCTACTTGTCTCATCACTCTCACTCTCACACGGCCCGGCGGCGTCTTCCTCTCCCAAAAGATCCAAATAGAAGGTGGGCCGAGGAGGAAGACCACTCTCCACTGACTCCTCCAGTCTCTTTGCTGCCCAAGAACTAGGAAGGTGAAACTCCAGATCCTCCAGTAGCTCTTCTAGGTCACCAGAACGTCCGCGGCGTGAGAGCAGCTCGCGCCACTCGGGATGATCCCTGTCCTCAGAGCGACTCCTGCTCGCCACCTTCAGGGAGGGCGCTTCATCCTCATAGTCCTGAAAGCCACTTGGAGGTGGGGGCACAGGATCCTTTGGTGGACGAGCTGGGGATTTCCTTGGTCGTGCTCTGGGAGGCAGAGGCGGGGGAGGCATCCGTTTCCTCATCTCCCCAACAATTAAAGGTGGTGGGTGTGCTGAACCGTTATTGTATGCTTCCTGTTCCTCTTTGCAGTACTCCTGACTTTTTGCAGTACACGTATCCAAGTCTGGCAGTTGTCCATTCCCTTTAAGCACACCGATTGTAATTTTCATAGCTGCATCTTTCAAGAAAGACACACACTGCACTCTGGTCATCGAAGACACAGCACAACCCTCAATGTTCAATATCTGGTCACCAGGATTCAGTTCACCCCAAGGCACAGCGGCGCGTGCAGCAGGTGAATCTGGAGCCACACTCTGAATAAAGAGGCGCCGCACACACTCCTGGGCCCCCACCCCGCCGTCAAACTTGAGCCCAAGTCCAAGTCGTTCTCCAGGAAGCCGATACACTACCACCTGGTCTGGCACACTAGACGGGGTGGATGCTTCTTTCTCCATCTCCTCTGCTGCTTTTCTTTCTCTTTCAATCGTCTCCTGGTTGACGTAATCAGCGTTAGGCGGGGCAGGATGCTCCATATGCAGCTTGACATTGGAGTCAAGGGTGAGGTTGTTGGAGTGATCAAGGTGAAGACTAGTATCAGTGTTGGTCCCCACGGCCACTACCGTGACAAAACCCCGGGGGGCGGGGCGAGGAACCGGATGGCTCGTGGCTCGCCAAGCATGGCACGTGGTGTCGCCTGTTTCCTCGCCATCCTTCTCAACTTCCACCACCGTCACAAACTGTCCTTGTTTCCTCACTTCTGATGTTCGCATCCACGACCCCTCCCCGTGGGCAGGGCCGACCACCTGAGCCTCGGAGTCCCCGGGACCCTCACTGCCGACCCACGCCCCGGAGTGGGCCATCTTCACCTCTGAATCACTAGGCTGGAAGTTAGGAGTGGTGTGAGGGGACTCATACTGTCCTTCCCCTCTGCTTTCCGGCATTGTCAAGGTCTCGAAAGCTTCTCAAAACCATGCTAAAAATTTAGAATCAATAGATATGACATATCGTGACAACAAAGATTTGACTAATTCCAGCGCCAAGCGAACCAAGTGATAGGTCACAACTGTCCTGCATTGGTTGCGTGTCTGGTGGCTGGCTGTAGGGTTGCAGCAGAGTGAGTGACGAGAGAGCACAGGGTGGTGAGTGTGGTGAGCGCTGGGGCTGCTCTTGCCGCTGGTGTGGCCTCCGCCCTCCTCGTTTCTGTAACAGAACATTGCCTTTAGTCTCACTCGAGGAACTTAACATCAATCAGTCACGGATAAGGCTTACAAGGACTAATGTGAGAGCAACAAGGGAATTAAGGGTATGTCGCAGTGTGACGATGGTAATTCTATGTAATTAACAGAAAAATTATAAAACAATGTTAACAATACACACAGAGGCTGCTATTTGTACCACATGGTTGTATTGAATTCATTTTCATCATCACAATAACTTAGACAACCATTTAACATCACAATAGACTGTTTCATCCAGCTCTGCTGAACTATTAACTTCCATAAAGATTCACTGATATTGTTTCACAGATCATTATCACCAAATATTCTAACCACTGACTGGCCAAGGTATCACACACTTCTCGCCAACCAACCAGCTTGTGACTCTTGCATCATAGCATGATACAATTAACCACAAAATATATTACATCTGCTTTTCTGCCCAAAGTAAATGCATATGAAATAGAACTCTTCTTCTATGGTCAGAAGTACATGAGAACCACCTCACCCTACAAACCACGCGACCTGCACCGTGACTAGGCGAGGCGTTCAGTGATCCCTCCTCCGCACCACCCCACCCTGGGATCCGATTCACCCAAATGTCCGAGGAAACATGATCTGTTATGGTGACGTCCTTCACACTCCTCCCTTTCCTCCTCCCTCCTTTCTCTTCCTGCCGATGACATCAATTCTTCCCTCCCTGCACCCCAGCACCTCTCATCCATCATCATCATCATCATCATCATCATCATCACCATTAACTACTCACAACACCGGCACTCCCATTGCATTCCTAAACCAAACACTACTCACACCACCAACACCAACACACCCTACTATTGCCCTTCATTCGTCCACACCCCTTCCCTTTCCCCATTCATTCCCCATACAAGGCATTCCACCCACGCCCAGCCTCACCCATGGGTTCTTCCCCCCCAAACCCATCCCCCTCCTGCCCACGGTTCCTTCACACTCCAGCCCAGCACGTCCTCATGCCTCCCCCAAGGTCGGCATTCCGCCAAGCTGCTCCACTCCGCCTCCGCGTCTAGGCTTCCCGAGGACACGTCAGGCACCGAATAGTGTGTGTGTGTGTGTGTGTGTGTGTGTGTGTGTGTGTGTGTGTGTGTGTGTGTGTGTGTGTGTGTGTAACTTGAAATATACTTGTATTTTTATGCTGTCTATTTAAGATAAGGTATTGTTTTTACAGGTGATATTAGTGGTGGTAGTAGTAGCAGTAGTAGTAGTAGTAGTAGTAGTAGTAGTAGTAGAAGGAGGAGGAGGAGGAGGAGGAGGAGGAGGAGGAGGAGGAGGAGGAGGAGGAGAAGAGGAGGAGGAGGAGGAGAAGA
>CM035197.1:18219630-18254195 GCA_020233015.1 Callinectes sapidus | reverse complement strand
GTCATTCGTCCAGCCTGCTTCTCAAGTCTGGTCGTCTCAACGTAACGACGAGGACATTCATCCCTTATTGCCTCCTCAAGGTTCGAATGTCACCTGACCTTCGTTGTAATACCTGTGTGTGTGTGTGTCTGTGTCTGTCTGTCTGTCTGTGTGTGTGTGTGTGTGTGTGTGTGTGTGTGTGTGTGTGTGTGTGTGTGTGTGTGTGTGTTAGACGAAGTGGTAAGCATGCTACATTGACACTTCATGTTGTATAGCCTTGACGAACCTGATTCGCCTTCTCTTATTAGCTGGAAGGTATTGTGGTCCCTGAGGAGTGTACCATACCACCTGTCCTCTTCCCTTACCTGCCAGCATCCCCCCCCCCATCTCTCTCTCTCTCTCTCTCTCTCTCTCTCTCTCTCTCTCTCTCTCTCTCTCTCTCTCTCTCTCTCTCTCTCTCTGTGTGTGTGTGTGTGTGTGCTTTAGATATTTTCTTCTTGCAACAGAACCCTCCATCTACCACTAATAGTAACATGCAAAACATTCCTTTCCTCCCAGAATTCATGATTATTGGTGAATACATTTTTGTAGGGGCGTGAGTGTGTTCAATTGTCCCCTTACTTGGCTACCATGAATATTTGTGCACAACCCTGATTGGTGGGACATGGACTGAATTGAGAGAGAGAGAGAGAGAGAGAGAGAGAGAGAGAGAGAGAGAGAGAGACGTCTACTTAAACCTTTTTTAAATTTTTCCTTTTAATTTTGTTTTAGGCTTTCCTGGAGATGTCCGATGAAGTGTCCGCTACCACAATGGTCAACTACTTCACCAACTGTACCGCCCAGCTGCGGGGTCGGGCCGTTTACGTCCAGTTCTCCAACCATAAGGAGCTCAAGACCGACCAAACCCACTCCAACGCGGTGAGTCACTCTACAGTCGACAGCCCCACGCCCCGTCCCGCGATTGGAGGAGAGGCGTGGGGCGCTTCCAGTACTCAGTGTAAAGACACTTCACTATTGAGGTTATGTCTTCAATATCCTCATGTATGTATTCTTCGTGTGGTTGATTATGCCTTTACTTATTTTTTTCTGCCTGCAATATCTTTCAGCCTTGAGACGATGTTGAAGTTGGTCGCCGAAACATTATAATCAGTCTCCATGCCTTAAGTGTTAAAGGTTTGGTCTTTATAGTTTTGATGGCTCATATTTACTAGTGAGCTGATTATCAAGACCAGGCCATTATGAAAGCAACTAACTAACTAACTAACCTTAAAAAAAACTTCAGACATCGTACCTAATCTGCTCAGAGGAATGCGATTTCATAGAGAAGGGACGCATGCTTTGTAACCTCTTGCTATTTTGTTCTTTTTTTTGTTACTATTTTATTTTTATTTATTATTATTATTGAGCAGTACCTCATCGTGTCTTTCCTGGGTGTTTATTGTTTATAGACTTCATGTTTTCCACTGTTAATAGTTAAAATATTTATCTTCCTTCTCCCAGCAGAACCCTAGTGCACAGGCCGCGCTGCAGGCAGCCCAAGCCCTGGTCAACCAGTCGGACACCCAGGGCGGCCCCAACACTGTGCTCCGCGTTATTGTTGAGCACATGATCTACCCGGTCACCCTTGACGTCCTGTATCAGGTAGGTTCGAAGCTGGTATACATATGCCCTGTGAATAGGTTAGTGCTGTTGTACTACAAATGGATACCAATGTCCAGTGCGTGTTCTTTGATGGGTGTTTTATTCTCATCGATTTCAAATAAAGTAGATCAGTTCATGGTTAATTGTAATAGAAGATAAATGGTGAGGCAGACCTGGTAAACACGCGAGGTTGGAACATTTGTGCCGTGAATAGGGCGTTGTTTATTTGCCCAGATGTTAAAGTAAACATTGTTTATAGTGGCAGCCGAAAAGGGTAGGGCTGCGTAAACAATAAGGGTGGGTTTGCGGCGAGATGTGGTTGGTTTGAGCTGGTGGTAATGCTCCCACTCCTTCCTTAACCAGGGAACAATAAACCAGACGGGAAACGTTTCGCCAAACATAATCAGAGTTGTAGTTAATAGTACATCAGTTGTGGTGTTTGATACTGTAGCCGCTCGTTCTTGAGTATAGGAATGGGAATGCACGAAGAATGTTGGAGCTCTTTCTCAGATATACTGTCACGTAGTAGCTGGAACAACGCTGAGGCGGGAGTGGCTGGGCTGAGGCGGACCGGAAGACCCTCCTGATAGGGAGCCTCTCCTTCCCTCCGCTGAGTATCGACCTGACGGACCTTTTGATAGGATATCGGGGCGTCTGCTTGGTTGGAGTGGGATGGATGGATGTGTGTGTGTTATGTTGGGGGCGGCCCACCTGAGGCCTCGGGAGCGAGTCTTGCTAGACCCATGCTATTGGAGGACCGACAGTTGGACACATGAGCCTGCGACAAACCTGGAAATAACCACAATATCGGACGGGAAAGAGATAACACAATTTTCTTTGAAGGGTAAAAAAGATGCCGCGTGTGTCCGTAGCAACTTAAACTCATATCTGGTTTGGTCTATGTAGTGAAAATTTTGTGTGTATACCAAGAATTGCCATGCTTGCGAAAAAAAAAAAAAAAAACGAAAAAAAACCGGCCCATTATGTACGTAGGTTAAGATACTGCAGTGGATCGTATGTCAAGACACTGCAGTGATCCACGGTAAGGCTGAAGGGAGGTGGCACACGGCTTGCCTTATTGACGAGCAGCTTCCATCCCATGGTAATGTAACTCGTTCTGGATGCAGCTAGTTCGACAGTTTTACTACTGTCGTTCCAAAAATACCTTTTTTTCCCCCCACGGTTACACGACCATATGGAGAAAAGGAGGGAAGAGAAAGAGGAGAAAGTCATTTTCCAAGTGATGTCTGCTCAGTAGATTGGGAGGCTGCGTTCTCGGCACTCGCCTGTTATTGAATCTGCCACCTCCACGCCGTTCCGCCACCGCAATCTTGGACACATTTCCAAACCAATATCCGACATGTCTTGACGTTTCGTCCCTTAAGAAGCTTCTTTCCAGGGTGGCTATTGTAGGATACTTACCTCCCCTCAGCCACTCGGTGTTGAAAGTGCTTGACTTGGGTCCTCTTGACAGGCACTTGGCACACGCTCCCCAGTGGGATGGGTTAGGTGATGGGCGACTCATGGGAATCACTACAACGAACACTCCCTCACATCCGATTCCAATAATGGTTTTTGGTGTTTATATTGACGCTGCCCCCCGTGTTCGTCGCCACCACGCCCAACAGCCAGCCGCTCCGCGCCTAACTATATCCCCTTCTCTGATTCTAATCTGGACCACGGTACACCGGTCTCCCGTGGTTCTCAGTGCTCTTAACGTAGGGGGGTAGGGAAGTAGAGGATTTAGATGGTTTTACTTTGAAGTTTGCCATGTCATTCCGATTCCTCTATAAAAACTCGTCACTCATCTTTGCATTCATGAAAACAAAAACAAATCGCCTACAGCCATGGTAGAAAGCACACTGGACTATTTTGTACAGATTTGGTATTCAATACTCTGATAAGGTGATCATAGTAGACAGTCTTACGCATGCAAACTGGCTTTAATATGTATGGAAAGTTTGGATAAAGTCACGTGCTCTTGTAAGGTAAAGAATGACCGACCTTCTTGGGTGAATATCGGATTTCCGCATCTCATTGAAGATGTATTGTATTCTTAAGTTTGCGGCGCACGCCCGTATGTCTTGTTTCGCACAGCCGAGATTGTTGCCCCAAAAGTTTCCAAAGAATCTAAATCAATGGAGATATTTGAGTTGAATTTGTATTATTTCTATCTGTTCACCTCCACGTCTTAATCAATCATGCCTCCCAGAATAATGACCATTCTTTTGGAGTAAGGACAAGGAAGGATATAGTGTTTAGGACAGTCAATACATCGGACCCGGAGTGGGGAGATGCTTTTGCCCCAAATCAATTAGCTAGATAAATTGAGGTGGGAGCTCGAAGCAAAACTTTGAAGAAGATATTTACCAGTTTCCCCGAGGTTGCGCATTAATCAGGCAAGTTTTTATTGTCACGGGAGGTGCGAGGTGGGCGGAGTTAGTGGAACGAAGCAGAGGGAGTCCCCCCCCCCCCCCCTCTTTATTTCCCTTTCCCCCTTGCTTCTTTTTCTAATAATTCTCTCTCTCTCTCTCTCTCTCTCTCTCTCTCTCTCTCTCTCTCTCTCTCTCTCTCTCGTGCTTGCATGTATGCCAGAAAATTGATGAGATTTATACCCACAATACTTCATCAGTGGCCTTCAAACTATTTTTTATTTTTTATTTGATTGTCAATTTCCCCTCTTGTGCCACTCCCAGAGTTGTTCTGATATTCCCCTCACCCGCACCTCCTCTACTGTCTTACTTAACAGCTGGTGAGATCATGCTTTGTTTGTTACATGGGTGTCAATATTCTCAGGAGATCGCTGCAAGTGTAGTCGCATAGATCTATCGGACTCAGTAAAGAAACATGACTTTCGGGAAGTTTGCGGACTATTAATTACATGGAACTCAAAAGACATGACCACTGAGACGGTAATATTGGTGGAAGGGGCGTGGCCGACACAATAACAGTCTCTGCACAGGACTCGGGAGGCTGGCCAATACGCGGGCCCAGCAACGCCTTTGAGGGTGGTTTTTTACATGGCTGCCAGTTAATAGTCACCCAGCATAGAGAATGACGCAGTGAGACACTTCCTTTAATTTGCGTGTAATTAAATATATTGTGGTGTGTTGGAAAGGGATGGATGGCATGTGATGTGGCTGACGAACGGACTGTGACACGACAGGCGCGATATGGTGACAACGTTGCCGCTACCCCGGACCCCCCTCAAGTTTCCTATCAATGCTCCAGATAACGACGTTTCTCTCTCTCTCTCTCTCTCTCTCTCTCTCTCTCTCTCTCTCTCTCTCTCTCTCTCTCTCTCTCTCTCTCTCTCTCTCTCGATGAGGCACGCGTTATATCAGCTGCCGGATTCCCACTATCATCGTCACTGTTAAGCTAGTGACATACTATGCCGCGTGCTGTAGCGCAAACCGCGAAAGTTTGAACCTGACATACTATGAGCGACAAACCGACCTCCAGTGCGGTTTTCTCTCAGTGTTGTTGGGACATCAGCGTAGGATGAATGTTACTAATTTCGTTAAAATTGCAACTTTGTGCGTTGCTGAAAGCGAAGGGTTATTGGAGGCCCCTGGACGTGCCCGGACCTGCTCCGTTCACCCCTGTAACCGTGGCCGAGATCCTTTCCCTCGTTTCTACGCAAATATTAGAAACCACAACGATAAATTCTTCACCGAATGACAATACCAAGCTTTGATCATCTCACAGGCAGGGATGCCAAATTTGGAATTTTCAACATACTTACATTAGTAGAAATATATATATATATATATATATATATATATATATATATATATATATATATATATATATATATATATATATACCAGAGAAGATTAGTGTTTTCCCGCCGCTGCGCGCGGCATGGTATGTCAGTAGCCATAGCTTAACGTGTTGACTCTGAATACCGCGACCGCGCGCGGTCGCGGTTTTTATTCTTCCCGCCAACATGTGCGGCAGAAATAAATCAGACAGCGGCAACCGCGACCGCGCGCGACGTAGGTTTCTCTAGTATGTCACGTCCCATAGGATTACATGCTGGCGGTTTTTTTCGCCGCTGCCGCTGGCGGCAACGGTTTGCCGCGTCTAGTATGTCAATACACTTATGGATGCCACACATTAAGATTTACTGCTTTCAAATATTAGGAGCCAGAATATGTTAATAAGAAATGAAATAAAGCTAACGGAATTGCAATTATAGATCGTGACAGAATATTTTAAGTTCTGTAATATTGATACTGATATTTCGATTATTTGAATAGTTGCCCAACAGCTGAATTTTTACAAAATATAGATACACTTTTATTCTAATATACTTTGACCGTCTTTAATTTTTCTTCAACCCCATGGTGTTATCTGACAAAGTTTTTGAACCGCTGCGGCCATCCTGTCTTTTCCGGAGTTTGTCTCTTATGTCTATATTCAGTAATAATGTGAATTAATATTCAATTTTATGTTAATACGTCTAACCTGATATTGCCACTGGTGTACACAGAATAGATATATTGAATTGAGAACAGTTCAGTTTAAATACTTTACTTATATGTTTCCTCCTCCTTTGCAGATTTTCTCACGTGTTGGGAAAGTGCTGAAGATTGTGACCTTCACAAAGAACAGTAAGTATTAATTTGTTAAACTGTCAATTTCCAATGGACTAGATATTAGTTATATTTTCACAATTTGCAGTTCTTTAGTACTTTTGTATGAACAACCTGTTGGGCATGTAAATCAGAGAAAAGTCAGGGAGAGAATATCGTTCGTTCATATGAGTATATTTGCAATGAGCGAAAAGTTATTGGACCCTAGGTTGAGTAATGCTGTACCAGATGGCAGCTCTTGTTTATACCCATTCTATTTTGAGAGCTTGTTTATCAGGTTTGTGCCTGCTAACCTTCCTCATCCTACCAACCACTGCCATCACACACCAGACTATTCACCCATCTTGTGATTATTGTAGCACATCTTTTTGTGTTCATATAATGTTTGATGAGAGATTGGAAAAGATTACCATCTTTGCATGATTACCATATTTTGGTTATTTGAGCCTTATTTCTTGGTGTCGTAGCTTTCATAGTTTCGGTGGACATGTGATTATTTTGTGTTTCCTACTTTTCAGATACATTCCAGGCTCTGATTCAGTACCCAGATGTGGTTACTGCTCAGGCTGCCAAAATGGTAAGTACTGGCAAGTGTGCTATTTTTTAAGTTAAGATTTTGTGGTGAAATTAGAGCACTCTATTTATGGTGACCTTGTAGAAGAGAAAATTTATATTATTTGATTTGAGTATCTTTTTAGTATTGTCATTGAAAGGAATTCTACTGTAATGAGGTTAGTTTTTAAAATTCTATTATTTCTTTTATATTGTAAATAATTTCTTTGTCTCAGACTTTGGATGGGCAGAACATCTATAATGCATGCTGCACACTGCGTATTGAGTACAGCAAGCTGAGCAACCTTAATGTGAAGTACAACAATGATAAGTCCCGGGACTACACCAACCCCAGCCTTCCAACTGGTGACCCAGCCTTGGATTCTGCCTTGGCCATTGGTGGTAAGTGGTACGCCTGCACAACAGTGTGGTCGACCAGCGGGCCACTCCCTGCACGCAATGTGGGCTGCCTCCCACGTGGGCCACCCTGCATGCAAAGTGGCCCATCAACCCACTGTCAATCCTAGCCCACAAGCACACTCGTGTATTAGTAACATAGAGCCGGCGACGAAGTCATTCCAAGATGTAAAGTTGTCATGCCCATTGGTAGAGTGTTCGTCTGATATTTGTCAAGACAGTTTTCAGGGTAGACGATTAGTATTTTGGGGTTTGTTGCTTGAGCGTGGTTGTGGTGCAAGGTTGTAGTGGAACCCCATCTGCTCTCTTCTGGACTCCTCTTTCCCCAACTTCAGCAGCCTGTCCCCCTCTTCTCTTCTCCAGACTGCTTACAAACTTTTCACTCCATTCCTCTGTCCGCTGGGACGTTTCCTGTTGCGTTTTGTTGTTGATTTTTTATTATGAGATTTATTTGGTTCCACATTTAATAACTTACAAAACTGACAAAACAAACCAAACAAGACTGATCAGGACAAATTTGTAAAACTGATTTTTGTATGCCTCAACTTTTTGATATTGATTTTTTGTTTGTTTTTTGCAATGCCTGGGGTTGAATCAGCATTATGTTTTTTTTTTCATATATTATTTTTATTGTTTATCCCCAAACCTTTTCCAAAACAGTCCCTTTGAAATCCCTTGAAGTTCATCCCTGGAAAGATGAGAGAGAAAATGCCATTTGAAGGATGACCCATTGGTTGCCTTCATCCTCCTCAAAACTGAACAAAAACCACTGTAACTTCCCAATTTAGCACTCTTATCAATTTAGGGGACAATTTTGGAAATTTCATGTAGTAATACATTGTAGTTTCCTTTCTATTGTGTGCTGGTTTTTATTAAGTTTTGTGGTGAGTGAAGAAGAACCCTGATGTGCGTACGTAGCAGCACCTCTGCCACACATGGCCCAAGTGCACGTGACCACCATTGTCTAACACACACTGGCACACACGCCCTCATACTAGTCCCACAGTTTCCGTGGGGTTGTAATGTAAGCTATGCTTTTCTAATTAAATGCTGTAGCTTTTGGGTTCCACCAAAGCAGTCAGATTCAGAAGCTTTTACTTGCACTAATCCAATTGTAGAATATTCAGCTAGTAGTTATCACAGAGGGAGCTAGTATTTATTTATTCATTTTTTTTTTTATTATTCTTTTATTTAGATTTTTCTTAATAATAGTCTTTGTGGGTGTATGTGGGCATGTTGATACTAGTTGTGCACTGTCGTTGTGTTAGCTAAGGGTCTTGATGGGGAGGAGCTGTCTCCACTTGTACCTCGAATTCCTGTCCTGTCCTTCTCCCCTTGACCCCCCCTTTCCTCATGTCAATGCTGTGTACTAGCATTGGAAAATGATGTTTGAATTTGAATGTCTTAAATATGAGCAATATGTAACATTCTTGTAATAATGTTAACCATAACCCATATTTTTACTTGAATGTTATACATCTATATTGGC
The DNA here is from genome assembly GCA_020233015.1 of Callinectes sapidus. Lineage (NCBI taxonomy): Eukaryota > Metazoa > Arthropoda > Malacostraca > Decapoda > Portunidae > Callinectes > Callinectes sapidus. The sequence continues at coordinate 18,245,519 of CM035197.1, read as the reverse complement.
TTGCTCATATTTAGATAGTTCCTTTCAAATACTCATTTTATCATGGGTCGATTACCTGTCAGTAAGTAGAGACAGCTTTCCCTGGCCAGAGGGTGTGTGTGGTGGGGGGCTCGTGGACCCAGCCTCAGGGTGTGCTATCAATATTGTAGGTCCCCCTGGTGTGCTAGCCTCCCCGTTTGCTGCAATGCATGGATTCTCGTCGCCGCTAACCGCTGCCTATGGGGCCTCACCTGCGGGAGGTACGGAACTGCACGATTAACACTGCTGCCATGTCCACCATCCCCATCTATGCTCCTCTCCCAGCTTGCTGCCTGTTGGTGCCCAAACTAGAAAAATATTCAGATCATTGGCTCAACCATTGGGGGTTTCATGAGTGTGAAGTACAGATGTGAATTTTTTGTTTATTATTGATTTCTTCATTTTTTGTTTTTATTATATTTTAGGTATATTTTCATTTACATTCATCAACCCTGAGCAATTATTATTAGTACTTAGATGGGTGAAGCAGCAGGTTGAGGTAGAGAGGAGTAAGGACGGTACTGTGGTGGATGGTGGGTGGTACCATTTGCTTTGTTGTTACTAATAAACACATGCAGCAAGGCCAAGAACAAACATGCTAAATAAAATATTCCATGCAGCTGAATGCTTGTCCTGAATTATGGAACATAAAGCTTTTTTTTATTTAATTATTTATTTTTCTTATGTTTATAGTATCAAACATTGGGTACGGGTAGTATGTTTGAAGTATTTGGTCTTGCTTTGGCAGATGATGGCTGTGTGTAAATCCATGATGACAGTTATGTACTGGTAGATGCATTGAGACTGGCTTGTGTAATTATCAAATCCTTTTTCAGATTCATGAGAGTATTGATGTAGAAATCAAACCTCACTGCCTGTTGAGGTGTGCATAGTGTGATAATTATGTAATATAATGCCCTGCAAAAGTTAGTCCCAATTGTTTTAGTTGTACATTGCAGTCTTATCTTCACTGTATATACTGTCCTGCTGGGGCTAACAGGTGCAGATGCAGTTTGTAGAGCCAGTATCAGCTGTGCATCTCGATAGTTCTACAGAAGTTTATTCAAGCTCAGGTTCACAAAATGTGTTATTTTGTATGTGTAGGTTTCAAGCTTTGTCCAGTACTCATTAGTTCAATGCTCTATGTTACTTGAGAATTAATGGTTTACATTATAATGTATGGTGCTGATTGCCAGCCTCTAGAATATGCAGTTTATTTGGGTAACAGTGCTCAACTATTATTTATAAGCATAATTTTAATTTCATTAATTTGTTTTAATAACTTTAACAGGAGGAACTGATATTGATGTGCCGTGGAATCTTTTATGGACAATTTTTTCATGTATGATTCAATATTCTTTGTTTTATTTAATGGTGTATGTGTCAATGGTATCCCTGACTATCATATACCATTATAATAATCAAACAATATTGGGGTCTTTTGGAAGGGTATTTCTCTCTCATTCTCAGTTTTCCAGCTATTTATTTATTCTAATTACTACTTTGTCCTCTTGTGGTCTTGTTTAAGGATTTCCTTTCTTATCCTACTCTCAAATTAAACCTTTTATCCCGGTTCTCTAAGTTTTCTTTTTTTTTCTATAAAGTTTTCATGTACATAAGCATTCATGGACCCTCCCCTCTCCCCTGGCTCCCTTTCCTCCCAGCTTTTTGCCCAGTCTAGGCCACTAGACCTTCACACTCCCTGGCCACTTGTGGTCACCATTAGCTCATTCCATGGACCTATGTAGGGTCGCTCCAAATTGCAGTATCATGATGCTTTGTCATTGCCAACACTAATGGCTTATTAAGCCATCACCATCGCCACCACACACACACAGACACACCTCCACTACATGTTTATTTTTCTTACCTATACTACTGCCATACTGTTTCCGATGCTGAGCCCTCGTCATCATCATAGCCACCAACGTGATAGCCAGCTGTTTCCATGTTTAGCATGTCCTAAACTGACCTGACCTGACTTGGGCTCTCACTGTGTACTATCTCTGTTTCAGTTTCTTCTATTTCAGCTCCTAATCTGAACTTACCGAACCGTACTGGCGAGAATGCTACACCAACAGGTAGGTTAAATGTGACAGCACGCACCTGCTAGGCTTTTACATTTAGGGTGAAAAACCGGGATCTTTGCCCTCCCCACCCTATATTTTATGTATTTTAATTGTGTGCAAAGAATTGAAATCACCTCAAGGATGAGTGATCCTGGTTTTTGCATCCTTAGTTTATCCTTAGTTCTGTGCACCATCTAATATAGAGGAATTAAATGTTGAATTCATTAAAGTATCTTTGCAAAAGAAAAATCAAACATTTGCACTGAATCAATGGAGTTTAACATTGATGTAATTTTTATGCATTAAAAAAATAAGCAAAAAGATACTAAGAAGTTGCAAGAACATTGATGAACTTAACTGAAGTGTATGTAAAATAAAATCCAGGGTCACCATTCTTAGAGGTGCATTTAACATGGTCTTGATACATTGCAGGCATGCCCTTCACAGGTATGCCCTTGGCAGGAGTGACCCCGACAGCCGCTGCCCTTGGTGCTGCAGGGATCCGTCTGCCCGGCCAGCCATCCCCCAACTGTGTCCTGCTGGTGTCTAACCTGAATGAGGAGGTCAGTGTTTGTGTTTGCACTTTAAAGTTTTTTTTTCTTCTTTTTTTGGCTTTGCTTATGTTAGCAATGCAGATTATTCTTTCTTTTGTACACTTTTCATAACGTGGCTATTATTTTCAGTCATTGACTACTTTATGGATATGTTTTAGTGGTATTAAAAGCATCTGATTTTCACATGCCTATAAATGTCTCCAGTTATGTGCATAACTTTAGCATACATGCACAATAAATACATTTATACCTATTTGCTTACATTTAAAACATAGTTGCACCATATTGTATGTGAAAGGCAGCCCAATAGTTTTGATTTCTTGAGATTCGCCTTTCTTACAGATATGCCAAAAATGTAATATTCACTTGAAATTTTTACTATCATCCTGGAGTGCCAGTAAAAATATTGGTACACTTGCATAATTTTGTTCTTTCAAAATCTTGCACTATGGTATCAAGAATTTGCATATCATTAAAAAAGAGTTTTCCATATATATATAGTTTCTCTTTTGTAGTGTGTGAATATCAAAGTGACTTTACAGGAATAACCCTTTATTATTTTAATTAGTCTTTTAATACATACCTATATTTCATAGCATGTGTATATTACTAGGTATTCACATCGACTTGGAAAGATAATTGATCAGAACTCCATCATAAAGTTCTCCAAATCTTTGTCAGTTAGTGTTGAATCAGAAGCTTGACTAGTGTTGTGTACCAATAATTTCCTGGAATTTTGAGGGTTTTTTTCTTCCCCATTTAGAAAACTTAAATAACACCATTGTACGAGAAACGGCTATACACCTTCCTCTTACCCCATCCTCCTCAATACTTCTGACAGTTGCATGACCTCTGCTTGGATACTATATGAAATCTGCAAGTGCTGCACAGAAACCCTTTTCTAGTTTGAACCTTAAACCCAAGTTGCTCAAGAGAAAATTCATACAGCATGTGCAGCTCTTATTAATCTTGTTAATTGAAATGCTAGCATACTTCAGAGTGATTCAAGCATGGGTCTCATCAGTAATCACCTCTTAAACCTTGTGAAAGACCATGTCTGCTGAGCCACTCGCCACTCATCATAGCCTTGCGTTTCTAGCCAGTCCAAGATCTATATTACTATACCTGCTTTTTTGTACAAATTGGCATCTTTTTCTATGCCATAAGTGAATTATTAAGCATTTTCACCCAGCATTTTTTTTATGTTATGTAGGACACACTATCTTCACATATTAAACTTTGTGTAAACTACTTCCAAGCTTACTTAATACATTTCAGCTACATTTAACTTGCCATTGATTATCAAATCCTGGTTTATGTATAACAACATGGCTAGAACCCATATGATTTTTAAAACAGAGCACATGAAGAATGGAAATCTTCACATAATACTTGCTAGAGAAAAATCTTGGTTTTATGCATTATCCAGGATTATTGTTTTTGTTCATTTCCATTTTCATTTTATTTTGTTTTTAATTTTTTCCAAACAACATTCTCTGGATCAAGACATGCACAAAAAATCAAGACATAATATTAAACTTCCACTTGATTCTAGGACAATGTATTGGACTGTACAGCCTCTTTTTCATAATGTAAATCCCAGATGTGATTGGGTATAAATCTTGTGCCAGAGAGTGGTTCCTGCTGGTCTGTTACTCTACCACACACACCACCATCCCCTTCTCTTGCACTTCAGCAGTGACCCAGACACATTCCCACTGCTCACACTGCCCAAGTACCCCTCAGCTGAAATTAAGTGCCTGCAGGGAGTCTTTTATTCCCCGAATCAGTACTTGTACTAGATAGCAGTAACTCGAAAAGAAGAGGAAGCTTCACGGGGTGTACACATAGAAGTGATAGTACTGGCAGATGTTGACAGGTGGTGCTAGTGGCAGCTTCAGGCCAGCAGGAATATTGCTCCCCTCTACCCCCTTACATTAGCCCACAACCAATGGCCAGAACCTGAGGGTCGTGTCTAACGTGATGTGTTTTATGTTCTCTTGCTGTGGTGCCCCCTGGACTCCATCTTTCTTGCTGGACTGGCCTCTCCTTCGCGACTCTCCTCTACTGTAGATGGTCACGCCTGACGCTCTCTTTACCCTCTTCGGTACGTCACTCAGTCATTGCACGTGCAGCACCCTTGTGTGTTGTACACTTGTTACTTTTTTATAGCATATAGTATAGTTTCAGTCTTAATTATCATAATCCTTCAAATAAAAACTATGTCTGACTTTGACAAAATCCACAGTTGAATTGCATCCAAATAAATAAGTTCTTCAGCAGTTGAACATTATAATATGAGTTTTAAAGTTCATTGATTGTCACTTCCATTATATATACATATTTGTGTATATATATATATCTACACATTTTTATTCATTCCATGTTAAAATTTCCAATATCCTCTTAATGCATGGACTTCGTGAAAACTGTAAATATGTATCCCTCCTTGAGACCTCACAAGTGATATGTTCTGTCACTAATTTAATCTTCAGTAGCATTTGTGTTTTTATAGGCTTGATATTTTTCATTTTCTTCTCTTCATTCCCAAATCAAGATGTGGAAAATTATTGCTTTTCTAATAACCAAGACTTATGTGTACATAGTAGCATATGTGTTATACTGCCTTGACCGCTCCATGGGATGGCCTACTCTGAAGGGTTTGGGTTGGAGTTCATCTTTTCCCACCAAGTGATAGTTTGTAGAAGACGTATCCTTGGTAATTGTTACAGAAAAGCTGCATAAGAGGAGTTGTAAGAATGTTCTGAAATCATGAGTTACAAGGAAATGTTTGTAAATTCTTGTGTACAATTGACAGGCCAGTCTTCCTTTTCAGATTGATAGTCAAGTATGAAGGGTGTACTACTTTTGATATTTTGTACCTGATACAGGCAGCATGATTTCCTTTATTGCTGAGCTGTGGATGGTACATCTTGCCTCATGCTTGTAAGTAACCTCTCTTCTGGTGGTGTACTTTGCAGGGGTGTATGGAGATGTTCAGAGGGTCAAGATTCTCTTCAACAAGAAGGATAATGCCCTAGTGCAGATGTCTGAGCCCCATCAGACACAGCTGGGTTAGTGCTGTATAATATTTTCCTTGAGATTAACATTATGTACCATGTTAGAATGCAATGTTGACAGTGAGGCATTCAGCTGGATATATCTAATATCATATATGTGTATATATTTTTATTTTTTATTTTCATTTTATCTTAGTTATTTATTTATATTTTCTTTTATTTTGTTTTTATTTTACTTTCTACTTATTTATTTTGTTTGCATTGACAAGTTTTGAAATCGAAGTCAAGAGATTGCCTCTGTCACTTTTTCCATTTTTGTTGTTTTGTGTGTAATTGGTAAGTGGTGTGAGCTACAGTGCTCAGCCTGTGTGAAGTATGGAGTTAAAGTGGTCTAGTGTTCCTTAGGAATCATATAGCACTATATGGTGGTACAGTGGAACCGTTTGCGCTCCGGGGGCCTTGGGATCCCCGAGTGCATAGGTTTGAATACCGACTACGGTTTGAGTGGAAATTGGGCGTCCACTCGGGGTAACGGCCCTCTAGTGGGTGGGCTTTCAGATAGGAGGCCTCCATTAGGTGGTCTCCTTTAGCCCATAAATTCCCATGAAAACCAAAACATAGATGATATGTAAATATTTACAAAGTGTGGAAATGTAAAACGGCATTAAATTGTAAACACTGAGCAGTTTGCCCACTAGAAAAATAGTCTTACAAGTTTATATATATTAGAAAAATATAGAATTGAGAAAAAAGGATGTATAACAGTGAAATAGTTGAGTAGATTGTCTTTAAAAGCACAATTAAACCACAGTTAATTAAGTCATACCAAAATAACTATAGATTAGGTAAGTCTGGCACTTTCTGGAATTATTTATTTGTTTATTTTTTGTTTTTCTTCTTTCCTTTTCTTTTTACATTCTATCTAAATTATGATGTGCTAGCCTTTGTCATTCACAATGGCTCAGATGTTTTTCACAAAACTATTTTTTCAGCAATCTCTCATCTAGACAAGATGAAGACATGGGGTAAGCAGATCCGTGTGACACTGAGCAAGCACCAGACAGTGCAGCTTCCCAAGGAAGGCCAGCCCGATGCTGGCCTTACAAAGGATTACAGCAATTCTCCTCTGCACCGCTTCAAAAAGCCAGGCTCTAAGAACTATCAGGTATATTTATGCATTAAAAGTTATCTTCCCCTTGTTTTTAAACATGGTATAGACATACTAGAGATTACATTCTCACAGCTATACTAGATTGGGAGAAGTCAAAATGTTTTGTCTCATTGATTCCTTTCTTATAACAGACTTTTTCATCTTTTACTCTAAATTCTGTGTAACTGAAGGAAAATTTGTAAATTGGGTAGTAGGGAAACAAATTCCCTAGCATTACTGTTACAAAACCATTCTCTGAACATGGTTTTGCAAGTGAAACCTTACAGAATAAGCACCTTTCCTCAGCTTGTGCTTCCTTATCACTCACTTAAAACATCTTACTCTCTTGCACCATTCTGCTCTTTGGAACCCTAATGTTATACTTCTTTTCCCAGAGTCACTGCATAGGACATCCTACTTATTCTTGCCCATATTCTATTTGCCTCACTAATGCAGCTTATTAGTATCTTCACCTGTTTAGGATCCTTTACTGGCAAACTGTTGATGTGATTATTCTTTTCCCCATGCTTACAACTTCATTGGTTTCAGAAAAGTACTGCTAAGACAAATTGGGAAAAAAAGATACTCTTTTAGTTCTTTCATTTCCTTTGTGAATTAATTTCTTTGTAAGTACTCTCTCTCTCTCTCTCTCTCTCTCTCTCTCTCTCTCTCTCTCTCTCTCTCTCTCTCTCTCTCTCTCTCTCTCTCTCTCTCTCTCTCTCTCTCTCTCTCTCCATTAATTGCTCATCTATCTGTGTACCAATGTGACTGCTACAATGATGAATTCTTCTTATAATCACACTCTGACTTTCTGCAATGTGTGAGTGCTAATTATGTAGTATATATAATATATATATATATATATATATATATATATATATATATATATATATATATATATATATATATATATATATATATATATATATATATGTATAATTACACTAGCATATGTTGTTTTTCCTGTTTTTTGTTTTTTTCCTCCTTTTTCAGTCATATTCCACATGTAAGATTTTATTTAATTATTGGTTATAATTTCAGAACATTTACCCCCCAAGTGCTACTCTTCATCTGTCAAACATCCCTCCCACTGTTGATGAAGAACAGATCAAGGAAGCCTTCACTCAGGCTGGTGCTGTTGTTAAGGCATTCAAGTTCTTCCCGTAAGTTGATATACCATAAATAGGATACTTTTTTTCTTTCTTTTTTTTTTCCTCCCAACAACAAGTAAACTTGTTGCATATATATAATAGTATATATATGCATACAGTTTGGCAATTTAGTATCCCATTATTTGAGACATACTGCAAATTGGTTATCTTAGCAATGACAAATTTCACTTGATGAATACTGTTGAATGTTCAAGTGGAGTATAGCAAGAAATGCCATGTATAAACAAGATCATTTAGTATTTATCATCCACCTACTATCATTTTTTGACATCGTATAAGTACATTAAGTGTTAAGACAAACTATGGAGAGATGTTCAATGATGTGGCATGTAGTGTGATGGACTGGCTGACAAAAAACCCTTTTATTTATTGATTTGTTGATATATTTTATTTATTGTTTTTTCCCCTCTTATTCATTTGGTTTTGGTGTCTGAATAGTTGTCATCCTCTGAACCCTTAAGGACTCAACGAGCAGTTTTGGGAGTTTCAGGGGTGAACAGTCCCTCGTGTATTTTCTTTTTCACTCAGTTGATTTTGACCATTTGCCAACATTGCCTCCAAATTTTCTTCCCATATATTCATTACAGATGTTTCCTTCAATTTCTAATCCTGTTTGTGCCTCACGGCAAATAGATCAAAACGCTCCCATTTGTTGTCACTAACTTGTGGAATAGCGGATGCTATCTTTTGATGTAAAGTTGAATGAATTAATGATTTTGATATATTAAAATTTCATAGATGTCTGTAGCCAAGTAGTGTCAACCCTCCCCGAGGCACCCTCAAATTAACAGGTTATCAAAAGGTGGAGGAAATAATTGCAAAGCTCATAGGAGTTTTGCTTTTCCCCTACATTTTCTTATTCAGAGGAGCTTTCTCTTTTTTGAATGCAGACATGCCTCGAACATCAAGGAAGATGCGAGAGATGCGGGAGAGACTGAGGAGCAGACAGGAACGCCTACAGGCCTTGTGAAGACACCATTGTTAGTGTCAAAGATACTTCTGCAGTGAGGTTCACAAACCTAAAAGATGATACATTCACCATACTATACATAATACTGTACACATCACCCATGAAGATATACATCTACAAATAACAGCTTAGGGTCTTCAGGAAACATTTACAAAACAAAACTCGAACTCCTTTGTCAAAACATCTCTGTGATCAGTTCAAAGTAGCACATCTCTTATTCATACTACTTTACATCTGACCAGTCATAAGGGTATTTTTGTTTATTTCTTTGAATTATCAAAATTATAAGGGGAAATTTAAATTGTGCTTATGTATAAAAAAATGTGAGGAGTATGGATTCATATGTTTTAGAATACATTGCAATTAAAGCATAACTTTTTAGGTAAGCAATTTGCTCAGTTGAAATTGAATATTAGAAGTAATTCATGTGATATGGTAAAAACATCAGATTGTTGTGTCATTATAAGTCACAAATCTGTGTTCTTTCTTTCATTCTCTTCAATCACGCTTGTTCTTGTAGGTATGCATCATATTTATAGAATTTTGCAAACAAACATGTTCATCTTTACATGCACTTTCAGAAAATGAAGTCCTCGTTGAGTCCTATACATGCTTTATATATTAAAAAGGGGTTTAAAAAGTTAAGAATGGACTAGGTGGTAAAAGATGCGGCTTTCACCCTAAAATAACACCAACAGCACGTGATGTGATGTGGACAGACTTGTAAAGGCAAAATATTTTATGTATAATCTATCTTCGGAAGAACATTCACAATTCTTTATTGAGCACAATTTTTTAAGCTTTGATTTGTAGCACAGGGATCTACATTCTATGAACCAACACATGAAGACATGACATTAGATGACAATCACTAGTTTTACGAACAAGTCATTACAGAGTCATTGAATTGACGTGGAATTTATCTTGGTGGTTGGGCCATCAATATGTGATTGTAATTCATTATATTCCTGGTACTAACACATTTACAGCTGAAAGAAAGTATCATCTTAGTTTTTATTTTATTAAGTGTTTGTTTCCATTTTACTGCACGTTCAAAATTCCAGAATTTTAGACATTTATTTATGTTTGATACTTTTATTCCCCATCGCTATGTCAACAGCTGCATTTTTGGTGCCATACACGACTTATTCCCCTCTGCCTCTACCAACACCAACTACATCTTCACAGATGTAAAAAGTTTCATGGGGATCAAAGTTGTAGAGGAGACGATTTTAAACAAAACTGTAAACAGCTTTTTATGCTGGAATGAATCTTTACTGACATATTATGGGTTAAACTGGACAGGGTGCAAGCCCTCTTTTTGCAGCTACATCGCCGCTGCTCATTGGTCTTGTATTCACTACATCATGATGTTTTTTGTTTATAGTGTATTTTATTTTTTATTTTTTTTTTTTTTACTCCTTATGTGTACTAATATTAATATGCTTTGTTTTTTATTTAGTACTTGATTATTGTGAAACAGTGCTGGAATGAATACTTCGTTTTTTAATGGTTCATGGAACCTTATCCCTTACAGTTAATGGGCTGATAGGTTTGTATATTTGAATTCTCATTATGCGAGCTTTTTGAAGAATGTAATCCTCACTTATAACAAATACCTGCTATATATTATGTACTTCTATACTTTAATTTCAAGAAGCTTATCAGTGTATTGTTATACATAGGATATACACTGTGTACAGAATTTAATCAACCATTTGAATTTTGTGTTTCTAACATATGTGGAATAGTCCGGAATAACTAGATTTTTGCATTTTTAGAAGTTCATTGGTGTTGGGCATACACAATATGCAGTTTGTGTGTAGGTAACAAAAAACATAATGTTTTATTTGGAAATGGAGAGTAATAGCAGTTTATCATGGTATTATACTTCTGAGAATGAGAAATATCTATAAATATTTTTACTATCACATTTTCATGCAGTTAACCATTAAGTGTGTTTTATATTCTTTGGGTTATAAGTAGTCTTATCACACAATATTAGATGATACTTTATTCATTGTTGTAAACTTCTAACAATTCACTGGCACACCATGCACATCGTGTAAGATAAAGGACAAAAAATACATACACTAACACCTCAACAATACATGCATATCACACTACATACATACCATTCCACATAAAAGCACTTGCTCTGGTTAGAATTATACATGAAAAATATGCACTTAAAGAAATAGAATTGGAATTGCTAAGATAAAACATCTTGAAGTATTTTCCATTAATGTACCAAATCTATTTCAGTAAGGACAGGAAGATGGCCTTGATCCAGCTTGGTTCAGTTGAGGAAGCCATTGGTGCACTCATTGTAAGTATTATGGTTATATGTATGACTGAGGGAAATTTTTCCTGTTATTCTCCACTCTTTTCTTTTCATTAATTGATGTGAGGTAAGATTTAAACAGCTGTTGGAAAGAGGAAAATCATGTTATTTTGTGAATCTTTTTTTCCAGTAAAGACATGCTATTACATTTATATTAACTATGAAAGGTACAAAGGAAAAATAGGAAGGGTATTGTTTATTTTGCATTGATATGATGATTGTAGAAATGTTTCATTTCATTTCTGTCCATAGCCTAGTACAGCAATTTAGTGTTTTCTATTGTATTTCATTATCAGTGTTCATCTTCATCGAACTGTCATGTTCATTGACTATAATGACATATAGTGCATTTTTCAATGTTTATACATTCACAGAGAAATTATATTTATAAATGTTGGGAAGTTTTGAACTTTGGTGTACCTGCTTTGTTCAGTATCACAGAAGAAATTTTATTTGGCAACTGAACCTAGCCTTTCAAATAACTATTTCAGGTTCTTGAGTAACCTTTTCTGCTTCACCTTAGAACCTCCTGGCTTTCTTTTTTTTTTTTCTGCACTATGAATTATGCAGCTTAATTCATATGTGAATATTGTTTTTTTTCCAACTTCAGACTCTTCTTTGATACCAACTGCAAACAAAGCATTTTTGTATTAGTTTGTGGCATGCTGTTAAAAGAATTACTTTTTTTCAGCTCTCATAAACCAGGTGGAATCACATAATTTACCTCAGCAATAGCAGACTCACCACTCTTCTTTGGCCTTCTAGTGTTGTATATCCTTTATTTTATTTATCTACTCTTCTGCATTTTCACTGGTATTGTTCCTTTATTTAGCTCTGATAAATACATGCCTCTTCCTGTGGTGGAAAAGATTTTCTCTCATATGCCTGTACTATTCAATTTCTAAATGCAAAACTTTATGGATTGCTTTTGTTTCACTGAAACTAAGCTAGCAACTTTTTTTTCTTTTTCTTCTTTTTAACCAGTGTTTTTGAGTAAAAATTTTTGAGAATACATTTGTAATTCACTTAATTAATGTATTTATTCATTTTGCAGAAAATGCACAACTTCCAACTGAGCGACTCTTCTCACCTGCGTGTGAGCTTCAGCAAGAGTACCATTTAGACAAGCCAACCATGGAAGGCAGGTTGAGGGATACCGTACCTAGGGATCAAATTCCTACGGGATACCAAGTACCTCAGGGCCATTTGAGACACAGGTCTGAGAAGAGAAGAAAGATCCCAGGACAACATCCCACTTGTCGGCCACCTCAGTGGTATCGACTTTTTTTACCTTAGGGCATGGCATTTTTATTAATATAATTATACCTAGCTTAACCAAATGTGTTACACTATAAGGAGGCAGGACCTAGAAATATTTACGTACAAGTGAGAGAGATGATAAATGAGCTGAATTCAGGATGATACACTTTTGACAATGGAACTCAATTTGGAGTTTGGTTTATTTTGTATACCCACCAATGTTTGGGTAATAGGGTGACCAATACCTATGTACATTCTGCTAGAAGTAAATTCTGCCAGACAGCCTGAATGTCTTTTTGTATGTAAGGTGAAGGTTTACACAGTATTAGGGGTAGTCTTGCCCCTCTAGTGGGTGAGTAGACCTCTGGTACTAGTATTATCACAGTGGATCCTCGTGCTCTCTGAGATTGCCAAGGAATTAGTGTTAAAACCTCAGCTAGCATGAGCCAGAATTGATTCTTTTAAAAAGGTAGCTCTTTTTATTTTAAGTGTTTTGCAAGTGATGCATGTTAGAGCTAGATTGTGTAAGATAAATTGAAATTAGGGGAGAAGAGATGAGGCAAAATTATTATTATTTATGAAAAGTAGCCATTCAAATTCTTACTATCCATATTTTCAGACAAAATGGAGGATTTATTATAGAAATGTTAATATGGTAACTTATCTTACAGTATCAGTGTTATGAAAGCATATATTTTTGCATTTTTGACGTCTCCAAAGTGTAAACTGATACCAATACTTTTCTTAATCACCTTCCGTCTGGGATTTTTTCTCTTGATCATTCCAACTTTGAAAAGTCTTCTTTACATTTGCTCGATGATTCCAGTGTTTGTAGGGTAGGCAGACAGGGGCTGTGGTTGTTGTGCCCAGTTTTAATGAAAGCAGTGACTGGAACAGCTGTTACCAATCATTATTGTCCTCCTGTACCTTGAGCAGCTTGTGGGATTGATTGAGAGTTTGTGCTTGTAACAAGCAAATATGGGTCTTTGGATCCTTGATGAGAGGGCAAACAGAGGAGACTGCAGCTGTAGCCATGAGTATAGGTGGCTTGGTGTAGGTTTCCTGTAAGGTAGCCTATGGAGTTGAACGTCTGTCCATAGGTAATAAAGGTATGTGAAGTTTGAAGTTGGTTTACCTTGTGCTAACTTGTTGACAACACTTGTTGACTCTGGGTTTGCCAAGGGTATCACAGCAGCTCGGGTCAGCGAGCGGACTGTACCTGAGCGGGCTTCTCCCCCACCCCTCTCTGCCACCTGGCCAGCCTGTGGGTGGGCTCTTCCCCCCAAAGTCATGGCATTCATTAATTGTTGTTCAGTGTATGTAGCCAATAGGAAATTTGATTAGCTTTTATTATAATGATGATATACAAAGTATTATTTGTTATTTATCCAAAAATTACATAAAAAAAATGCAAGAAGCACAAAGGTTGAGCCATGCACCCAGGAAGTTGGCAGTATTTCATAGCTGGTTGCTGGAGGGCAAGGCAGTACACTTTAGCATTCGTAATAACAACAGTTTGCATCTTACAGTCTGCTGCTTGTCATCTAAAAGCCTTTAGGCTAAGACCCTCGTACACAGTAGAATGTTGAGGTTTCTGTCCTTACGCTTTACCCTAAAATCATGTTGCAGTATTTCTACAGGCTTTTAAGTAAACAAACAAGTGTCCCTGCCCCCCCTGACAACCAAACACTAGTGTCCCATCTGTCTGAAACTTGCGGCGAGACAATCCCAGAAAACTTCTTAGGCATCTAGTGTGGTACAGAAGGTCTACACAGTATTCAAGAAGACCTTTATGCGAGTGGGCTACTCGTATCTCTGGGCACATGTTTGCCAAGTAGAGTAGTTGAAATATATTTTGTAAAGCTGATTAGGAGCTTGGGTGAGGTTGTGCTCTCTTCAAGACCATTGAGTAGCACTTGATCATCTGCTAAATTGGACCACACTGGGAAGGCTAGTAAACACTAATTTGCACATATCAGTTTCAGAGACTATTTTTGTACAACTGTGGTGCCTTTCTATGTGATATTCACAGTGTGGCACACGTCGGTCATTGGTCAGCTCGGACATACTTCACTGATGCGATATAGTGAGGAGAATGTTGTACCCTGTACTTTCTGCCTAAACCTGCTGCGTCCTTGTATTCACCAATTCGACCTACTCCAACTTCCTTGGGTGCAGTCAAGCAACTATTTTTACATCTACATGTGTAGAACTTGTATTTCCTGTTTAAATCAAGTGTATGTCATGATGATGAAAGTAAAAGAACGTCATCCTCTTTCTCCATTTTAGAAGATTCAATCTAGCTGATGGTCTCTTTCTCAAGTTAATCTTAAGGGTCTCACTAGTTCATACTAATTCAATTTTCCTGTGGCAATGTCTTGCCCTACCACAACCCTCTTCCAGAGACCGTTTTAAAGGCCACAGCCCAGTTGATCCATTTGACTTACGGGGGTTATCTTGCCTGCACGCACTTCCCAAAATGACCACTGATAACATCTGAGCTGTTTCATGTATTTACTGAAACACTTGAGAAAAAGGCCTAGAAGTTTTGTGCCTCATACTTGTATTTGGAGGGAACAAAGTACCTTTACATTTACTCTTCTAATATTGTAATATTTCTTAGAAGTGTGTAATTTTCTCTTTTCCCACTGCTTTGATGTAACCAACTTGTATACTTAACTACTCTTGCAATTGTACCTTTAAATATCATTCAGATGTGCTCCCCAGGTTTTGCCCACCTACTGAATGCATACTTTTATTTTATTATTTTTTTATTTTTTTTATTTTATTATTTTTTTTCTATTTGCACAAAACTTTAAAATTTTGTAAATTTGAATTTCAAGAAATTTCGATTTGGCTATGAATGTATTTAAAACAGTAGGGCTTGAACCTGGTGCCACTCCCGCATTACATCTACTGAAACAACAGATGCAGTCCCATGCTTGGGAAACGGATCATAAATTCTGGAGGGATCACCATCGCCAGAAAGACAGCTGAGTTGTGCCTTGACCAGCTTTGCATCTTTTTACCTGTCAGTGCTCGCTCACTCACCAGACCCACCTCTCCTTCATCTCCTGGCTGTTAGGGCTCTTATCTAATAGAAAATAATCAACCCCCAGAAAAAACTCACAAGAGGCTACTTTGCAAATGACTAATGAGAAAAGAATGATGTGTCCCCACACAGCTCAGGCACAACAACGGGGGAGGGGTAGGCACAGCTATGGGTAGGGTGCTAGACCAACTCTCCTTTTGCACCTTCTTTGGTAAGGCCCACAATAACTTCATGTATTAATCTGTATTCTTGAAATCCAAACAGTTTTACATTAATTGTTTTTATTGTGAATGTGGAAATGATGAGTGTTCATGCATAATTCTGCATCTTATTCCAGGATGATATGAATCTGTATTTTGTGTTGACAATGCTAGCTCCTTATGGATTGTCATGGTATTAGGCCAACAGACACCATATTTGTCTATGTGGATGGATCTGAACAACATGAGCCAGGTACTGTGTTTAAGCATTATCATTTTGTAATAAATATGTATTTCGATAGAAGTGTATATCACTTAAGACCTAGTAGGGAGGGCAAATAGCAAACCACTGCGGAAGAATCTCCCTCCAAGTGAGGCCGAGGTCAGTGCGATGGTATTCTTTAGGAGTCGCAGGCAAGCTCTTTGGTGGCTGCACCTCCAGAAGTGTGCATCAGATTGTGGTTGCCCCATTGTGTCTAGGCTAGAGGCTATTTTGTAAGGTCAGGATAATGAACACTAATGCCTACTACTCTGCTGCTACTGCTGCTGTTTTCTCTCTTCTCTTGCCCTCGCGTTGCTTTTGAAAACGTATCTCTCTCTATCCACACATTCAACACTTGGCTGTTGATTTATTTGGAAAAGGTCTTAAATATTTCAGAAAATAACTTCTCTACTCTACTGCTCTGTTAATGATGTGTTTAGAGCTAATGGTACCTCATCTTTTCAGCCCCTGTATATCCTGCTCTGTCTCCTCTCTCTCTCTTCTCTCAACATTAATGCTAGGTCGGTTTGGGTCATGCTAGGCCACTAACCTTGTTCTGTATTCACTTTATTATTATTTGTGTGAGCCTTATTTTTCAATAGTTCTCAAGCTGTCATGAGAAACTGTACTGGAATTGTCCCTTGGTTTAAGAATGAGTTTTATTTTATCTTGATTGACCATGACACCTTGAGATAATTTTTTTGAGGCTAAGATTGATTTTGCCTTTTGAGTTTTCTCGTGGACCATTTTTTTCCTCTTGGTTTTTCAAGTTTATTTTGTATGTATATACATTTTTGTTGGTAACTCCTGTGGCCTGATATTGACTAAGCTTTTGTCAAATTGCCAAGGGTTACCAAGTTAGTTCCCTAGTGTCACCTGGCCATGTCTCTAGAACACTAGCCACTATTCCTGCCTCCTATACCAGCTGTATCTTACTATCACTTGATCCTGCATACATTTCTCTTATATGTGTTTGTAAATGTACCACTCTCATGTACTACTACTTGGTGTGTTAGTCATATCACTGTTCCATTCTATTACTACTACTACTACTACTACTCAGCTGTATTTGTATTTCATTGTAGAGGTGCTTGGTTGACAACATAAAGCCTACATATCTACTCTAATTCTTGTTCTTTTTCCACCCTTCCTTCAAACACCAACTTCTGCAGTGCCAATCTGTTCTCCTAATGATAACCATGAGTTCTTCTACACTGCAGTCTCACAACCTTTTTGTGAAATGTGCTATTCTGTTGTGAGGACACCACTGACACTTTTTGATTACTATTATCTCTGCTTGTTTTAAGCTGCGGAGTCTTCCTTCATCCATCACTCTTTGAAATTACAAATGCCTTCATTCAGTCTGCTGATACTGTTTTGTATGGTGATTGGTTGCCATCTGTTTCAGAAGATACTTCATTACTTCTTATTATCTATATACTGGAAGCTTCAATAAGGAGAGCATGACCCTAACTTCATATTATTTTTCCTTTTTTACTTTGCACAATTTCCTTCTTAGAAAATTTATGATTGTGTTTGTCCAGTTTTCTTAATAGATTTTGTACTTCTAAATAGGTTTGCCTCTTTAATAAGACCATTATTATTTCATAACCTTCACATGTCACACAATAAATATGGGGAGCCTCTGGATCAGTACATTTTGCTGAGCACTCTTCTTTTCCTGTTCTCTCAAGGCTGTGGTTTCATGACTCCTTACTCGGAGATGCAGGATCTAATGTGACATGACAAGTGTCCTCAGGTTTAGCAGAGTTTGGATAATCAACCAGATGTGATGCATTGCACCACAACTATTGATTTTTTTAGGTTCCCAGGTTTAATGCATCAGAATCTACCTTTTGTCTGCTGATTGTGTTGCTAGTTTGATCCATCAATCGTGGATTACTGCAGGATCTAATCATATGCAAAGACTTTGTTCTCCAAAAAACATCAGACGGGGAGAACTTACGCATCGGGTATTATGATTTTATGTCCCATTTTATAAATGCCATAATAAATAACATGGCATTTTTCACAATATCAATGCACTATGCAGTATTGAGATACAATAGTAATGATATTTATTTGCATTTTGGGCACATGCATACTTGTCAGGCTTCGTTGTGTTGTACGGTTTACTATTTGGCTAGGATTAGATGTGAAATGGGATAATGGTAAGGATGCCATCTCAGACGTGTCTCCTTACTAAATACTGAACCAATTGAGATTTTACATTTGATATTATTAATTGCTTATATTAATGACTGACTTGGTGTAAGATACAACATCGTTCCAGGGTAAGCTGTCTTGTCAGAGGTGAAGCTGATTTTATATATCCGTGTTAGCTTACCACAGGTAAACTCCATCAATGCAGCTGTAGAACTGGCACAATAAATGGAAAAAATGGTGATCATAGAGTTTGTACACTATGCTCTGGAAATTTGTCCATCATCTGAAGCTGAGACTCGTTGCCGGTGAGCAGGTTTCATTAGGTATATATTAAGCAGATTTGTATATGAAGTCTTGTCTGTAATGTGTTTCTAGATTATTTGTATGTGTTCTCAAGGATACTGAATTACAACTCCTTTCCCTTTTTCTCCACACCATAAGAAACCATTTAAGAATGGAGAAAACAAACCTGCTTGTGAGAACACATGTTCAATTTTATCAGGTCTGAATCTCACAAAATTAAAAGTTTGATCACAAAAATATCCTCCTATGATGTAAAAACACTCTTTAGTTTAAAGAGGAAATATTTTGGTATCTGGAAGTAACTGGAATGTGCATAAAATGTGATTTTTTTAAAGAGCTTTTAGTGAATCATTCCTCTTTAGATTTTTTTTCTTGAGTATTTTATAACCACACATTCATTTACTTTTATTTTATTTACATATTTTTCTGTAATACTGTAAAGAAAATATTTGATACTGTAAAGAAAATATTTGATCATTCATCCTTTTCCAGGCCCTGGATAGGAAAAAAAATGCTGGTAATCCAAAAAACATAACTTACTAGTTGAGTCTGATAGAAATGGTGTATAATGAGAACTATTTCTTTATAACAGCAAAGGAGCAAAAACACTTATGTGGCTCCTGGGAACATCATGTTTATATTCTTGGACCCATTTATTTTTTTACCCATACTAACGTTTTTCTTGATACAGTAAAATAGTCTGATTTTCAGTAAAAAACAATATCAATGCAAAATTGTAGCTTAGTTAAAAGAAAGAAAATATCCAGAAAGGAAAGATGAATTCAGATTGGAAAAAAGGACTCGATTCTTTCATGAGTATTTTTATTAATTTTTTAGCTTTTTATATAAAGTTTACATTATAATGTATGAATATATATATATATATATATATATATATATATATATATATATATATATATATATATATATATATATATATATATATATATATATCATACATTATATGTTTATTGATTCATTTATCTATTTATTCATTTGTTTACCAAAAATTCTGATAACGCATATAGTAGTTACCTTGGGTAAGAAAATGTGTTGGTTTTGATATCATAAATCTAGAAATTACAGGAAGGAGAAAGGTTTTTTTTTTTACATAAAATCATGGTAGTCAAACATTTTACTGATTCTAAGAAAATTTTGATCCATGGAACTGTACTCATTATTTTTGCTTGTAACTTTTTTTCTAATTATTGTTATTATTTACACTTCTTTTTCCAAGCCCAGGTCTGAAAGAAAAAGGTTTTTAGTTAGTTAGAGTCAGCTTTAATCGCATTATATGCTCATCAACCAGAGTAACCTCTAAAACAGATGGCTGCAGTCTGCTGGAGACGCCTATGGAGACCCCCTTAACATGGTGACCATTGCTCATGCCGGACCAGTAGTAAGTAGTACTAGTCTGGTCTTGCCACTACCAGGCCTCCTTGTGTCAGAGAGCCCCACCATATCCACCCTCAGCCTACTGAGCTCATCTGATAAAGGAGGCAGTCGGTGATCCTCTGAGAGACTTGGGACATTCCAGGACCCCACACGCAGAACCCTTCAAAGGTTCACCCCAGGAGTGGTCCAACGTGTAGGCACCACATCTGCAGCCCCACCGGCACCCCCAAATTTAGAAAGGGCTAGGGTGTCCTTCCATTTTAAAGCAAAGCAGAAAATTGTTTCACAATAACATCAAAATAATGGTTTCAGCAGCAGTTCAAGACTTCAGAACAAGACTTAAGTAAAAACTTAGCATTGTTTTGTGTTTAATTGCTTCCTTCACCGATTTCTCGTGTGACTTCAAACTTGTCAATATAGGTTTCTGGACGATATTTTCACCCTGAAAAAAGATTATGGCTCCTTAATAAGTTATGCATAATGTATGTTATAACTAACAGTTGGTGTGACTGACAGGCTGACTTAATCTCATCCATGACAATCTGACTGACCGGACTCGTTCTTGTATATTCTTCAGTATAAAGTTACTGACCAGACAACAATATTCTGAAGCACTACAACGTCCTGTATTGATCATATACTAATGGTACTGCAGCAAGGCATCCATCAGTGAAATATTGCCGTCTGCAACAAAGGATTTATTAAATTGCATAACAAAGAGAGAGGTAAACTCTAGACCTCCCAACCTGCCTCTATTTCCAGCTTACTAAGACTTTACTCTATTTGAAGGGAGGTTTTAAGACATTTATCCCCGACATTTAACTAACTCTCTTGTTCTTCAAAATGACTGGCTATTATTACTGGGCTTTTTATATATTTGTTATTTTTGTTGCCCATAACCAAGAAAAATTCTGATGCTCTATAACTGAAAATGATGCTCTGCTCAAAGAATCTTAATATCATTTCCCCCAAAGTTAGTTACAGTCAATGCGCACACAGGAAGATTAATCTGTATGGCATAGCAATTAGGGCACAAAAACGCATTCATACAAGCCAAAGAATCATGTTTACTTTAAAAAAGAAAAAGATCATTAATATTAATTTTTGTCAGTTTAGTTAATTGTGTGGTAGAGGTACCATGTCCCTGTATTTGTATGAAGAAGCCAGCCTTGCGTACATCTCAGGACTACCTGCACTGCACTCTGACCTCAGGTGTAAATTGATAACGAGTCTATTGCAGTTTAGGGATTTGCTTCATTCCTCTTGAGCCTCAATCAAGAGAAGCCATTGGTTAGGGAGAGATAAGGCTGGTACGTGGACCTCCTCCTCAGCTCTACTGTGGTTTAGCCACCAGCTTACTTGAGGGACCCTCCCTCGTTTCTTCTTTGACTTTTTCATTGTCCTTCAAATGAAAGGAATTGATTGGTATACACAAACACTTTTTCCTTTCTATTTTTCAGAAAAAATAGAATAATTATATGTACCATAAAATAACCATTAATTTATTGATTTACATTTCTTACTTTTCTGAATAATCCATTCATACAAACCATGGGATCATGATTACTTCAATTTTCCAAGAAAGTTAATTAGTATTGACCTATTTTATATTTTATCAGTCTAGTTTATTGTAGGGTAGAGGTGGCAAGTCAGCAGCCAGCCTTAGGTGCATCTCACAAGACTACCCACACTGCACTCACTCACGTCAGGTGTCAATACACAAAGTTTGGGGATTTGCTTCATTCCTCCTCAGCCTCGATCTAGGGAAGCCTTTGGTTGTGGACAAGGTTGGTGCGTGGACCTCCTCCTCCTCCTAAGCCGGCAGTGCCGCAAAGCAGCCACCGGCTTACTTGAGAGACTCTCCGTCTTTTCCAGGCAAATTGCCCTCATATAGTAGTAGTAGTAGTACATACTGTATAATGTTTTTTTTTTTTTTTTTTTTTTTTTTTTTTTTTCCCTTTACTGTCTAGCGACGCCTCCAGCTTCTCAAGTGTACTAGAATCCCACTTACATACGTACATACCAGCCTCGAACCATCGGCTTCGTCACCCACCTGACCCTATCCCCGCGGGTAAACTTGTCGGCAACATTACTGAGCTAAAGCGTTGCTGGTTACTTCCTCCTTTTTTGATCACACTGCTTCCTAAGTGCTCAGCGGTGGGCGGTGCACATCACCTCCAGAATGGAGCGCCCCCGGCGAAAGGCAAGCGATTAATCTATATCTGATATTGCTTACTGATATCTTGAAAAAAAAAAAAAAATCAAGTAAGAAAGTATTATCCCGGGCAGTCTTTAAGTTCCATAAAATATATATTTAGGAATTCGACAGGTTACAGATGTGTAAAGCAGTGGAAACGAACGAAGAATTAGGAAAGAATTCATGGAGTGTCGACTTTTGACGAGATACAGTGTGTCACTAGATGATGACCAATGAATACTTTGCCATACGTGTTACTTCAACAAAACAGTTTTTGGCCAAGTACCCACAACACTCCTGCATCCTACCAAAGGTTACTGGGTGGCGGTAAAAGTGAGAGGGGCAAGAGGTGTGGACCTTGAGGAATGCCTGATGTATAAGATGTCCAGTTGCAATGTGTACTCCCGTTGCACATTGCGAACATTTCTTGAAATGATATCACTCATAGATAAAGCAACTCACTGCAGTAGATTGATAAGCTTCAATAATAAGACAGTCTGTTAGAGAGATGCATGGCAATATGGTGCGAGGAAAACCATCATTAAAAAATACTTTTAAAGCTATGGAGGGTACTAAACACTAGCTGGCAACTAGAGGTGGGGAGTCAGGACCAGGTAGAGGCTGGGCTGCGGGAGTAGGGGAAGGGGGCCCGTCGTCCGTGTTGTGGCCTGACACGAGCTCCTACACACTGCTCGTCTGCCTCGCTTCTGGTGTTTCCTGGAGGATTGTACTGATGTGCTACACGATTAGAGGATTACAGGAGTAGTGTGTGATCTGGGATACGTGGGTAAAGTGTGGAAGTGATCGTAGCAAGGAATACAAGGCATACATCATCGAATATGAGGTGAGGTTAATGTTGAAATAATAACGTAAAAGACGTGAGGCACCTTGACATTGAAGTGTATGTGGTGTGCCTGGGTACTACTGGAATAGTGATGCTAGTTATGCTGTAGTGGTGACACTCCAAGGCTGTGACAATGAGCATTCAAACGCTAGTGGCAAATCCCCTATGTGACCAGGAAATTTTATCCTTGTAAAAGGAATTATTAATAAGCATCATGTAACAACAACATATAAGTGAGGAGAAGTGTGTGTGTGTGTGTGTGTGTGTGTGATACCACAGTGATAAAACTAAAGTCAAAGTGAGTGTGGCAGTTGTCATGAGTCAACCTGACAGTAAGGCGGAGCAGTCATCAGGTACTTTGTCATTTTGTGATTACTTTGGTTTTGAGAAGCCACCGATAATCTGCAATGTGATGGGACATTACTATTATTATGACCTTTCTCTTTTTTGTGTACGATCCCATAAGTACTCGCACAAATGTGATGCATCTATTAAGCGAGCCTCGATCATGTGCACTGTGCACAACACGAAAGAAACTAAATATTGACCGTCCTTTTTTTCAATAACGGTAAAGATCAAGTTTGAGAATCCAGATCAGTGCTCCAGTAATGGAAACGTTTAACTCAGTAGTAACGAGAGAAAAAAATGCCGTTCATTCTGGGTTATCATAATTTCACCTTGTCTTTGATATGTGTGCCTTGCATCGTGGAGCGTTTGTATTGATACTGCCTTGTCATGATATCTGTGTGTGTGTGTGTGTGTGTGTGTGTGTGTGTGTGTGTGCTCGTACGCAGTATATATATATATATATATATATATATATATATATATATATATATATATATATATATATATATATATATATATATATATATCACGCAGTTTAGGTCATGACAAAAAAATGTATACACGGCGAGTGACAAAAAAAAAATCATGCATTTACGATTAATAAACAGATACACAACCAGAACAAAAAACATTACCAGCTTCCTCTTCCAAAGTTGCAGCGAGATAATTAGATGCACGCTTTTTCTCTTCCTCCCTTTCCTCTCCCATTTATCACAATTTTCATGACGACTTTAGGACGCTAGTATTTTCCCTCTCCACCATGCGCCCCTCTGCTCCTGCCTTGCTTACTGTCCAGACAAGGTGAGCTCTAACATTTCCTGTCCTCGAGAGTCCCGTAAGCGCTCCCTTCTACCTCATCGTACCCAGGATGCTTCGGAATGTACTACTTTGATCAGATGTGTGTGTGTGTGTGTGTGTGTGTGTGTGTGTGTGTGTATATATATAATAATAAATAATAATAATAATAATAATAGGTTTATTTGTTTAGCAGCTTTACACTGAAAATTTACATTCATATTAAGGTGGCAATATATTGTTAATCTAAGTATAAATATCAGTGAGAGTTTAGCATTTTAACAATTGTTGGAATGGTGCTGTTCTTATATCGGTCGGTTCTAGGGGCTCGTATAGGCACCAGCTTGTTGTAGTGTCTCGTGGCTCGTGTCGGTGGAGGAGCGTATGGAGGTAGAAAATTCCGGTATCTGGAGTGAGTTAGTAGTTTTTTTCCCAAACTTGTGGAGTGCTTCCTGGTGCTGCTGGGATAGTTTGCTCAGGCTGAGTGTGGATAGAGCATTATCGTAGCCGTTGTAGTCCGGACCAAGTATAATTTTGCATGCCCTCTTTTGTACCCTCTCCAGTAGTTGTTTCTGTGTAAGGTTGAGGGAGGATGACCAGGCCTGGGAACCGTACGTGAGCGTGGGAAGTATGAAGATCTTGTATACTTCCCCGAGCTCTTTGCCTGGCGTTCCCAGTGATCTTAGTCTGCGCAGCATGTAAAGCTTGAATGAGGCGGTGCGTATTATATTGTTTACATGCTGCTTCCAGTTTAGCTGGTCATCCAGTGTTATGCCAAGCAGCTTGAGGTGTTTGACGACCTGAAGGGGATGGACACCTACAGACAACTGGGGCTGGGCCAGTGGCTGAGCTGAGGTGCAAAAGTGCATCACCACGGTCTTGTTGTGGTTGATTGTCACTTTGTTTTCCTCAGTCCATGTCAGCAGGTTATCCAGTGTGGTGGGCGTTAGCTGGCTACGGCTGGTACTAGTTAGAAAGAAGGTGCTCCACGTGTGTGTGTGTGTGTGTGTGTGTGTGAGTGTGTGTGTGTGTGTGTGTGTGTGTGTGTGTGTGTGTGTGTGTCTTTATGTATGCCTATTTGCGAAAGAGGGGATTATTCGATGTTTATTGTTATATGTGTCCATTATTATTATTATTATTATTATTATTATTATTATTATTATTATTATTATTATTGTTATTATCATTATTGTTATTATTATTATTATTATTATTATTATTATTATTATTATTATTATTATTATTATTATTATTTATTGTAATAGTAACACTAATATCCTCATAGGAACAACATTAGTGGAATTAGAAGCAGTAGACAACAAACACACGACACAACGTTTCCCAGATGAAGCAAGGTCGTGGGACGTATGCACGAGACGCGATACTTGACAGGTGCGGCATTTGCGAACAGTGTGGTGGGCGTTAGCTGGCTACGGCTGGTACTAGTTAGAAAGAAGGTGTTCCACGTGCTGACTCAAGACAAGGGTGAGAGATGTCAAGCAGATACAAGTGGGTGTCAGTAGGGGAAATGGAGGCATGCGAGTGGTGGGTGTGGAGGAGGAGTAGGAGAGAATAAGGGAGGAGTGAAACCGTTTCTCCACTCCCATAACTTGTCAGTCCCAACCCGCTTCCGGCCACATGCACGACTGTCCCTTGGGGCGTTAGTCTGTTTGTTTGTTGGCGTACATTTGAGTTTCTAGGTGTGTGTGTGTGTGTGTGTGTGTGTGTGTGTGTGTGTGTGTGTGTGTGTTTGTGTGTGTGTGTGTGTGT
>CM035197.1:18192848-18203823 GCA_020233015.1 Callinectes sapidus | reverse complement strand
GAGAGAGAGAGAGAGAGCGGGGGGGGGGAGGGGGAGGGGGGGGCATTGAAAAGAAACAAATTAAACATTTAATGAAGCACTCTAGTAACAACCACCAAGCCAAAGTGGTCTGTCTGTCCAGATGCACATGTGGAGGGCCGCCCCACCCGCCTCCCCCACGCCCCCTGCCATTCCCTTTCGGAGACCAGCCAAGCCCGGCCCCAGAATAATGCATTGATCAATACTGTGGTTGGTGTAGGATTATAATGACGTAAAATTGGACACGTGTTTCCCTCCTCCCCCTCCCTCTCTCTCTGAAATGCAGATCCGGCTCCCTGTGCCAGCCACCTGGGGAACGAATCATCAAGTTGTTGGGTTTGTTGTCACCGTTGTTGGCTTTCCAGACTACTATTACCAACAGTTCACCTGCCCCTCCACAGCACACCACACCACCATCAACACTATTCAACAACCAAAACCCCAACAAATTGGACCGATATTTTTACGTTGTCATCTTAGCATTAGCTCCCACTGCTGTCAATCATAACTAGACAGAAGCCCGATCCTTTCCCATGCCTTTCATTCTGGTCATTCTACACTCCATTCGCAGATGAATGAATCTTACACATGCATTTCATCTCGTCGTCAAGAACCACTGACAACGTTGCTTCAAGTATGCACTTATTTCACCTCGTCGAATATAATCGATGAGAAAAAAGTTCGTAAATTGACAAAGATTCCACACACTAATTTCCAGACATTTTTTTAACGTTCATGGGGATACTTTCGATAAGAAAAAAAGAGGGGGAGCGGGGGCGTCCAATGGTGTAATATGATTTTAATTTCAATGCATTTTTATGTTTTCCAATTAAATGTATGAATATGCAAATCCCGAACTTTTAAAACTTTACTCTGAAACAAGGTTGCTTTTTGTGTTGCAGAATGTCACTCCGCCAACTTTTGCTTTAACCTCGTTTTCCAATAATACATTTCGGTTCCCTTTTTTTAATGAGCGTAGGCAAAAATGGTGAATAATATTCTACCATAAAAAGTCACCCGAGAGAGATGGATCCTAGGGAGGGAGGGAGGGAGGGAGGGAGGGACGCAGATAAAGAGTATTGAGTGGGTTAGGCTCAGATGGGATGTATGTTTTGAAAATACACCGACTAAATTCTCTTTCCCTGAACTACACAGGGACAGTAATGGAGTGGAATGTCGCTCACGTCGCCACAGTAATTCCGCCGACAGGTGAGGCAGGGTAGGGACACGGCAGGTGAGGCACGGGACAGTGACAACCAGAGGCCAAAAGTTGACAATGGTCGAGGGCGGCGCTCAGGTGTTGATCAATACTGCCAACCCCTAACCCTCCCTCCTCCCCCACTACGTATACACCCCTAACTACTCCACTCCCCATATCCCCAAGGCCCCGTAGAATATATCCATTCACTTCACACAAACATCAGTCCCCAGCACGGTCTGACTGCCTGTTTGCTTGAGAATTAACATAATTTACATACGGGAGGGAGGAAGCACATGGAAGATGACGAGTGGCGAAGAGAATTAGGAAGAAAGGGGAATGCAGGCCGTATGTGTGTGTGTGTGTGGGGGGGGGGTTAGGGGGATGTCGGGGCAGGGAAAGGAGTAGAAACCGCGGAAACCAGACGAGAACCGAAGACAGGAGTGTTGGAGGCGTTCAAGTCATCCAGGCAACACTAACTTGAGGGAACTCTATCAACCTTAATTTGATTTTCCGCCTTCATAAATTATTCACGTCATTATTAACTTTAAAAACTTAATTACCCATCACAAATTTTAGCAGCTAATTAGAACGGTAGTCAAAAACAAATTACGGAATATTTGACGCGCGGGACTGCTGACTTGGGGCTATCACTCCGCTCTTCAGGGAGGGAGGGACTGGGAGGGACAGCGGGATGGAAGAAGGGACAAGAGTCAGGAGAGGAGAGGAGAGGAGGGGAGGGGGAGGAGGTTGCAAAATACCTGTCTCTCAGGATAGTAGCCTACACTACCAGGTTGCTAAATAGGACCCCGCGGCAACAACTCCCCTAGCCAGATATCCATTGTACGGCCCACACAATAGACTATATATACACGGGGCGACACACACACACACACACACACACACACACACACACACACACGAGGTGACGGGACAGGGATGATGGCGGAGCGAGGAAGCGGACGAGAGAGGTTTGCGTGATAGGAGAGACAGGGAGATGGAGAGGGAGAGGGAGAGGGAGAGGGAGAGGGAGAGGGAGAGGGAGAGGGAACAGCCCCAGGTGAGAGCGATGGTGAGCGAAATGAATATGGTGGTTGATGAAAGAAATGCGAGAGGGAGGAAAGCATAGCGAAAGGAGAGGGAGGAGGGAGTACGGGATAAAAAATGGAGTGGAGGAGAGAGAAAATGGAGGAAGGAGGAAGGAGCAAGGAAGAGAAAGAAGAAAGAATAAGAAAGGAGAGCTCCAGGGAGTGTGATAGAACAAAGAAATGTAATGCCAGTGAATGAAAAGGAAAGGGGCGGTGAGGCCACAGAGAGAGAGAGAGAGAGAGAGAGAGAGAGAGAGAGAGAGAGAGAGAGAGAGAGAGAGAGAGAGAGAGAGAGAGAGAGAGAGAGAGAGACTGTGCCGAAGGAGGAAAGGAAGGAATAAACGATGTAAGGAAGAAGAAGGGTGAGATAAGAGGACGGAGGGGTGCAGTGTTCATTACTGGCGACGAGGCTGCAGGGTCGAGGAACCTTCCCCCAATATCGTAATCCTCAGGTAATTGCCAACGCGCCCCTCCCGCCGGTAGGAGCTCCCATCCAGGTAATCCAGCGATAATTGGTGTCGCCTCCGTCACCATCTTGCGGACCCCGTGCACGACAATAGCTGGCCAATAATCTGTCAGAACTACAAACCCACCACAAACCAACACACACAGATGGACGAGCTACTTCCACATTATTACCAGGTCACTTGCTTCTTAACTCAAAGGCTTCAGAAGGCAAAAGGAACGGCCAAGCTAAAGGTAAGGATTACGCACGGATAGTACAGAAAGCGTATCAGGAGGGTGCAAGTAGTGAGGCAGCTGCCGCCGCCTCTATGACTGCCAGCGCTGTGACCGTGAGGACGTAAACCCGCTGATGCCAAAGATATAAAGATGATTACGACGATAATTCAAGAAGCGTTATCTTTCTTTCTCCACACATGATATATTCTTTCTTGATGTCTTATTACGACCAGTAACTTAAAAAAAATATATTCTCTCTCTCTCTCTCTCTCATGATAGCTATTCCAGGTCTGAAAAATAAACAAAAAACTCAGCATCCGGTTCAAGTTTCACATTGCGTCGATTAAATAAATAAATCTTCTATACACACAACGACGCATGGAGCAAGATCACCAATGTATAGAATTACCTTTTTCCTTGAACTTGAAGGGTGACACGCTGCAATATTCTACGTGTTGGTGCACGTGGTGATATTCAAAATGGGGAGAGAGAGAGAGAGAGAGAGAGAGAGAGAGAGAGAGAGAGAGAGAGAGAGAGAGAGAGAGAGAGAGAGAGAGAGAGAGAGAGAGAGAGAGAGAGCTTTCTAGTCCCACAACACATAGAAATGACCTGCACTCGAAGTTCTACGTCCCGTTACTCGCCTGCGCCACAAACCACCTTTCTTGGCCGCCACCCACCAGCCCCCAAGTCTAGCCTCCCTCCTGCCTGGCCTCTACTCGCGCCACCCACCCACACGCAGGCCTGCCATCGCCAGCTAAAAATATCCCGCAATAACACACAAACACACACGCGCGTGTCTGGTAGCTAGTGGGTTTCCCTTCCTCCTTAATGATACAGCAGTTCACCTGTACGTAGGCATCACGACACACATTCCCCCTCTCCTTTATAACCGTCTACTGTCTTCCTCCCTTCATCTTCATGTCTACACTCATTCCACCGTCGCTATACTCCTGCCCTATGCCACACAGCTTCATTCATACCAAGACTCACTCACGGAGCCCGGCAATACGTGTTGCTTGAACTTCTGTCAGAGGCTCGAGGGTTCAGACGGAAGCAATAAAGTAACCGTCTGACTGTCATACAAGATGGGGTGTGCTGTGTGTTCCAACCAATGGCAGGACGGACACACACACACACACACACACAGCCAAGTAGGTAATATACATAACGATCTAGGTGGAGTTAAAGCAGTCCAGACTCCAATGTTATACTTTTTAAAGCTGCTTTCCTTTCCCAGAACAAGCTGATGGGCTTCCTTGGGCAAAATTTCATAAAACCAGACAAAACAAAACTAAATACAATTAAATAGTCTAAAACAAATAAATGAAAATGAAAATAAATACACAAACATACAGGTGATGCGCAAGATACGAGGATGGGGGCCGGGGTTGGGGTTGAGGTGAAGGGTAAAGGGGGAGGGGGGGGGGCAGAGAAGTAGCACCAGCAGTCTTCCTTACCAACAACGTCACGCAACAAGAATTGCCACCACGCGGTGTGAATGAGTTTTCAATCTCCACTAACTCCTCAGCGCATCCCACGTGATCACCATGAAGTGAGACACTCCCCAACCCACATAAAAAACTAGCGCGTCTATGTCACGACGGGAGGGCGCTCAGGATCGGTAGGTATGAATGAGTCGAGCTATGACATTATGATGGAGCGATGTGGGAGGGTAGAGGAAGGGATGGATGAGCAATGCATCTATCTGTGAATAAGAAGCCGATGTCACGTGTGAGGCTCAGTGACAGCTTCACTACACAGGCGTTATATATTTCTCGTTGATATTTAAAGTTAGTTACTGGTGGAGAAGGAGGAGGAGGAGGAAGAGGAGGAAGAGGAGGAGAATGCAGTCGTCGCTCTATTGATTCAACCCGCACCACTACTACCTCTACCGTGATACCCTCACCAAACCCCCAGGAACAATCGCCGCCACCATGCTACTCATGTCGTGGTCTTCAGCGTCTCGTGGCATACACACTATTATTGTTCCTCATGCACTGGTCTGAAGGCAGTCTTTCCCGTCTTGGCGGAAACGCTCTCCTGCCAAGGTTACCAACAGTGGTATGAGTTTCTGTTTAGAAGGGTACCAATTCCCAAACAAAACATTTAATTTAAGAGACAAGTTCTGGCTGCAGTATCGGTCTGCATCCCAGGGCGAGGCACCGTGCAAGGTTGTATCCCAACTTCACAAGTGTTCATACATAAACAGAGAAAGTGACGGAAGCCAGTTTTTACCCCACTTTAACTCAGACAGCAAACACGCCCATGCACCGCTGTCAAATACACTACTTTTCGATACGAGTTTCCAATCATCATGTTTAACGTCATTACGTTGCCTTGTATTTTATGTGTGAGTGTCTGGACAAGAGAATAGAAAGCGACGACCTTCAGAAAATAGCAAAGGATGAGCGCTGGTCTTGTTTAAGAGAAGCGATGGCAGCAAGGCATCGAGAGAGAAGAATTGCCGAGGCAGCAAAGACACTCCTGAGCAGCTGTTGCTAACAACCCATTAGTTTATTTCGTCTGGGACTCCGGGAGGCGGCACGAGGTCCCTTGCCACTCAAGTTCCTCTTCTCAGAGCGGCAGCAGCCGAGTAGAACGGGAAAACGACTACATTTCCCGTCAACAAGGGACTCCTCCCCCACATCTGACGGGATGTGGCCACCGGGCAGGGCGGTGCCATCACCTTTGCAGGTATTGTTTGGGTGCTGATACATGGATGTGGTCTTGCACCACAATTAATCTAACAAAGGAAAGACAAAAGAAACGTTACTTTCGCTTAAAAACAAAAATCAGATTCCTTACTCAGTTACAGTAGGTGGATGTATAATCTACATTATGCAGCAAATAATTTACAATGATGTAGGTATCTAAAGTAGTGTAATGTCTCAGCGTCGCGGACAGCTTTAAATTAAGGTGAAGTGAGAAAAGATTCCGACGAAGACCGCCACTCTTGCCACGCTATTCAGACTCTCCATGTAAACGAGACTAGCTAAAGAAAGCACGAGGCGGCTAAGATGAAAGAGCCTGGGTCAGGTGGAGACGGCAGTGGATGCAGCGTCAACAGCAGGAGGGGAATGGGAGGCGCATTGTGTGTCTACTGGACAAACTTCCCCTAACCTTGAACCTGGTGCACCACCACCCTCCCCCGCGTGCCGACTCCCCCACTCATCTGCACCTCACACCCTCGCCCATCCATATCTGTACACCCCGATCCGATCCCTCTTGTCACCCAACATTTAAAGACAGCTTTTTCGGTAAACTTTCATTTAAGGCCATCCTCTATATCCATCTAAAATGTGTCTTTTCACAAGAATTCTTTGAGAGTATAAACACAAGACGTAAATCTGTATAACTGCGGTAACCATAGTTACCGCAGTTATACAAATAACAAACCTACAATGCCTCCTTCCTTCTAATTCCCAGTGAGTCTCAAGATACCGGTCTCCACTCAGCTCTGCGATGTTCATTTACCTTTTCTTAAACTTAACGCCTGGCCAGGCTCTGACCGGAACACCATAATCACAGCACTGCCAGAGGGCGTGTTTCGTCTTGGGGAAGTTGGCGTGGGAGGGAGGAATGAGAAAAGAATCCAGTCCTATTATGCATAATGGTCTGCTGTGTTGGAACGCTCCTACTTCCTTCTGCTTCTGTCAGCTGCTACTTTTTTTTTAAAATCACGATCTTTTACGTGTGTGTGTGTGTGTGTGTGTGTGTGTGTGTGTGTGTGTGTGTGTGTGTGTGTGTGCGCGCGCGCGCAGCAAAGCATGCACGGAGCTTACCTCACGACGACAAAGCTATATAATAATAATAATAATAATAATAATAATAATAATAATAATAAAACAACGCCGTGTGAACAGCTGTAGAGGAGGTAGCGTGGCGGACAGCAACGGAAGCGAGGAGTGTGTGGGAGTCAGCACCAGTACCCGCTTCTGCAGTCAATGACCTTCACACTAGACACGCACTCAGCGCCCCCCCCCCCCCCCCCCCCCCACTCTCTCTCTCTCAGCGTAAGCACATCGCGTTGCCTTCTCCTCAAACACTAGGGCGCATGTAGCAACTTTAAGACCACGTAGTTATATATATGCCAGCCGCTGTCCATAACCAAGAGTCGCAATAAGTCAATACCCTCCAGCAGTCACGATCCTCGCCCATGACGCCACCATGCTAACCTTCCCCTTCCTTTTACCTCTTTCTCCGCCTCCCCACCCACTCAGGACTTAAGTTAGGCGTGAATGAGACGTACAGAAGCAGGTGTGTGCATGTAGTGATGGTCTCTCGAGTGTCAGGGTAACGTGGTGCTTCACTCATCCGGGTGTAAGAGAAAAGCGGGTCACTGTGGGGTTGTGCTGGGTGGTGGTGCATCAGCCGCTCCTGCTGCCGCCACCACCACCACACTGAACGGGCTCCCTTGAACTTGACCCACTCTTCCTCCCTCCCTGCCTGTCTCACATCCTCTCCCCCTCTCTCTACTATTCGGTTGCCCCACTAAACCGACATCTCACTCTCTCCCGACAGGATTTACTATTTGCATCACGATTCATTCATTCATTCATTCACACACACACACACACACACTGAAAACGAATCTACTAAACACGGTTGATACTGATCATGAACACTAAACTATTTCTTGTTTTATACTTAGGAAACGAGAGAGAGAGAGAGAGAGAGAGAGAGAGAGAGAGAGAGAGAGAGAGAGAGAGAGAGAGAGAGAGAGAGAGAGAGAGAGAGAGAGAGAGAGAGAGAGAGATGCGCCGACAGGAAGCGGTAGAGGAGGGCAGCAGCAGCAACTCATCTTGGTGGCTGAAGCACAAACTAGGAACCGGAAGAGTTTGTGTGAGTAGTGAAGCAAACACGAGGGGCCTGACGGACCACAACAGGTGGATCGAGTATTACTGGCAAGACTCGACCACCCCCACCCCCCATCTACCACAACCACCACTACCATTACCACACTCACCCTTCCCCTCACCCACGCCATCAACTTCCTCCACACAAACCACAAGCTGAACGACCGTCCGGAGCCACCACGAGCCAGTAATTTACGTCACCGCCTCCTCCAATACCACGGCAATCACAAGATGGTCGCTCTCCTCCACCCATCATCTGCTACATGGTCTACTAACCCGCACGCTGAGTGGTGGTATTCTCTGGTATTTTAAAGTTCATGTTTTACTAAGAGTCTATATTCTTTCATGCTCCATTGGGTATTCCCAGTAGGGATGAGATTCCTGAAATTGGTCACATTGATACAAAACACAAGTAACATCTTTAAAAGTATTCCCTTTAAGAATTGCTTAGATTTTTTTCAGAGCTTAGCTTTCTACACTCGCAATAGTCTCACACATACGCATGGAAGACCTCTCTATACGTGGCACTGGTACCGGTGCTCCAACGTACCGATAAATTATACCGGTGTTTTATAGGGACCTTCATCACAAAACTAAAAATTGCTCCATGCCATTATTTCCATTGAAAAAATAATAATAAACAAATAAAAAAAAAACGTGTTTCAAGAAATTCCACCTTTGTTTTCAGCTACACTCACATTTCAAAGAGAGGTATACCCCCACACGGCCGCCGATTCAGCACTCGCCCTTCACGCAGCCTAAGCACCACCACCACCACCCTACTCCCATGCAGCGATGCCGCCATCTCCAAGGGCGGAGAAGGCGACGTGAAACTCAAACTTTGCCACCCTGCCTGGAATAAAAAATCATGCAAATCTAATTCAGGAGTTAAAGTTGTGAATACACTAGAGTGATAGCAGGAGCGCGCCAGGGTCTGGTTCTGGGAGTGACTGATTTCCAGGACGCAGGAGTAGCGGTATGGAAAGTTGCACTACTTCCCCTGCATGTAAAACAATTTCATTTTTCACTACGGAAGTGTGAGACAGTGAATGTCAAGTAAATGATACATAATGATGTGATAAAAATGGGGAAAAACGCGAATGAATGGTGCTGCTCAACTCAACTTGAAGACCATCCGTTACCTAAGCGTTACTTCAGAAACGCGAGGAGGGTGAGGAGTGATGCGCTGATTTGTGATACGAAGCAGTTCCAAACTTAAGAGAATGAAGTTGACAACTTCAAGCAGGAGCTTGGCGGACTTGGCGAGTACTAGCACAGGAAGTCAGGTGTCTACGGGGAGGAGGAACGCCACCTGTTGTACAGCCAGGAGGTCGTTGCCACGGCGCCCCCATCTTTTAACCCCCCCTTCCCATCTCAACAACCCCAACCGGCACGCCACGCCGCCGCCATCACCTAAACTACCACCATCCACCTACACCATGCATTTAAAACTGGTGTACAAAACGTAATGGGACTGAATAAGCAATTGGCTTCTTGTATCTTTCTTCTATGTTCTTTAAAAAAGAAGGAAATGGTAAACGCCTGAGTGAGTGTTGTCAGAGTCCAGCGCCAATGTTTTAAGGTGGGCTTTGGGAAGCAACGCCCTTTCGTCACGCTTTGTTCCCTTTTCTCCCTCCCTCTTCCCTCTTCCCTCCACCACCAGCCTCACGTCTCCATCTGCGGTTACTAACGTGTGTTTTCCGTGAGGCTCATCAATGCTTAAATATTCAGTTGACACATGATACATAATTAATTAAGCGAGGGCACCCTGCCTGGTCCCTGCCTCTCCCGCCCGTTCAGGATCACCTGCGCATCCATATTCCCGCCCACAGTAATCGGCAGATTAAGGGCGGGGCGCTGGTACAGGTAACGCTATACAGTTGAGCTACAGGGGACGACACCAATATGATGTCGCCGCCAAGTCACGCATCACGTTCGCTTCCCACGATCTCACCCTGCTCTTTACTGTCACCGGCTCCTTATCACAAAGAAAGCCCCTACCCTACGACAACGAGAGAGAGAGAGAGAGAGAGAGAGAGAGAGAGAGAGAGAGAGAGAGAGAGAGAGAGAGAGAGAGAGAGAGAGAGAGAGACTAAATATTTTCCAGCCACCTCTCCTACAACTCAACGAAGTTCGGGCACAGCCGAGAAAATGCTGAATTTCAAGCTTAAAACTTCCAACCGGCCAAATATGTGAAGTTTCCCCCTTCCTTTTTTCCCTTTCTTTTTTTGACTACACCGCGAGACTGAGAAACGACCGACTTCCTGGCTGCGGGGACACGACCTGACCTGGGAACTTTCTCCACGGGGAAGGGAGAAGAGGAAGGATGAGAGGGCGAAGGAATGGAAGGGTGGGAGAGACACACACAGAGGGAAGGAGGGAGGGAGGGGTGGTGGTTAGGTGGGCGAGAGAGGGAGAGGAGACAATAATCGGCGCCTGGGAGCCTCACGCCTTCTCATGGCACGCCGGCAGGATCCCCGTGTACCGACGCATCAGGCCGCCCGAACCCATCACGAGACCACATTCCCACCCACCCCTACCAACCCTCCTCCGGCCAGCCCACACACACACACCACTAGCCCATCCCAAGCCAGACCACAAAACTCCATTCAGACCACTCACAATTCGCTGCCAGCCCGTCGTGATCCTTGCCAACTAGTGTTTCTAAAACCACAGACAATCCTTCCAGTAAAACAGCACGCCAGCGTTTCCCTTCTCAATCTCTAACATATAATTCCCTCTTCACTCACAGGCAGCCTACAGTGCCATACTAAACCTTCCCCGAAACATGAAGACTCAATGAACTTTACTATTCCTCCTTCCCACACCGTTGCCGCTTCCACCACCACCAGCACCGCTCACACCCTCCACCCTCCACCCAGTTCCTCTTCCTACACCGTGCCTCTTCATCTTTAAAGAACACTTCATGACGATAATTCACCGACATCCCGCGGCCAGGGAAGAAGTTGCCATTAAGAGACCAAGGACTATGATTCTCGTAAGATAAACAGATGAGAGAGAGAGAGAGAGAGAGAGAGAGAGAGAGAGAGAGAGAGAGAGAGAGAGAGAGAGAGAGAGAGAGAGAGAGAGAGAGACTGAGACTGCGGGAGGGAGAGAGTGGGGGCGGGAGAGAG
>CM035197.1:18157729-18186434 GCA_020233015.1 Callinectes sapidus | reverse complement strand
GAGAGAGAGAGAGAGAGAGGGGGGGGGGGGTGGAGTTGCATGCCGGTGCCTACACACCATCATGGTCGCCCAGTACTGCTCAGAGGTGTGTGTGTGTGTGTGTGTGTGTTTGAAAACAACCACCTTATCCTAAGCAAGTATCCCTCACGAGTGAGACACATCACAGCTCTACTTCGGGGGGATGGATGCCACGACGCACCACGAAGCAAACAGCGAATACTGCTGTAACCCCTTTCACGCCCACCGAAAGATAGGTAAATGGCTCCCTGGAGAACCCTCAGTTAATACGCCTAGTGGCGCTGCTGGCCTGAGACGAGCTAAGGGAGATGAAATTTGCCAAAGCCTACGTCACAAGCGGGTAGAGTAAAGTGGAAAGGTGGGCCAGCCAGCGACTTGATAATGATATGTCCACAGAGGGATGGCGGAGTAATGGATACCAGGGAGGAGGAACGAAGAGGTGACACTGCACGTCTGGGCACTAATGGTAATACAGGCAGGAGCACTAATATGAGGGAGGGGCAGTGAGGCTCCCTCACAGGTGCTGCAATGCTCGTCAAATTTACCTGATGCTGCACCTCCCCCCTTCCAGTATCTCTCTCTCTCTATCTCTCTCGGGAATTACAAACCTGGTCACCACTTGTGATGGCGTTTACCTGTTAAATCATCCTCATGACTTCGGTTTTAAAATTCACCACTGCAGCTACTCAATAAGGTGTCTCTACACGTTTGCTTCTACATGTCGCTTCACCAAGCCCATACAACCACTGATGCACCTTACCGCATTACAACCTGCGATATCAAGACAAGGGAGACACAGTGAAACATTTCACAAGGGATAGTCTGCAAACTGTCAACATGTGTGTATTTCGCACCTTAACCATCAACACCTGCTAACCCTGTAGGAGCCCCGTCATCCATTCACTCAACCTAGACCAATTGCAGGAAAAGCATAATCTACCGACCGACACTCTTAAACACTAAGGATGAGGAAGACCAAGCATCCTTAAGTTACGACACACGTGTTTAAAACTTTCTGGGGTGAGGCAGCACAGCCAACAACTTCTCCACTCAGCCAATGGAGGACCACGTGCAGCTGCCGCTCGCCCGCCCTCTTCTCTCAGATTCTTGTTGTCGCAGGCACGCTCCGCCACTCAGTGCCTCCGTGCATGAATAAAGTGGCTACAGGTGTTCTACCGCAACACTTGAATTTACAATGGCCACTCTCGAGTCGCAGGTACTTTCTATCACTTGAGAAGCGTGCATTTCAATCAAGCTTGTGACAACTTTAAACTGTCTCTCATACATCAGATAAAACATTGCAATAAAATTACTGACGATGTGTAAATTTATGACTCTACAACACTACTGTGAGACATCAATGACGTGCCTCCAATGAAAAATACAAATAAATTAAGAGAGTTCGCCTACGCCCTGTATACAGGAATTTCCCCCTCCCTCCTCTCTCTAGAGCTCTTCCCCCTTTAGGACCATGCGGGCTGCGTGGCCATCGCCGGGTCCAGACTGTGACCTTCAGACCGGTCGAGCTCTCAGGTCCCGCCGCCAACACTGGTCGACACCCTTCCTCGCCCAAACTCACATTCTCAAGGCTACAACGGATACGCAAGGATTATTCCTCACATTCTGGATCCTATGAGGGACAACAAGCTGTCCTGAGATCAGAGGTCTCACCTCAGTGCTGCGGACCCAAAAACATGCACACTGGAAGGAGTACAACAGGCGTCGTTTGTGCAACTTGTGAAATATATATGAGGGAGGTGTGGCCGCGCCCCGCCACGCCACACTAGGTGGAGCTGCTCTACCACTTGCGACACAGACTATTAACAGAAGCAACGTTAAAGGCATGGTAATCAAATGTTACATTTACAATTCATCAGCGCTTTGAGACATGTACACAATCACATACCATCGGCCAGGAGTAACTACACATGCAATACAGCTCCGCACGACACTCAGCAATACATATATGCAATTTCTATAATTCCAACTAAAATATTTGTATAGTATTTTTTCATTACTTAGGCAAAAGCACAACACACTGCACACGTAACAACGACACAAGCTCCGGGGGATGGCGGTGTCGTGGTGGTGGTGGTGGTGGCGGCTGTGGCGGCGGCAGCGGTGGCGGGCGGGCGGGCGGGCCATGGCCGCAAACCTCACTTACCATGACGTCGAAGTGAGTGACTTCCAGATTGGCGGGCTGGGGGTAGAAGGTGTGTGGAGGAGGTGGGAGGTAGGAGAAGATGGGCGTGGGTTGTTCAGCCGCCGTGAAAATTTTGGTGGTGGTGGGTGATGCGTCTCGCGAGGAATTTGGTGGCGGCGAGGCTTGGGTGGGCGCTGGTGGCTTGGCGGACGCGACGGACACACGCCCTGATGATGGCAGAATACTGGCAGGGTTCAGCACCAGTCGTGGATTTTAAGAGAAGTTAAGGCCGTTGAAGATATGTTTTGTTTGAGTCAGGTCGCGCCGTGGTTGCTGTAGTTGTACAGTGTATGTGTGGTGTTCGTGTGTTATGTATGTTGGAAATTGGGTGGCGTCAGTGGTTGTGATGAAGAAGCAGTAGTGATATCAGTAGCAGCAAAAGCAGCAATTAACAAGTACAGCAGCAGTAGCAGCAGTGAAGGCGACGGTGACGTGAAGGGTGTGAGGTCCGGGTGTGTGAGTGAGGTAGTGTGGATAGCGAGACACAGAGAGAGAGCACAGCGCGGCCGGCGGCGTGCTCACGACTAACTCGGAGGTCCCCTCCACCGCCCGCCCGCGGCTCACTGTGGGGAGGCGGGGCCACTCCCCCTCTTATGCCAAACACCGCCACTCGCACACCGACTGTTCACCTCCGCCTGTTCAACACACTCACTTCCCGTTTCTAGATCATGTGTTGATGTAACCATGCAGTTTTCAAGACGCCAAAGCAACCTATCCTACAAGAAAGTCTTGAACTAAAAAAGCAAGTGAAATAAAAATAAGTTCGATAATAGTGTAAGTGGCGTACCAGACGAAGGTAAGAGGGGAGGGGGTAGGGGCCGCATGCGCGGGGGTCCCGCACGGCCCGGCTTACCTGAGTCCCCCCGCGCCTCCCTACCCCCACATCACTACCTGCACCCCAACACACTCCTTCCAACCATCTCCTACAACACACCAGACAAAATTCCCAAATTTCTGAGCAAATGTGCCCACGGTGTCGTCCTCGTGATAGTCTTGACTGCAAGGTGACGGTAACACCTATCAAGGTGATCCTTTGCTAAGGTACATTACTATTACTACAACACGAGAACAAATTTGAGAAGAGCAAAATTTTACAGCAATAGGTGAGGTGGTAGTGCTGGTGATGGAGGGTGAGTGAAGTGAGCATGTGGGGGAGGATACGGAGGGGGGTGAACTCCTCACCTGCCGCACGCGCACTACACGCATCTCTCCTCAGCCGCACACTCCTCCCCGGCCAGCTCGCCTCGCCAAAGGTAAAACACTCATTACACCGCTGTCAACTTACAGGCGTCCCAAGCCCACCGCATACCTTGCTGGCAAACAAGAAATTGTCAGGAGTCTACACCTCATGGACATGCACTTTTTTTTTTATCTATTTATTTATTAGTGGGGAGGTAGGTAATCTAAACGGAATTGTGTGATTTCATGAAGTACCGACACAAAACAATCAGCGGCATCACCACCCATCTTCCAGTGACACATGCAGACCGGCAAAAATACAATGCAATGTTGCTAAAGAACGAACACCCACTAACTCAACTCAAAAAGCAAAATCCATACTGAGATTATTTTCATCTTCAGACATAACGATAAACTTTGCAATGAAACCGTGAATGTAGTACAAAACTAACCTTCTATTACATACACACATTTATAGAAAAAAATATTGAACAATTACCTTAAGCAAATCGCAAACACCTGATTACCTTAGTTACCTATAACCAATTCGAAGAAAACTGCAGTCTCACCGCTTCCATTTTCTTTGCGGTGAAGTTGGCTCAGACTAATCACTTCGCATATCCCAACTCCGCATCCAATACTGATTCATCCTTGGTACAGATTTACTTCGCATCGATTTTCATTGAGAACAAAAATATTTCTTAACGAGAATAGTCTCTCTCTTTCTCTCTCTCTCTAAAAGTTTACGATAAGGTCACGTGGAAAGTCGATAAACACGTGTGTGTAGTACTAACACAGGACAGATGACTTTGTGCAACTCTTGAAACACATGAAATAACAAATATGGCCGTGAAGAACGTATCAACGCGAAAGTGAGAGGGATGGCAGAAATGAAAAGAAAACTTTAATCGGCGTCACTCTTTGAATGCGTAACGATAGGGCGGGGAATGTGACGAACCCCTACACCCCGTCATTAGATGAAACAAAGCCCCTGCACGGGTTTGGGAAAGCCATGAATACATCTCCCAGGCGGTGACGAGCAACCACTGCATTTTGATGAACAGCGCCAAGGGGAGTGACGTGAGTGCCGGGAGTAAGGCAGGTAGGGAGAAGGGTGGAGGAGGGTGGTTTTATCGACGCCCGAAGAGGCTCACCTTGCTCCACTGTACCTGTCCTCTAACCAACACACACACACACACACACACACGAGTTGTGATGAGGACGGGAAAAATGTTAGCGCCAGGGCACAGTGATTTCTGGGACCTGAGTTCGAGTCCCGTCGCAAGCTAGCTATTTTTCACGCTATCGCTGGATGTTTGGGTCGAGAAACACACACATGGTTCCTATCAGCCCTATCTTCAACGCAACTGCATCACGGGGCTCTGGGAGGCAGTACGGCTTCTGCACTCAAGTAAATTTAAAAATCGACCAGCATCACCACGGTGAGTAAGTCTGTATAAAGCAGTAGCAGCAGCAGCAGCAGCAGCAGCAGCAACAACGTGTGTGTGTGTGTGTGTGTGTGTGTGTGTGTGTGTGTGTGTGTGTGTGTGTGTGTGTGTGTGTGTGTGTGTGTGAGAGAGAGAGAGAGAGAGAGAGAGAGAGAGAGAGAGAGAGAGAGAGAGAGAGATATTCTTAAACATAAGGGCAGGAATAATAACAATAGACAATGTGAAAAGATGTAAGCAAGGGGTGAGTCAGAGTAAGTTAAAGAAGGCAAGGAATATTAATGAACAGTTCCGGTGAGGAGGCTACGCACTGAGTACCCTTTGGCATTATTCTTACTGAAGAGGAAGAACTACACCCAGCCCCTCCACCACCCGTCCCAGGAGGCTAACACAACGACCCTGCAAGTGCATCTACAAAGGTCTGGCAAATACCTTAAAGCAACCCTTTAAAAATCCCGACAACCCCCGCCACCGCCACCGCCAACATCATCACGCACGCACTCCCAATGTTTCTTTCCCAAGGGAAGGGATGGCCATAGAGATTAATACATTACGTTGATACACCTTGTCTGTCAATACCAATTCATTCATAAAATACTAATATTATCCAAGACCCTTTTCCGTCTTCGTCACGTGAATAAACATTGTACATTACCATAGTTGTGGCACAGTCGTCTGCAGATGTTTAACATGCATCGCTTACCTGGAACAACAAAGAAACAAAATGTTAATTATCAATGAAAAATCATAAGGCATAAAAGTAAATAAATTTTGATGTAATATAATTCAATGTCATTATTTTGCAGTTGCTGACCTCAGATTTAAGGAGAGCGCTAGATGAGGCACAATGACTGCCTCATACCATTACCATACCAACACATGAAGGTGGCTGGCTACTCAAGCTCACTGTACCTCCGTGTATAAATTGCAGGAAAGTGAACGAGTAAAATAAACAAAAATAAGAACAGTTGCATGTGAGGTGTCAGACCACGATATTGGTTTTATACATCTACTTGTGATCTAGTTCACACAGATTTCACGACAAAATGGGTTGTATAGTTCTTTATCTCAACTTTCAGCCTCTATATTCATACAAAATCAACTCACCACAAACCAAGAAGACTACCAGCCACGTCAAAGTACTTAAACTAAAATGGCACTA
Source organism: Callinectes sapidus (assembly GCA_020233015.1). Classification (NCBI taxonomy): domain Eukaryota; kingdom Metazoa; phylum Arthropoda; class Malacostraca; order Decapoda; family Portunidae; genus Callinectes; species Callinectes sapidus. Next base: position 18,180,427 of record CM035197.1, on the reverse strand, counting down.
CCACGACATTATGCTAAAAACAATTCCACGGAAGCCTTGCTGGAGTGAGAAAGTTTAATTTTCAGAGGAGTGTGTGAAACATTACCAAACAGTCCCCAAGGAACACACTGATGGTGGAGGCGGGGCGATGTTGTGTCCGCCTAATGACGCTCAAGATTAATACAGCAATTTACTCACACGGGGATTGTCCTCGAGGACTTCAAAGGAATTAAAAAAAAATAAAAAAATAAAAAAAGGGTCTTGTAGGCGAGCCTCACGGGAAGCTGGCAACCTACTCACTCCACGCCACAGGAAGAGCGACCAATTTTTAGCAGTCCTTCAATTCTCCAAATTTTCCGGACAAGAAGCAGGCAGCTTTCTCCTAACCACTGTAAATTCGATACTTCAATGAAACTTGTGGCGAGGACGAGGATGCAGATTGCCATTTAGAACAGGACGCCATGGGAACCCTGAATAAGAAGACGGTACGAGTATTATTGAGTTAACTCTCCAGGCAGGCACCACTCCCTGTCTGGCAGGCACATTAACAAATTACTGTACGTACACCAGAGCATCCTACACCACTTGAGGTAAGCTTAAACAACACACTCAAATAAATATACTGCAATGTCGTAAAACACGTCCCTGGAGCGTACAAATGAACCCAGACCTTGCTTTCACCAGGGGCACACCAAGGACAAACCACGAGGGTCACGGGGGCATCCTAACCTCGGATTGGCGTTTGGCATAACACTCTTGCAAGTCTTCGACTGTTGGGCGAGAACTGGAGGATGTGGTGGTGCAGTGATATAGGTCTCGCCCCGAGTCACCACTATCCAACGCTACCTCGATGCATGACTCCTACGTTTTACTTCACTAAAGGAACTGGATGTAGTTTGTTCCGTCAGGCAAGACTAGAGGTTTGGGAAGGTCGTGGCAAGGTGAGGTGAAGGGTCACACTTCGACACACAGGCGCTGCCTTGGGGTTTCCTGAAGGTGAGGTCGATCGCTGCCTAAGGGGTCACATGGCTGCCCTCTGACCTCCAAACCTGAAGCTTCCCCAGCGGAAGTTGAGTGTTAGTTACAGCCGCAGGGCCAGTCACCTTTGAGGTCTAAGTTTCGTGAATATAATCCCTGCTACGTCTAGCGTCAATAACCAAATCTTAGTAATGATTTATAACTTGAGCAGCCACGTTCAACAATTAATTGTCAGATGACGCAAGTACAAGACAAGGGAGCGGCAACAAACCGAGGCTTGGCGGGACAAGTTGCAATTAACCAAGAAAACTTCATGACTAAACGTTCATGAGTGGTGACACGATAGCTTCCTGTAATCTTGTGATGGCAACTGCCTACTACATCAAGTCAGCAATATCAAATTTCGTCCACTAATGTGTAAGCGTTGTTCGTTTATCACCTCACCGACATAATTATCATACCTCTACCCAGTATTTTATTTCTATTCTCGTTACAAAACGATTCCCCTGTGTTTTGGTCTGTCCTTCGTCCACAAAGTAGGCAATGGGTAAGTAGGAAATGAAAGAAACCCATTTCACATAATTTTAAACCGCTTTCTCAACTACGTCGATGCCAGTGTCAGCCAAACAGCCTACCCAGTTACTCAATCATGTGTGATTACGAAGTTTTCCCAAAAGTTGCCAATTAACATTAAGATCAAATAAGCTCCAAGCACATGAAAACTCACCTCCTACTCTCCCAGCCCCATATTCTAGTACCACATTAAGCACCACACGGCAAAAATTAAACACGAACACACTCCATATTGTCTCCAAGATCCAGAGGATATTCACACTAAGCATTATATCCAGCGCAAATTGTAACCCTAGTACGATGCCATTCTCCTTTATGTGTATTAGAGGCACAGAATGGAGCCAATGTCCCAAACAGAGGGAGGTGGAAGAAAAAGTGGGGTGCAAAGTAGTGAGGGAATACTCTACAAGCTCAAAGTTCCGGAACTTGAAAAGGAGTAGAGTAGATGTGGATGGATGTAAAAGGAAATGAGAATATAAGGTACAGCGTACAAAGAAACGAGAAAACTTGAGGAGAACGCACGTTAAACCAGACTGGACGATGAATGTTGGAAGATGGGAGTTAGACTGAGAGGGGACGAGATGCAAGGAGAAATGATAGGGTGAAGATCAAATTTGATGGAAAGAAAGGGAGGGGGGCGACATCTGAGAATGCAAGGGCGCGGGATGGAGGCGAGAAAAGAAAGTGGAGTGATGGGTGTGGCGGGAATGCAGGCCAACCATCGGCGCAACGATACGAGAAAGAGAAGCTCCAATCAAGGAGACAAGAGATGGATTACTTTGAGAACCTCTAGCCGTTGTTTACAGAATGTTATCGGGCGGAAGAGGGGAATGTAACGCTGGGAGCAAAGAATCAGGTTCCAGGCAGAAGAGAAGAGGAAAGGTGGGGAGAGAGGGGCATACAGCGGCACCAGCAGCAGCAGCAGCAGCAGCGTTGTTCACTTTAAGAGAAAAGGATGGCGAAGCCTTCCTCCTTTCCATCATGTGTAGCGGTGGCGGTATCCTAAGTGAAGCTACAGCCCTCACCAGCAAGTCCCTGCTCTCCCAAAGCGGCTTAGATGAGCCCACAGAGGGGCCAAAAGGCGAATTTAATTGAATACGAAAACATGGTGGCAGGTAAGCTGCTCATGTAGGTGGAAGCAGCCGCGGCGTACACAAGCCCATAGTGCGCGCTCTCGAAGAACACTCAAATAGTCGGCCCCCCGTGTTCCCAGTCTTGGAGGAACGACAATCCGCTTTGGCTAATGGTGCAACTGACGGCAAAGGTGGTGAAGGAGGGCTCAGGTTAGCTTATTACAGGAAACTGACTGAGAACGTCTAAATCCTGGTAAAGTTTCCTGAGTTGGGGCTGCAACTCCCGTATATTATATGAAACATCAGAAGCGAAACTTGTATTTTGTACACATTACTTCTTAGATGAAAAATAATGCAGACACAACACATACATATCAAGCCTAACCACTCATCCTTCTCAACACTACCAACAGAAAGGTTGAGGCTAGATTCGCCACAGCCAGATAGGTCACGTTTCACCTAATTCCAGGCTAAAATGGGCAGCACAGGACCCCAGCAAGCCTAGTTTCGCAGCCGAACCCGTGCCAACAAGGAAAGGCCATCAGTCTTGAGCAGCCGCTGCCACACTGAATCTTCATTACCAGGGAGTCACCGTCAAGTTCCCTGATCCGGCCCGTACGCGTCTGTTTCCTTCCCTTCGCAACACCGCGGCTTCAACAACATAATATGGTTTAGTTTGTCTTTGCGACACACACACACACACGTATGTTACAATTGACCAAACCCATCTCCGTTTGCCCAACGTTGCAGATACGAACAGAAGACGCCTGGTTCCCCATCTTCCCTCCCGGCAGTGCCTGTCCTTTCACCCCTGCTAACACCAAAAATGACCAGGTACAGACTACCGGTAGGCCCAAAATGTTGTGCTACACAAAACAAACGGCAACGCTCTTGTGGAAGGTCTATCGAAGCAAAACAAATATTTGGAAAGGACTCGCGGACACGAGAGGGTAAATCTAAAAAAAAAAAAAAGTTTCGAAGGAAGCCGTTTCGATATTTGCCTTCCATCTATTCTTTAGAGTCAAATACCAATATCCTGAGTCGACCAGTGCCCTGCCAATTCCTCTACCACCTAACTATTACACCTGGCAGGGCAGAGAATGAGGTGAAGCAATGGCTCAGCTACCCTACGTCTCAAAGGCTGAACAATGAGGATTTGGCAAGGTAAGGGAAAACTTAATCCAAGTAAGACAGAGAAACGAGAGAAAAAACAAAGGACATATATCACCGTCAGCCAAATGTAACTTACGAGTAATCTATGTCTTTATCCAAAAGAATAATAAAAACAAAAAAATCTAGGAATGGTGTTGGAGAGTCAAGTTTTCTGACAGAAGCTCTTTCTGACGTGGAAGGTTCCTAAGAGAAAAGAATAATACAACAGAATGAATAAAAAAAAAAAATAATAATAAATAAAAAAAAAAAAGGGTTGGAAACAGAAGACTAAGCGAGAAAAGCCACCACGCAAAGGATGAGAGTCGGCTCGGTGGGAAAGCCAGGAAGACTTGGGTTTGATGGAGGGGTGGGGGAGGCAACAGAGGTGGTGAGGGAGTGAGATGGGCAGTGAGGGAGCATGTGAAGCGGTCAGGCAGCGAAGTGGTGGGGCAAGGAGTGCAAGAAAGGATGAGAACCAAGACGGGCAAAAGGAGGCATGTGCTACGGCTTCTTCCCCATCCCCCCTCTCTTTCTCTCTCACACACACACCTATTTCCCATTAAGGACACCTGCCTAGCTAACAACATGGACGGTAGCAGCCGCTGGAGAGGGAAGCGAGGGCACCTAAGAGAGAACCAATTGTCGTGCTGCTGAGGGAAACAAGACCTGTAGAAGGAAAGACAGGTGGAGGACAATAAAGTAGAATAACATACTAGAAGGAAAGGAAAGGAAAGGAAAAGAAAATGAAAAAAAAAAGGCGCGGCGCTATCACTGTATCAATGGTAGAATTTTAGTAAAGCGTAGACTGAGAAATGCCAAATCCTACACAGAGATCTCACAATAGTACTAAATGCTAACTATGGTTTTGGTATTGTCAGGTAGAGGAAAATAACCTACGACATAAACCAGTGATACAATAATTACAAAGGCTGGTTGGGCGGCGGGCGTGCGCCCATCCGTATATATCATAACGCAATCGAGTGGAAACAGCAGCAGAAACATCTGACCTGGCACCGGTCTTGGTGTGCTCGGCGCTTCCCGGAGCTCCCAATAAATGATGAAGGTAACAATTGTCAAGTGACAATACTGACTTTCCACTTTTCTGTCCATTTACTGGCATCAATTATGAGAGAGAGAGAGAGAGAGAGAGAGAGAGAGAGAGAGAGAGAGAGAGAGAGAGAGAGAGAGAGAGAGAGAGAGAGAGAGAGAGAGAGTGTTAAATACCACACTGAAGTCGTCGAGCATCGGGGACAAAACAAAGGCACAAAAGCAGAATGACATCCACAAGAACCCTATCTGTCAGATTCCACGAGTGCAAAACAGAGAGAAAGAAGACGAGGACTCCTTATTCCCATTCTTAGTGTCAGTCGACAGCTCATTTTGCTGATAAGCAGGATGCCCAGAAAATTTCCACATCACGTGATCTATTAATTCAATTCATTCATTCATTCACTTATTTTTGTGTAGTATTTTTCAGTCTCCGTCTCCCATTACCTGGTATTCCAGCGGTCTGTATTTGAATGTTATGTTCTTTTCTACCGTGACGCTTCGTGCAGCAATACCTGCATGTTTCCATTTTTACCTGATAGTCCCTAGTCAGTGCCGTCCTGGTTTCCTATTGAATTAATCCTCAGATGCACCTCCCGGAGAGAACTTCGGCCAGAACTAATAACCAAGTCTGACTGTTCCCCCCTCATCGTAATCTGGGCTCCATTAAAGAAAAATCTACTTAATACGCCGCGGCTGCCCTCCTCTGCCGACGGTGGCGTTGCTCTAGAAAATGTGCGCCCAGTATTGTACGAGCTTCCCAGCTATTTCTACAAGTCATCCGCCTGATGTTTCACAGTGGTAGTACATTTATTTCTATTACATGCTTAAGTCTCTTTAAATAAGCTGAATAACAAACTGCGGGATCTACATTTACTTGTTAGTATCACACATAACATGGTACCATCCTTACGCTACGCGTGTGGGATACCAATCCATTCATCACTCCAGCCCCTGAACGTTCACGAGATCTAATTAAATGACACGCAGTGTAATCAAATGCCGTGTTTAACATAACGTTCACGAGTGGGGAGCAACAGTCACTAAAACTATCCGCTGACAAAATCTAATATGCTTTATCACAAGACAAATGCTGGTAGTTCATTATTTATCTTGTATCCTCACAAAGAATCAGTAAACCAGACGCTACAGGTGTGGTAAGAACCGTAATTACGGTAGTAGGTACTGTAGTTCATGCAATCCCGTGGCGCTGCATCCACCAGTCAAGGTTTAACGAAGACCGATGCACGGAGAGAATTACCTCCATCTTCACGGACTTTCTTTCTCCATTGCAACAATCAACTCACTCTCAACTGGTGCAAATGTATTATCTATCAGGCTAAGTATCACCAACGCTCAATATCAGGCAAGGCACTCAGGCCACAAGGCGGAGGGAGGTCAGGTGTGGAGCGGGCGTGCTTTCTAAGGAAGACGCCTCTCCTCCCTAGTGCTTATATAGCTTGATATGTTCCAAATCGGGAACCGTGTGCCGTGTCAGGCGTGTTACCGTTGGGACGGGAGGTAGGGATCGCCTGAAACATGAATGGCCGGCCAGGAGCCACACAGGTGGGTCTAACGCCTTGCTACGGCGCCCGTCACTGGGTCAAAATGGGAGGGAGATCCCATGGCAATCATCATTCTCATGAGGATACTTGTGACAACATTCCTACTCCCTCACCAATCCAATACGAGCAGAGCCTTCACCATGTTCTTTCCATAAATGAACGCCAGATAACACTGTAATTATCATATTGTGTAACATATGAAGGGAAATCATAAAAATCACCAATGTTATAGGAAAGATGAAGATCCAAACAATGGGTGTGGAGGTGAGGGGAGAGGGGCGAGGGGAGAAGGGTGCAGGTCAAGGGTCAGGAGGCAGCAGTAAACAACTAAAGGTCGGAGGTCACAGTGGCAGCCAGGCTTCACCAGGTGTGAGGTCGACCTCAATAAAGAATGAGGGGAGGACCGGCGCCGCGATCCACCATTTGCCCTCGTACATAATACAAGGCCGCCGCGACCCGACATGGCGCATCACTTGGTCCTGATAGATAAATCACGACCGCCAAAGCTTACCCACACCTTTTCCAACGCTCTCCTCTCCTCCCCTTTCTCCCGCTGGCTATCAGACCACGCCCACCGCTTGCTCACCTGAGATGACCCCCTGGCTCCGCCCACTTCGGCTCCACCTGTGCGCCTGCCCCATGGTCACCCTGCCACCAACTCCTCTCAGACCAGCACCCACTCCGCTCTCTTCCTTACCGCACCTCACACATGCTTCCCGCACACACTTATTTTACATTTGCAAATCGTTAAAACAAATTACACAGTACTGAATACATCCTGGTTGAGAGGCGGGAAACATTCCGTTATTAAATCGAAACTTGCCGTTCTATTATTAGACCGACAAAATGAAGCTGAAGGTTTTTTTCCCTGCCTGCAACAACATAATGAAAATCGAACCTTAACACACTCCTACGCACAACATTACGCCGAGCAAGAGCGCCCGAGTCTGTACATGTGCCCACCCGCCCGTTTATCATAAATATACATTTACATTTATGTGAAGTTCAAAGCTATAAAACAATAACACGTGTAACACAATAACCCCAGCATCCCCTCCCCCTATTTTTTTCTTTCTTCTTTTACGAATACTCAGATTTATTAAATTACTTAAGGTCAAAAGAAAACTACATTGGTTCCTATACCGAACCCCCTTCAAAAAAGAAAGGAAAAGTGAAAACTGAATAGTAGTTGACGTTTCACAATTAACAAGAGGAACTAAGGAGAATGGTGATGAAAGACCAAGAGACGTAGTGGACTCCACCTGTCACTATGACAACGCCACGGCAAAGCCCGAGGGTGATTACAAGAGCGTCCGGCGGCAGTTATCCCGATGACTTCCTCCATCGCTCTCGTTACAACCTACCTATTCCCACACAAACCCGTCTCGTTATAGGGCCTCTGTCCCACTCATCTGTACGGTGTATGTAAGTAGGTGCAAGAAATTAACGTTTTTTCTTACATGAAGTTTTGAAGTAGGTACCCAAACCCAGAGTAAACGGTTTATTTTACATCCTCTCAAACACAGCAATCGGTTATGTCATCTATGTCGTAATGAGAGCAATAAAAAATAAATAAAAATAAATAAATAAAAAACTAAGCGGCAGTCTTCCATGCTATTGAATGTAAGAACAAATGTCAGCTTTTCCAGGCTTAAACACCCGTGAACAGGGAGGCTATTGAATGTAAGAACAAATGTCAGCTTTTCCAGGCTTAAACACCCGTGAACAGGGAGGGAGAGCGCACACACAGTGAGCATGTTGGGGGATTGGAGAAGTGTTATGTGAATCTGGAAAGGTAAGGAAGGAAAGTGATGGGAGAAGACATCCGGGACCTCGAGCAGACAAGTCGGAAGACAATTTCAGGTGGTGTCAATAGTGATGGGGTCCCTCAAGGTCGCAACACTTACACTGGGCCTCTGCTGCTTCCTCCCGCCGCCCACCTACAGCCATCGCCTGTGCAGGAACAAATGCACACATTTGTCCTCTCAAGAACAGCATCATCTAAGCTTTATGCATACGTACGTCATGTCACACGACTTCGCTAAATCACCTAAAAATGTAAAGCGTTAGTCCTTACCTTATACTGCATTGGCTTCCCATGCACGCCTTGTATGGAATTTTAAATCTACATAAATCCACCAGATATTTTACCACCTACTTCGCGTCAATACAAAATAGCGGCTGGTCTCTGCTGCATTTCACTCTTTTGTCTTTTACAGTTTTCTCTTCCGCCTTTCTCTTGTCCGCTCCAGAGCTCAAGGGCCTCAGAAACGGCCGTCAGGTGGTGGAGTGACTTTTCAGGTGCGAGGGTGGTGCCGAATTCCCCCAGAGACAGGCCATCCACTGTGGCAGTCCACCAGACTCTTTCGGCCTACTCCCCAACACATCACGCCCACTACCCGTCAACCACCACCTCTTGCCAGTCCGTCGCCCGAGGTCTTGGGGAAATAGGAGGCATCTCGACCCCGCTCCAGTCTCCCCAAGAGCCTTATCCCTCGGGGGTAGAAACTGGAGCCATCCAAGTACTTCAGGGAAGTCATATCCCTTTAGATGCCTCGCGAGTGCCAGACGGAGGGATAAAAAATGAAAATATTACTAAAACAGCTCAAGCTTTCCCGTCAAACAAAAGGATGGAAAATAGCTGGTTTTATGATGGAACTGCCTCTATGACGCTAAAGCTAAACTTAACAATTTTACACTGATGGAAGAGTCCTCACCACCCCGCCGCGCGCCGCCGCACTCATCTTGGCCTGGGTTAACGGGGTCACCACAGCCGCGGCAATTTGTCCTCAGAAGCGCACCTAATGTAATACACATAATGGCCCTTTTGTCATTAGTGTAAAGAGGATAGGCAGCAGGTGAGCGGGTAGAAGGGGGGGGGGGGAGCACTACTACCATTTACTTGGTTCCCTGCTACCTCACACGATTTCCGGTAACGAGAACTAGGTTACAATTGCCCTCCACTGCTAACTTTTCCATTACGTTGGAAATCAGTCTGAGCACAGTAAAACGGTAAAGGCAGAGAAAAAATAAATAAACGGAGAAAATTCTTATTAAGAGTAACAGGGAACACTGGCCGTAACACAACCCAAAGAACAAGACGACTCACCGAAATACACGTGTCCCTTACACCTCCCCTGACACCTGGTCTGGGCCACAATGTTGACAAAGTATATTACCCGAGAGGCTTGGTCAATAGGGATTCGTTCAGTCATGTTTCCCTACCAACACCTGTCCCGTAATCACTATCATATACCGAGCAGCTAGTGACAGCCCACCCCCAGCCCTTCTCTCGCTGGCCAGGGGAGCCACTACTAAATGGACAATCAGTGTTCTACCTCATCTGTATGTGCACGAGCTGGCAGGGACGACGGCGGCAGTGGGGAGAGCACGAGGGAAGATAAATGAATGTATTGTTAAAGTATCGGCGGAAGGGAGGAAGGGGAAGCTGCCAGTAAGGAACGAGCAAACCAATAATTGCACCGGAAAGGGTGAGTCAGTGCCGTGCAGACGGAGGAGTGACAGGCGGGGAGGTGACGCGATAAGGGAGATCTCGTTCTTAGGTTCACTTCAGATAAAGATAAAACTATCGCTATATGACTACCTAACTGCTTTACTTTTAACCCCTTACTCCTTAACCACTGCTGTTTTCAAGGAAAGAGCGAGTCATAACATTTTATCCTAAATAAGTAATAAAGAAGCATCCGAGCCGTGGTAAAGTAAGCTTGTAGCAATGCGGATGTGAACAAGTTCTGTCAACTTTCACAGCACTTCCTGATGTGACATGAAGGTAATAATACCTCTTCAGTCACAGCCTCTGGACTATCATGTCATTCCACTGATAAGCAAGTAAGAATCAGTACATATTCCTTGAACAAACTCCTCTCGATGACGACCATTCCTGCAAAACGAGCTGGTTTAACGTTCATTACGTGAATATGGGTATTTATTTCAGGGAAAAAACATATATTTACTGGGGAAAAAAAAATTTACTGGTGAAATTCAGAAAGAACTTCGATAGCTCGCAATTTCATTACATAGTATTTCTATTCCTCGACCCAGACAACTAGCCTCTGCCGCCTCCGCTGTGCCTTGTACGATGCTTTCACTTCATCCTTTATCCAGTGAAAAGGATGATACCGTTAATCAACGCAGGGCGAGCTAGTGTTCCGACAATGACATTCATTCAACCTTAATCCAGGTTTAAATTAGCAGAAGGACGGTGCCGTAAATCACACCGTTAGTGAGGCGGCTGCAGCGACAAGTAATTAGGAGAAAATCGACACAGCAGTGTAACGCGGTAGTGTGTGTAGCGTGACGTGCCGCCGGACCATCGGCGTGGAGGAGCGGCATCATGCTGGAGCAATCACTCTTAAGAGGGCGCAGCGTGATACCAAGGTAGCCCAGAGGCCCTAACCCTCGACGCCCACACAGCCACAGACGTACTTCTCTCACGCCACGCATCTTGTTACACTCGACACCTCGCTTTGGAGGGACGCTAGGCTACTCTAACTTCCTTATTTCTGAAACACGTGAACCGCCAATACTGAGAGAACAGCAATGATATCAAGGTCAAGGAGAAAAGAAGTGATTGGATAAAGCAACAGAGCAACAAGTGAAACCAGAGATTATTGCTCTTTCCTTTTAGGTCGAAAAACACGAAAATCACGACTCTGCTCTAAGGTAACCACGCCGCATTTTAATTGCACCGAGACAGCCGAGTTGCCTGCGAGCGGTGAGGGTGGCCAGGATGACGGGTGAGGGGGATGGACCTCAAGATGTTTGGTGGTGGTGGTGGTGGTGGTGGTGGGAAAGTGGGGGTGACCGACCGACGAAATGTGTGTGTGTGTGTGTGTGTGTGTGTGTGTGTGTGTGTGTGTGTGTGTGTGTGTGTGTTTTCTATGGAGTACAATTGGTGATGATAATGATGATGATGATGATGGTGATGATAAATAATAAACGATGAAAGGTAAGAGCGGCCAGGTTGGAAGAACTATAGAAAGAGAGCGCTGGGCCACAAACACGCTGATGGGAACGACCAGGATAATGAAAGGGTCCTTCTCTTCCTCTTCCCTCCTCCTCTACTCTCTCTCTCTCTAAAAATTCAAACTATTCAAACGAAGGTAAAGGCGAGAGAAATGAGAAACTGGCGACACGGTTAGACAAGGCAATAGCGGAACCAAGAGGCTACAGCACAGTAGTTAACATGTAGCACAGCCGGAGTGACGCTGGAGTGTTTGGAGTAACAGAGGAATGGAGGGAGCGGGGCGGAGGGAGGGAGGAAGGAAGGAGGGCTGGGTAGCGGAGCAGGTAAGCCGTCACGGGGCGTGGTCGTCAAGGTGAACACAAGGAGAAGGGACCAACACCCCCACCACCAGCCAGCCATCGCTTCTCCATCGCCGCCACGACCACCGTCGCCACCACACCGTCCCTGCTGCTGGAGTAACAACCCACGCGGCAACGGCTCGGCCTCATCAACACCCGCCACCTGTAACTTGCTGTGGTCCTTCCTTTGCACTGATCCCAAAGTAACTCGAACTGGCAGACATACACCAACCTTTACCCTCCCTCCCCCTTTCTCTCTCAAACATCTCGTAGTTAAAAACCCAACCTGAAAACTCAATGCTGTGTTGGACAACTTGCGTCATCAGCGATGAAAATACCTATGAACATGCGATATTTTTTAATCAACATACTTGTTAAGAACGTCATGGTCTTACCGGGTGTAGTACAAGTCGCCAAAAAATACATATATAAAAAAATACTCAATCATTTTGCTTACATGGTGTTCGAAGAAAAAAGTTTGAGGAACAAGTATTTTTTCTATTCAACACTGGTAGGCTAGTTTATCGCCGCCGATAATAGCAGTAACTGTAGCAAAGCAACAGGAGCTTATTGCAGGAAAGTTTGTGTGTGAGAGCAGCAGTTGTCTGGAGAAACGTGTGGTGGGAAGCAGAAGGGTGTGTTATCAGTGAGTGGCTGTGGAGGGATGCGTGATCTATGGGAGGATGGTGTGTGGAGTCAATAGATGGAGGGGAGAAGCGTGTTATCAGTTTGAGCAACATGGGGGCGGGAGCGGACTGGGGAGAGTAGTACCAAGCCTGGATGACAGGTAGGGAGCTGTTACCTTGGTTACATACCCTGCAGCTATTTAGCGGCAGGTACGTGTATCTGCTGCTAGTGTGTGAGTCTATAGAGGCAGCCATGCGTTACATGATTGCTTATACAAGCCAGTCACTTAGCTGTATAACACTGCACATGGTGAGGTGGCCCAATGCAAGATTTAATATCTGGCCAGTATTCAATATGGTTGTCTTATATGTCGCATGAACTTGGGAACCGTTGAAAACGAAGTCTACATTATATGTAGACAATATTGTCCAGACTTGAAGAATTATAATTTTCTAAACGGTAACGTCTCCAACGACATTTATTACTTTTCCCACACAACATACCTGCCCTAATTCAGACACGGTAAAACAACAGTCAGTATGTGACTCTCACACCTATTATTATCACATGAACGACTGCGATGTCTCCAGATGCTTTAATATGATGATAACATCCCAAAAGCACAATAACACCCAGCATATCCTGTGTATGATTGATAACAGCATTTTTATCACAGACTTTACCAACACAACCACTAGCAATATGGGAATAAACACGGACATTTAAACTGGATGAATTGTAAGTTTGTGAATGTTGAATATGATGAAACTTTACAAGTATAAACCTCGCCCATCACGACCATCAGATCACCAAAAGATTCTTGCTGCTGACAGTCGACCCCTTTCGAAGGAAATTGGCTGCGTGACGAAGGTAGGCGCTACACTGACTGTGAGAAACTGAGCCTTCGGGGTGACTGACATGAACAACGTCATGGGAAGAGGCGTGCGGCTTGGGAAGGAACGCTGGCTGCGGGAAAAGAAGGTAGTCTTTGCAGAACCGGCGTGCTGACTGTGGTTTAGAAAATGAGGGAATGAACCGGCTCTGAGAACGCGTGATATTCTTTCATGAGAGGAAACTTCATTGCCAAATGTATTTAAGAATGAGAGTTTAAGAACGTGCTATAACAAATTGAAATAGACGAGCTTGTCAACGGTCCATAAATTAGCATACTGAATTACGGCCAAGGTTTCTCCTCCTGTACGTACTTACTGACACTCGACTGGTGGAGTATTTAAGTGGTGTTAAGAACATAAGGGCCGCGGAGTTTGGTCAAAAATATCTTACTGGATGGGGGGGAGAAAGAACTCGAAAAAAATAAATGTTGCTGATGACTCAGGGGAGGATCATCAGTCTTGCACAGAAGCCAGTGAGAGGTGTGGGGGGACGGGAAGCGGAGGCATTGGTGGGAAGAGTGAGGGAAGGAGGGAGGGTTCGCAGAAGAATAGTGCAGGCAGCTACCACCAGGTGGAAACACCAGCTGGAGCAACAGGTGAGGCAAGCAACGTTTGTCGCTATATTTGGATATGTACACACCGACACTAACTACACTAGAATCTAACACCCTATCTAGCTTCCCTTACAAAACGATGACTGACTTCCGAAATTAAGAAATTCAGCGAGTGTGGATGGTGCCTGACTACCTGCAGTACACACATCACACACCACGTAGCTGCTACTGGTGAACTCCACGTGCCGGTATCAACACCGACACTCACCAACGCGATAAAAAAAAACAAAAAAAAAACACGAACATTAGCTTAACTAGAAAGAGAGAAAAATGACAATTGGAAACACAAACAACTATATATATACTCTAAAGCCACAGAACACCTTGGTTCACGGCTTCCCTACACACCTAACGGAAGAGGGAATAAGGAGAAAACAATGAACAAACAAAATTCGAGAGAGAGAGAGAGAGAGAGAGAGAGAGAGAGAGAGAGAGAGAGAGAGAGAGAGAGAGAGCAAGGCAGAGGGAATGACTGAGGCTAGCTAGACTGGGAGGTAGAAAGCACAGAGGTATCTCGGGAGCACCTAAGGTTCCTCTGACCTTCATACAAAGAAGACCCGCTAACCTTTACCTCAGCATACCAATTACGTCTCGACACAACACATGGCCCCTACAGCACTCCCCCTCCCACCACCACCTACACTTTCCTCCAGCGATACAGGTCAAATCGATACACAACTCAGAATCTGGAGAGAACAATGCAGATGAAAGGAATCTCAAGGCAAACCATTCATTACTTTTGCAGAGGCAGAAGCTAAAGAAATTAACAAGTCTCTTATCAGCTATGTTTACCTGTCTCACATCACTATTACATCGCGTAGTCCCAGAAACACACTTTATAAATAAATACTGGACGTCATTGACCTTTTCTTCACATAACTCGACGCTAGTGAGCAGTACCAATGAGAACTACACAAATTGCTGACTTGACGAACGCACAAACTTGCAATCCATTTTACAGCGGCAAGGGAAAAATCATAATGTTAATTAAATCAGAGAGAGAGAGAGAGAGAGAGAGAGAGAGAGAGAGAGAGAGAGAGAGAGAGAGAGAGAGAGAGAGAGAGAGAGAGAGAGAGAGAGAGAGTACAACATACATTTTACCTCATTGGAATATATCTGCCATTTCTATATATGGCGAGCAGCCGAAAACAATACAACCAACCGGTACGCTTCTATCACTTGCTCACCGTCCAGCTGGTCCTTAGTGAAAAAGACTGCCACCATGCATAGTTACTGAGACCACTGCCGGCTTACCTGTATTTGGTGCATCTCCTCGTCTTCGTGTTGGAGAGAGGTTGGGGAGGAGGGGCCGGCACGGGGGAGATCGGTAAAGGGCCTCTTCATAATATACGCAATTGTTACAAGCGGGGCCTCTAGGCCAACTCAGTCACTCTACAATGAATACACAATACGGGGCTTACCTGCAAAGAAAGAGAAAAAAACGTTAGTCAAATGGCTAAGTGAGCAATTTCATACATTTTCATACTTTATTTTACAGATATTAAGTTATAAACCGTGCTTCAATAAAGACTAAAGACTCGGAGCACAGAAATAAGGCCCCAGTAGATGGCGACTGACAGGTGAGGGACAGGTGGTGTGGCGGTGGGGTCACCTGTCGCTCCCGTTTGTTGGTGTGGCTGCCCCTTCAGTCGCCACGACCCATAACTCGCCTGCCAATATCGTGATGCACGCCACGCCACGCGCACACGTAACACTCGCCTGACACGAGCGCCACTCACTAAGCAAAGGTTCCACTCAACGTCAGGAAGCAGAGGAAGAGGAAATGCTATGCCAACATTAATGAACCTTCACCATAACGCTCCCTATAAATTTGACGCTTTAATTGTAGTCACCGATATTAACAAGGCTTTCTTCTTGAGAGAGAGAGAGAGAGAGAGAGAGAGAGAGAGAGAGAGAGAGAGAGAGAGATAGCTCCTTTTTTGGCCAATATGTAGATTCCTATACAACTTGAAACACCATTTACAAAATATACAATACCAAGAGACGTATAATGCTCAACACAACGACCTCAAAATAAGTTAGATAAATAAAATACGCTTCATTTCCTCCGCCCCCCTAAGATCAGCTGTGACTCATTACCCTTTGACTGGCGCAGCGTGAAGCAACCTGGTGGCGGTGTAAATGACGAGCTAGTGACAACCTCCACATGCACTTGCCTTCATCCATACAACCCTTTGTTACCCCTCTCACTGAAAAGAGTGAGACGAACAATGCTTTCTAAACAATAATGATCAGCACTCGGATCTACGCGTTGACATGTTGAGGAAGAACACTTTTAAATGATTCTTGGGAGGAATTTAGGCTAGCGAGATAAATCGATCATGAAAAATAAATAACAAATAGACAGGTGCAGAAATGTAACATGTATAATTTCGAGATATTATCGGTAGAAGCTTAATGGTACGACGGTCCTGATAAATAACTATAAACAAACAAAACGGCAGCTTTCGTAAAGTCAACGGTAGATTTTCCAGTATAAAGGCATGTTTGTGTGCTGAGGCTGCCAGGAATGATATTCTCAGCCAGACACATTCAGAAACAACACAACAACAAAGATATATAAAGAAACTCCACACAACAGTTTGAGCAAGCCGGCGCTCCACTGGACATTCACCTGTTGGTAGTGTCCGCGGAGGTGTACTGGCGGTCATGGAAGCCCTGGATGCGGCTATAATGCACAACATGAAGGGCTTCCGCCTCCTCAACCCTCACCGTCACCACAGGTCCGTTCCACAGCTGTCATGAGGCAGGGGGAAGAAACACTTGTCTGATAAGTGTTGGGGGATGGGGGGGCGGGGGGAGTGAGGGTAGGAACCCCAACACTACCGACTCTGACTTCTTTCACAGAGCAGCAATTTCCCAACTTTTGTAATAACAGTAAGCCTCTGGGTGGCTGCGTGTTGGGTTCGCTGCCGCCTGTGTGATTCCCTGGTGGCTACGGTGAGCAGGGCGGGGCGTGTGGCAGTCCAGGCAGTGAAGAGGCTGACCAAACTGGATGACGATAGAAATCCAAACGCAAAGAAATAAATGGAATGGACTTCAGGAGGCTACTCTAAACACAACCCATAGTATAAACTGATAAGCGAACAAGGGTACACTAGATGTGAAACTAATATCTACACTAATGTGGTTGAACCACTTCGAGATTGGAACCAAGCTGCCGACCACACAAGAAAACCAGCAACTGTAATCCCAACCACACACAAGCAGGTGCCGCGATAAATGGCCGGTTCACAGCAAAATCCACACATATGATTAACAAAAATTTAATCTGCCGACAATGTGTGTGTGGCAAAGAACGATCTGTTCTGTTCTGTTATCAAGGGCAGTGGACTGGGTCAGTGTGAAGCTGGCTGGCATTTGTAGTCTGCCTCCCTTATAAAGAAACTAGTCTATCTGCCCTCACAACCCACCCGCCACCAGCTGGTGTCGCTAGCGGACGTTAACCCGGCTATCAACATTATTATTTCGGTTGCCACCTCACCTCATGTCCTACACTGCATCAATAAATCCAACTCAATACAATACAGGGAAGTTTTCTCGCCGAAGAGGCGTAATAAACCAGTCACAGGTAGTGAGTGGCCAGCAGCGAGGGAGCTAAGCGCGCACGGATTCCAAGAGTAGTGATACACGGCCAAGGTCACTCCCGATCAAGCTGCTAGAAACACTGCCACTGGCACCCTGTCAACTGTCACCCGAATGAATGACCGGAGCACACTGGCACGTCGCTGCTCGCTCCATTTCTTCTCAATGGTACCACTGTAAGCTTCACTGATTCAGACATGACGTAATGTTTGTTCATATTGAAGGTGCCAGTACTGGCTTTGGTCTACGCAACCATCAAGGAAAACACTTAGGATATATTATAAAGTTTATAATACGTGGTAAATTTAAGGAGATAAAAAAGAAACAATATAAATAAATAAAATAAACCTCTCGAATCATTAAAGCTACAATGCAGACCAAAGAGAAGGCAGTGCAGGGAGTAAGCCATGAAGACAAGCCTGGGTCAACATATTGCGCGGGAGGTAAAACTTTGTCAAGTGACAGTGAGAGAGACGGCGGCACGCCCGCCACCAACACCACGCCCACTCCTGCCAATAGTCTTCCTCACACACACACACACACACACACGCAATTTTCTCTTCTGAACATTTTCGTAAGTGTGTGTGTGTGTGTGTGTGTGTGTGTAAAACAGTGGCTATCTTGGGAGACGCTCAATCACACATCAAACAAGACAGCCGCAAGCCACAGGTTTCTGGGTCATGGAAAGGCTTTGTAGTGTATTTCAAGCCAGAACCTCTCTATGCGATCAAATGTTTCGACTTCCAGATCATTGTATACATGAAGAACTCTCGAATGTGCTCCAGAAAATCTAAATATCAGCGTTCCTTTACCGTGCGACGGAAACCACCACAATGCACCGTGGCTTCCGGAAGAAAACACCGGTAGATGGACGGGTATCCACTGCATCACATTAATCCTATTTGCTAATAATACTTTCACAGAACTTCTTAGAATTCAGAGTTTGATACTGGGTTAAGGATGAGGATAGGAGGAGGTATATGGAGAATGTTGGTGGTGGGTAAGCGAGGACGTGAGGACTAAGGGGATGGGGGCGGCTCGCCCTACAGGCCGTTACCAGCCAGGTTATGGAGACTAAAACACACCACCCGGGCCGTTACTGTCGCCCTCATAATGGACGCTTCTGGCTTCCACGTTACACGCAAACTCTGGGAGTCCTCTCAGCCGCCTCTCGAGGCTAGGCGGGGAGGCTCACGCCACCGAGGACCGCACCCATGCCGCCACTGTAAGGGAATCAGAGCATTCTTCCGCAAGCGACCATGCGGAACAACTGGGCAGCTGACGCCGACATCTGCGACGCCGAGTATGTGGTCTCCCGCTGCTCATTACAGTAGTCCGTTACTGAGCTTTAATGGAGACAAGACTTCACAACTCGCCATAATTGCAAGTCACCTAACCAAGTTGTATTTTTAACGACCATCTCACCGGCCAGCTGTTTCAAGGTTAGAGAGAGAAGATCCATCATACAAAAATCTATCGAAGTTACAACGTTCCTATCTATAACTTTTCACTCGAAAGCGCACGCAAACGGGCAAACACGTGCAGAAGGTAAATATAAACCAACAGACGAAAAGCGGTAGACATTGCGGTATCGCGTCACCTGGCAACCGAAAATAAGGAGTCAGTGTGATGGAGAGGAAGGGGAAAGCCTCCCTCGCTCGTTCCAAAGGAGGGAGGGGGTGAAAAAGAGGAAGAGGGGGACACATGAGGGTAAGGGAGGGACAGGCTCGCCCAGCGATCAATAGTGAGGGTTGGTGAAGGGGAGCTAGGGAGGAAGGGCCGCATCACTAACCTAACACTAATTTTTTTACAAAACTGTTAAAATACCCTCCGCCATTCAAGCTCTCGTTAATAGAAGGTGCAAGAGGCCGGCCACCGCCCATTGTCGAGGAACCACTGCCATCGCTGTCGTTCCGCGTCCACTCGGGCACGTCATTACTGCACTTGTTTCCACAGTTCAGATTTCATGTAATTTGGAAGTGGAAGAGAATGGAGAGGGGAGAGAAAAAAATGGAAGAAAAACTAACTAGAAACACACACAAACGCACGCACGGCAACCACTACTAAAGGTTGTCGCGAGGCACGGGAAGCAAACAACAAAACAAGAATTTGCATGAAGAACGCTGCCTCTTCCTCCCCTCCCCCTACAACCCTCTGCACTCTGAAATATTTACAAGATTGGTCTATTGTCGCTCCCGGCCCCCTCTGTTCCCTTGCGCCCCGCACCAAACAGTGACGCCGTGTCCTGCTTCCTTCCTCTCCTCCACCTCCCCTCTCTACCCTCACAGCCGCCCTGAAGGAAGAGTATACGCATCACCACCCTCCACCACCTACATGTACACTCACACATGCATGCATATAAATTCAAACACACCCACACCACACCCATACATACATATCTGCAAGGGAAACTGTTGGTGAAGCAAGCTTGCCATAGATGTTGGCGAAATTGAGGCAAGGGGAGGGTGGTTAGTTCAACAAGCGACACACACACACACACACACACACACACACACACACACACGAAGGAACAGTCCGGTGTAAACATTTGTCATTACAAGAGGAAAATTCAGTACCTGACAGACAAGTTCATTGCTTTATCAACCAAGAAGACGACCACTCCCCCTCATAAGCTTACAATTTTACATCAGATATCTGTACGATTCAAACGTTGCAATCAAGTCAGTCAAGTCATCACTAAGGCGGCTTGATAACGTTATCGAGCTTATTGTAGTGAATTAATAGCGGTAAAAAGCCTGTCAATGCCCTCACAATGCTTCCCACACCGCTTCCTCTGCTCCAACACTCCCACCAACCCACCACAAACCATCAACCGCTTTGCCAACCCTAACAATCGACTGCATTTTCTGGAAACCACCACAACACTCTAAAGCCATCACGACCACAACCAGCGCTACCATCCTACCACACGTTCTACCAGTCATCCTATGCAACCCTCGCTGCTGAACTGAACTCAACTGAACCGTCAGTCCCTTCAAGCCTTCCCTTACTGCACGCGCCGGCGGTCTAATCCCCAACAGGAATGCAGCTACAGTAACAACCAAACGGACACGACATGGACGGGGTGGTTAATCATGCAGGGCGCGGCGGCCAGCACGCAAGCAAAAATAGTCATGTCGCTAAAAGTCTCCCTCTGTGCTAAACTGCACGTCACAAGCCAGCAAACACCCACCCACCCAACCACCCGCCCGCCCATCCACACACTATACGTACTTCTCTACCACCCACCACGACACTCCCAGTTAACTCCCTGTTCCCCTTTCTCTCTCTCTCTCCTCGACGGGAGTGATCATAAATAGCAGAGCGAGTTATTCGTTCCTGGAGAGACTAATGACAGTAATCTATTCAGTCAAATTCCGGGGGAGGAGAATCTCTGTCCTGAACACGTCAAGGGAGGGACTTCTCAGTTCGCCTTTGTCCAGCTGGATGAGGGGATAGTGGAAGGGTAAAGGGAGCGAGGCGTGCGCGTGTATATACACACACACACACACACACACACACACACACACACACACACACACACACACACACACACACGTACGCTCCCCTCGCGCAGACGGAAGCGTCACGAACCGCCATCCTGACCTGGACAAAAACAAGTCGGTACAATTCTGTGGTGCTGTTGAGAGAGGGGAAAAAAAGTGAACAGGGTCATATTTCACAATTTGTTGTCGCTGTTAAAAGGTATATATATATAGAGAGAGAAAGAAAAATGTGCAACTTCTCGAGAGCAGGTGGCTCGTTATAGCTAAGGTCTCTAAGTCCATGTCTCCCACAATTAACAGCGCTCTGTCAAGGTTCAGGCATCGGGGTCAGAAGGTGCAATCCTTTACCAGCGAGGCACTCATGTTAAATTACACAAGATCGATGAAAGAACTGCATGAATTGTTTATTGGGGGTTTCCGTAAACAGCAAGTGTGTGTGTGTGTGTGTGTGAGAGAGAGAGAGAGAGAGAGAGAGAGAGAGAGAGAGAGAGAGAGAGAGAGAGAGAGAGAGAGAGAGAGAGAGAGAGAGAGAGAGAGAGCGAGAAGAGAGAGAGAGAGAGAGAGAGAGAGAGAGAGAGAGAGAGAGAGAGAGAGAGAGAGAGAGAGAGAGAGAGAGAGAGAGAGAGAGAGATTCCTTTCTCATCTACAAGTTTCATTACAAAAATCCAGCTATCTTTCAACTTCTACTTTTCCCTACCAAGCCTCGTCATCTCATCTCCCCGTGTCACATCCCTCCAGCCTATGACTTTTCCTTTTTAAACTATGCCTCTTCCCATTTCCGTCTTCGGGCCATTCCCTTTCTAAGCACCGGCGCTGCCTCCCCTTCCCACCCTTACGCTCCTTGTCTTCCTAGCCTTGCCTAACCGCTAACACCGTCTCAGAGCCCACCCTCACAAGCCAGGGCCCCTCCCCCGCCTCGTCCCCGCCTGGCCGACCCACAGTAATCACCACCAAGTCGTCACGGGCTTGGTCGGTGCGCCGGGCCGCTAAAGTGGCCAAAGTTCCCGGGCGTCCCTTGATGAGGCTGGAAAGAAGACATTAACTTTTTGAGAAACTTAACTGAGTCTGCCTGAGATAATTAAACACCGAATGATTATTGCAACCACTACTCCACTTCTGTCACTCCTAACCTGACAGGCAGACAAATGGCTTGACATCGCCTGCATCATAACCAACAAGGTATTTCTGAGATTTGAAAGACCAGCATTACGAACGCAATAATCAACGAAGTTCCCCTTACTCTCATTCTCTCTCATGGCCAAATCTGGCGTGGTCTTGTTACTTCCCACCCTCTCACTCCTTTTGAAAGCGAGCCTGGCAGTGGCGGGACGGATGGATGCTCAAGACCCAAGGAGCTGCCTCACACATTACTTCATTAGCCGCACAATGCCGCGCTCCCTCGACACAATCAGCAGCTCTTGATAGTTAATCCAGACGCACGTGCTTCCCTCATCACTCGCCAGACGACGTCGCCGCCGCTGCCGCCACTAGTCTACTACCACCATCACCACCGCTGCCTTTCCCCTAACCATTTGCCCACCCCGTCCCCCGCCACCAACTGTCTCCCCACCTACTTCTCACTTCCCCCGCCAGCCATCTCTCTCGCCCACACTGGTTTGCGTGGTTACAAAAAGTGTCCCGTCTCTAAATATAGCAAAATGCTTTATCTCAGCTGCCGTATAGCTTTCAGCCTTTGATGTAAAAGAAAATGGACCGCCGGGTGATGTCTGGAAATGTATGTGCGTATGGTGTTGCAGCTT
>CM035197.1:18127036-18138017 GCA_020233015.1 Callinectes sapidus | reverse complement strand
ATATATATATATATATCTGAAGCAAAGAGGGCCACCAGTGGACAAGAAAAGCCCTGAAACTGGAGACAGAGTAGGAAAGGGACCAAAATGTATATATGGAATAAAATGACCCGAACCAGATGATTAAAGTAAGTAAGGGAAGTGAGGGGAGAAAACGGATAGGCAAAGCAGAGAGAGAGAGAGAGAGAGAGAGAGAGAGAGAGAGAGAGAGAGAGAGAGAGAGAGAGAGAGAGAGAGAGAGAAGAGGCGTCAAAAGTAATTAGGGGGTGTCTGCGAGGGAGTCCATTGTGGCGCCGGCGGGATGGTGGCCAGGTGGGGACCGTCGCTACTTATTACCTCAGCCACCTGCATGGCTCACCTGTTGACATGGAAAACATAGTGGTGGTGATGCCCCCTACGCACTCAACTCTGTCTCATCTGGTGGTGACTATTTTCTGATGAGACGGTTGTTGCTTGCGTACACGAGAGAGAGAGAGAGAGAGAGAGAGAGAGAGAGAGAGAGAGAGAGAGAGAGAGAGAGAGAGAGAGAGAGAGAGAGAGAGAGAGAGAGAGAGAGAATATGGAAGTCCCGCGTCCAAGCACTTAAGACCAACCTCTGTCTACCCTCTTCCTGTCCTGCCGTGAGGAAATGTGAACCTGCAAATAAGGGAGGCAGCAGGACTAAGAGTGTAGGTTGAAATTACATAGCAAATTGTGGGACACGGAAATAATGCAAGCCAAGAGGGAGGTAGAGAGCAGGTGGTGAAAACTAGCGCTCCTGACGTGACGGAGGGGAAGGGAAGGGAAAGGAAGGAAAGTAAGGGCGAAGACGAAATCTGGTTGTCACTTGTGGGGAGAGAGAGAGAGAGAGAGAGAGAGAGAGAGAGAGAGAGAGAGAGAGAGAGAGAGAGAGAGAGAGAGAGAGAGAGAGAGAGAGAGAGAGCAACAATACTAATAACATGGGCACTTCTACACAAATAGTTCCGTGTACATGTACGGTAGCAACGAGGGGGAAAACAAAAATAAAATAATAAGAAAATAAAAAAATAAAAGGGGAGTTCAATTTAATGGAAAAAAAAAGGCACAACTCAAAGAACTCGATGAAATACCAATTAAATGAAATACTCGACGCAAAAATGGGAGTATGTAGCATTCACCTCCACCTCCTCCCCGTCCCCCCTTCTCCCCCCACCCCCCCCACACACACATTGATACATTTTACAGTTCCATTTTTATCCCTAAGTGTTGTGTATCTTTTCAATGTACGTGTATAATTTTCCACACCACCAGATTTATTTTATCTTATCATCTTTACCGCACCTAAGTAATTGCTATATGTGATTTTTTATGTAAGTATTCCTTCAGTAGTAGTAGTAGTAGTAGTAGTAGTAGTAGTAGTAGTAGTAGTAGTAGTAGTAGAAGTAGTAGTAGTAACAAGTGTGTACAGTGACACACACACACACACACACACACACACACACACACACACACACACACACACACCTGGCACACTCCACTGAAATGGCTGAGGCAGAAGAGAGCTAAGATTGATCGAGGTGGGCCCCGATTTCCAAGTAAAATTTGGTAATGAATGGAAGTATTGGCCCAACATCCGACAGGAACGCAGAAAGGCAGTGAGATAGTTCTGGGCTGAATTAATGTTTGTTTAAGATACGGTAAACAATGGCCCATGATAAGAAAACTTAGAAAATTATACGGTAAGAAAACACTGAACTAACACAGTGTCAATACCAAGGAAATGGTGCTCTCCATACCGAGTCTTCAAAGTAATATTGTGAAAGCAAATTCGCAACAAAAAACCTAAACTGACGATATGTATATAGGATATTTATTCGTGGTCAAAATCAAACAGACGAACAATCTCGAACGTACTAAAAAGAATCACGAGAAAAGTATAGTATGTGTGATATGGTTTAAACTATTTGGCTTAAAGCTTAAGTCAGGGTTATGGGTTCAAGTCTTTGAGAGCTGTACCAAGAACTACTGCAAGAAAGTCAAATACAGGAACTATTCCCAAACACTCCACAACTCTACATGGTACAACAAAAAACTTCACAAGAATTTCTGTGGAAAATCATCCTTTTTTTTCTGTCTTTAGCCCTATCTGTATTTCAGGAGGAAGGGAAAAAAAAAAAAAACGTGGAAACACTTCAGCGTGAGCGCGAGTAAGTGGATGTATGAATGAATATATAAGTAGTGGCGCAGGGCATGAAGTTTTATGTAAAGCCATAAAAAAAGAGTAACACATTCCAAGCAATATTCAAGAAGCACTGGCGGTCGCCTCTCCAGGAAGCAAGTCAGGCGGGGCACGAGGCGCGCTGCTCAACCTATGATCGGGAAATACTCGGGTGGGAAGAGTTAGTATGGCTATTCATTAGTGTTTACTTCAGTGACGCTTGATAATACCAGGAAGGTGATGCAAAGCTAGTCTTTCAAGTAGGCAATTAACGGAGAATAGCCCGCTTAATTACTCGCACATAAAATAAGGAAATCCCAGGAGGAAGCAGAATAAGAGGGAATACGTTCCGTTTTACAAGTGCTAGCGGCGCTAATTTCACTTTAACATGCAAGAATTATTCATAACCAGTCCTCAGGTGACGTCAACGGAGATTAGTTGCTGAGTATTTGGGTCGTGGCGGCGCTGTGTTTACAATTAGGGGTCGTGAGGACCTGAAGGGTGCTGACGGCGTGTCGCAGGAAGAGAGAGGCTAACTCAGGCAGCTGAAAAGTCCTATAAAACCTGACGGGGGAGGAAATGTTGTTGTGGAGGTTGAACGTTTGACGCTGAAAACCTGTCCGTCATGCCTGGTCAGAGAGCGAACTTTCTACAGAACGAGACAATGGGGAGTGCTGCAGACGGTTTCCTAGTGCTCTGTGCAGGGATTGTGTCAGTACACTAGTGCTGTGGGGGGTGAGGTAATAAACCGTACCCAAAATCAATTCATGTTTATCATGTTTTCAAGGCCAAACATCACAATTTAAAATAAAGAATGTGCATTACATCGAATCTAAAACTGATGATGCAGTTCGTAGTATAATCGCTACTTCAGGTGATGGTGCCTCCAAATAAACTCTTCGATTAATTTCAGCTACTACAGTTCTTAGCTGAATCTCACAGGGTCACTTCCTCTTCACATGTATGGTAGTAAGAAGTGTTGACTATCTTTCAGGGATTAAAAGTTTCAAAGTTCAATTTCAAAGATGAGGAGATGAGGGGAAGCTAATAGTGAGTCAATCATTACACAGTGAAGAACACTCGTCCACTTCAGTGATACGACGCTTGCCTGCTCTCTTCCTCTTGACAAAGCTTGTATGACTAATGTCGTGTTACATCAACTCTTTCCGGGAAAAAATAATGAATAAATAAATAAGTGAGCATTAAGTGTATGTAAGAGTGACTCACTACATTTGATCAATGCACCACGTAATGATTCAAACACAGCTGCACTGTGTTTCATTATACTAATGGAAAGGGCAGATATTCTTGTGCACTCGTAAATCAAAGAAACCTAAAGATGAATGTATTCTTATTTATGTTTTCATTCTTACTTTTATTTATTTTCATTCACTTATTCATTTTACTGACATTGCGTTGGAACACACGATGCCAGTGCGCGGAGGCTGCTAAATACATACATACATGAGCATCGGGTGCAGTCCTGGGAACTGTGCGATGTCTCCCGGCGTCTGGTGCATCAGCAAAAATGGCGTTGGCGTCCAAACGCATGCCCGTAATAAAGTGAGGATGTCGCAGCTAGTATTCATAATTTTTTTTTTTTCCCCACATTTGACGGCATTGTAACCCAAAGGAAAAACAGTTGGCTAGAATGGTGAATTGCTTGTCCGTTGTATTCCTTTGGAGTAAATCCATTCAAATAACTCTAAAAACGAAAACATTTCAAAATTCCCCTTCACTCTTCATCAAAATTCAACTAAATTGAATTCATGTGCAACTTCTTTTCTAGGATGGCACCCCGCGTGTGGAAACAACTAATTGGGGAAAAGTTGGATACACAGCTGCTGGTAACTGACCGTGAAACAAAGACAACGATTACTTCCATCATTTTTTTTCCCCTTAATATAAGTTTTGCAGCAAGCATAGTTGAGGAATGCTGTGTAATAAGGCACAGGTGTCCAAACGCTAACATAATTTTATTGTTGCTTGTTGATGGTGTCTACAACCTGATGTATTTACACAACCTGACAATTGGAGAAAATGTATTAAGCAAGAGATAATGAAAAATGACCCAGTGAAATCAAGAAGCAAAAATCATCCAGGAGACTACAAGCAAAGGACTTTAAAGGAAAATAATGTACAACCTAGATTTTTTCCCCCAAATCAGCGGTTACATTAATAACAGTAACAAGAGCAGGTGAACACCTGACCTTTCAACATCATAATATAATTTCTACTGGAGCTTCCATCCTTAATTAAGTTTTAAATCCTCCTAAGGCAAGTTGAATGCCGGGTATGTCTCACTGACTGCGTGTGCCTACCCGTCCTCACTCCACTCCTCAAGGGGCAGAAGGGTGTTGAAGGAGAGAGAACAGAAACGGTGAAGAATGGTGTAAGAGCGCAGGGGAGGAAGGGGTGAAAGGCGGCGAGTCCTAGAAGATGATGGAAGGATGAGGGAGGGAAGGATGGAGAGAGGAGAGGGGATCAGTAAAATATGAAAATTCCTGAGATCTCGTCACAGCTAATTAGGCATCTTTGGGAAAGACAAACCCTTAGGATAACTCAGCCAGTCTTATGGATATACATTTTTATTCTTATTTTATTCCCGTTAAAGTGAAACGGCTCAGTTTTCAGAATGATGAGATATATAAATATTCCAAAGCACACTTATTTATTTGTGTTGATCAAGCGGAGTAACCTTTCCTCCCCAGGCAGACAAAGACACACACACACACACACACACACACACACACACACTAGCTCATCCTTGCTCTTTGCAACACGCCCTCCCACGCACATCTTCCCCTTCTCACCTTGCATCTGCCTATCCGTCTTTTCCTCTCCCATAAACCTTCCTTTACTCTTATTTACTTTTTTTTTCTCCTTTAATCAGGTTTTCCCCTCCTCCATACTTTACCTTAATTATAATTTATTACAGATTTTCCTTCTTGCGTCTTCCAACACATTATCTCTCACCAGGGGAATCTCTCTCTCTCTCTCTCTCTCTCTCTCTCTCTCTCTATGCACAATTTTTCCTGTATGCATCCTGCTTTCACACTTGAAATTTATCAGCAGTATTTTAATACCACCACCACCACTAACAACACCCTGAACTCATTACTACCACCGTCGCCGCCGCCTCATTCTTATTAACACCTCGGTACATCCTAAACAACATTCTTCCTGCGAGAAACAAAAGTACGTTTGAAGTCTATTCCTCCCTTCCAAGCTCCACCTCTTCCTCTTCCGCACACACCTGTAACGCCCTGCACTCTTATCCCCCCCCCCCCCCCCCTCTCTCTCTCTCTCTCTCTCTCTCTCTCTCTCTCTCTCTCTCTCTCTCTCAATGACCTCCAATAAACAAAATGAGAGACATCAAACACTGTTGCCTTACCCACCGCCACCACCTCCCCTTCCCCATATTAGCTTGCTACACGAACTCCACAACCCTGTCTTCCTCCTACCCTCTCCTCCTCCCATTCCCAGGCAACCTTCCCTACCTGCTCCAGCGCCTCCTACATGCCTGCTTCCACCATTCCATTCATTACTCCCTTCTAACGTAACACCTCCTGACCACTTCCCACTTCCCTTCATTCTAGACCCACCTGTACTTTCTCTTTCTCTACCTTGCCTATCTAGGGCTGGGTTGGATGTCTATATTAATGTTATGGTCCACGTGAATTAACCTGCCCGTCTCAACAACTACTACAGCTACAACATATTCCTACTACACCAGCGTCCCTCCGTCCCGTTTGGCTCTTCCCTGAACACCCAGCCAGCCAGCCAGCCAGCCAGCCAAGCCACTAACCACTCAGCCATCCAGCCACAACGAGAGGCGAGTGGACAGTATAGTGCAGCCAGCAGTGATGATAATGATGATGCTGGTGATGGTTGTGGAGGCATTAGTGGTGACCGACGAGGGGGACTTTACCTAACCTACCTTATTTGAACTCGTTAACTCTGGCGTGATAGTAACGAGCTTCACTAACCCTTCCAACACACACACACACACACACACACACACACACACAACACACCTGAGCATATATGGGTGTGTTGCTTCCAAGGTATTTATTGTTACAAACGGAAGGGGAGATAAAAGAAAAAAAATGGTTAAGGTAAAAAGGGGGGAGGAAGAATTTTAAGGAAAAAACAGGATCGTAGGAGAAGGAAAGGGACGGGAAAGAAAGAAACAAGGAGAGAAAAGTTAAGGAGAGCCGTAAAAATTAAGGGAAGGAGATTTGAATAAAAAAGACAAGTAAAAAATATATATTAAAAGCGAAGAAAGAGAGGGTAAAGAAAAATAGGAAGTGCGGGAGGTGGAGCCTGTGATGGATGTGAAGCGAGGAAAATTGATACAGGGCATGAGGGAGGAAAATGTGAATCAAGGAAAGAATGAGCGAATAAGATTGAGAAGCGAATCCAAAGGACGACGAGGACGAGGAGGAGGAGGAAACGAGGGAAAAACATAAAAAAGAAAAGAAAAGGGAGAAGGAACTAAAGAGAAATGAAAACCAAGGAAGAGGAGGAGGAGGAGGAGGAGGAGGAGGAGGAGGAGGAGGAGGAATGAAGCGAGACAACGTTTGAGAAGAATATTAGAGGCGGAAATGTGACGAGATAGAGGGAGCGAGGATGGAGTGATGAAGGTGCTAATGGAATAATGAAAGTAATGGGGGACAAATACAATAAAATGAGAACCACTTGACTTGTAAGCACTGCTCCGAAATAGTGAGTGCTGAGGGGAGGCTGAGGGCATGAAGACGAGAGGGGACGAGAAAGCTAATTAAGACAGCCGAAAGGGGAAGAGGGAAGCAATGCGATGACGGAATGGAAACGGAGGAAGGCAAATAATGGGAGGGGTAAGGAAGAGAAGAGGGAGAATGTAGCCTCATCGCACACAGAGGGCAGGAAAAATTGTGCTCTTTAGATGGTGGTGGAGGGAGAAGGAGAGGTGAAGAAAGCCCAGCCGACAATGGAAGGGAAAGGGAACGTAAACACTTTTTTTGAAGAAGAAAGGGAGAGATATGATGGAAGTAAGAGAACGCAAGACAAGGGAGGAATGTGAGGCGAAGTGCACGGAGAGGGGATAAATTAAGGAAGAGGAAAAAGCAAAGGAATGATGTTTTTTTGGAGCTAATGAAACGACGGTAACGGTGGTGTGTGTGTGTGTGCTGCTATTACTACCCACCGACCCTCTTCCTCCTACCCCCACCACCACCACCACAATTACTATCATAACTGCTGCTCATAACAACAGCACGGAGTCTAACCTGACCTTCTGACTCCTATGACTTCACCTCAAGGTTAAGAAAATGACCGAGAGCAAGTTTTTAGCATAATTTGTAACGGTGCTTCTGACGAAAGGGGACTAAATGATAAGAACTATTTTACTGGTCTTGGTTCCCTCTGAGGTTAGTCAAATCGTCTATCGCTACTCAATGCCATAAATATTCTACTTTTAATGCATAAGTAATCAAAGAAGGTAAAGAAGTAACGAGAAATAAGATAGAAATAAAAACAGAGACATTTTACCAAACCAAAGCACTACCACCACCGCCACCCTAACTGCGACACTCACTACTAACTCAGGCCACAGTCAGCCTCACCAAGTCGTGACGCACCAATTTTTCCCTATATAAGCTGCCTGCCCTTCGCGCCTCCCTCTCGGGCATGCTTAGGGGCGCACCTGCTTCCGTTTGGGCAGGAGTGAGTGATGGGTTTATGCGGCACATGTGATAAATGAGCGAAGCGTGACGGGGCCAGTCAGGCAGTCGGCGGTGCGGTGTGATGGAGAAGGCAGGTTGGCTTGTTGGGAGGGAAAGAGGAGAGGAAAGAGAGTATGAAGTGATGGGGAAGAGTTGGGTTGTTGGGAGGACAAGGGAGACGAGGGGATGGAGGAGGGTAGGCTGTGCGGGGGACAAAGGAGACGAGGGGATGGAGGGTAGGCTGTGCGGGGGGGCAGTGCAAAAGATGTGTAGGGATGGTATCGCGTAACAGGGAAGGTAGGTTGGCTTGTTGGGATGGAAAGCGGTAGTCTGTAGTGAGAGGAAAGGCAGAAGGTTGAACTCTCTAACAGTGTGTAACGGGGTGTGGTGTAGCCAGGAACTGGTTTCAATCACTTCGTGGTAACGTAGGCGGATGAAATCTTTCACTCAAACTTGTACTTTCGACAATAAGCGAGGGAAGGAAGTATCATTCGATTAGGTACAAAGCGGTATATAAACATTAAAGATTCGAAGTTGTCATAATGAGAATTCACGAAAGATCAGGCCTGAAGGAGGATAACAAAGCATTAAGAAACCCTAAACATAAGAAAACAATGCAAGGAAAAAATATCAAAGGAAAATCTTCCAAGGGAATTAACACAAAAGTGAAGAAAGGTACGAATACACACAGAAACAAAAACAAACACAAAAATAAACACACACACACACCGATCAGAACTCTCCCGCCTCCCAGGTGGTTACCTGTGACAATTACGACCACCCGCTATTTGGGATATTGGAGGAACCACTTGTGAGTGTGGGAGGAGGAGACAGGAGTGAGACGCTGCCAGACACTGCCCGAAGGTGAGAGAGAGAGAGAGAGAGAGAGAGAGAGAGAGAGAGAGAGAGAGAGAGAGAGAGAGAGAGAGAGAGAGAGAGAGAGAGAGAGAGAGAGAGCGATGAAGATAAACGAGGACAGGGTGAGTTGGGATACGAGAAGGGAATGGGAAAGGTAAAGGAAGATATGAAAGAGGGAACACTGAAATGGGGAATGGATGAATGAGGGAGACGGAGCAAAATGGAAGTTTTCAACCTAAGGAAAAGATTGTTAGTAGTAGTAGTAGTAGTAGTAGTAGTGGTAGTGGTAGTAGTTGTAGTAGTGGTAGTGGTGGTAGTAGTAGTAGTAGTAGTAGTAGTAGTAGTAGTAGTAGTAGTAGTAGTAGTAGAAGTAGTAGTAGTAGTAGTAGTAGTAGTAGAAGTAGAAGTAGAAGTAGAAGTAGAAGTGGAAGTAGAAGTAGAAGTAGTAGTAGTAGTATAATTTTAAAACAAGAAGTTGCATATGTGATAGAAGTAACATCAACAAGGAGAGGAAAAGGAGGGGGTGGAGCAGACAAATAAACATAAAAAAGAGAAGACTGCACGTCAGGCCAGGTATAGATCAATGAAACTAAAAATAAACACGATTCAAGTCGCGGGGGGAATGACCGAAGGTGTAGTAAGGCCGAAAGGAACGAAGAATAAAACACTAATCAACACCAAATGCCCTTCACCATCAAGATAAGCCATCACTTGGGCCCACACACACCTGGCTAATTACAACCGAGAGGGGACGAGGCGCACGGGTGAGAGAAGGCGTGTGCATTGCAAAACAAATTAATTATTTCTCGAGGACATGAGAAGGGCTCAGGATAATTCAATCACCAGTAACCTAACCTAACCTAACCATTGCTATAGTGAGTGTGAGTGTGAGTGTGTGTGTGTGTGTGTGTGTGTGTGTGTTTAGGCGAAAGATTTGGAAAGGAGGACGAGGATGAGGTAAGAGTAAAACATGGAAACACACACACACACACACACTGGCAACACCACCAGCAGTAGCCATACTAGTTTCATAAAACAAAAAGAACAAAAAGTGCGTCAAATGTTTTTCTTCCTGAATGGGGATGGTGAATGGCGTGGACATCACACCAACTCTGCTTAATTCGTCCGTCCAAACACCAATTCGCTCAACTTTCCTCATCAGTGAAAGCCCCGAAAACCCTTTCAGCAAATGTAAACAACTGACCGGCGTGTTGGCTGGAAGGGCGGACCACCGGGCGGTGTAGACACGTCACCATGAAGGCAAGGAAGGATGAAGGAGTGCACAGAGGGAAAAGGAGTGAAGGAGACAGGAAGATGGAGATGGATGAGAGCGACAAACTCAAGCTACAACAACGAGGAGCGGGAAACACCAAAATGTCGGAGAAGGCAGAGTAAATAAATACCGTTTCTGCTAGACTTGTGAAAGACAGGTGTTGGTCGCAGTGAGTAAGAAACGACCAGGCTTGATGAGTAAATGGTGATGGGTGGCAGGGGGAAAGAGGAGGTGGCGGCGCCGCAGGGGATGAGGAATGATCAGGGGACGCAGACAAACAGTGCAATTCCCCGAGGCCGTAGAGGCGGTCCAGCACCGATGTAATTATGAGAACCACATTATCCGGATCAATATACTGAGGCGGCGGGAGTGGTGGTGGTGGAGGTGGTGGAGTCAGGGAGGAACAAAGTGCACTATACAGCCATTCAGTAAATTACACGATACAGCCCAGTAAGAAATCTTGGCCTGCAGTCATTAACATTACCGTCATTATAAATTATACTCCAAAGACTACCATAATAATAATAATAATAAAAATAAAAATAGTAGTAGTAGTAGTAATAATAATAATAATAATAATAATAATAATAATAATAATAATAATAATAATAATAATAATAATAGACGTTATAGCTCCCTAGTGTGAGGAGAGACCTGCCAGTGCCATGACAGCATAAGGGCAGAAAGGTACACTGGCACACCTCTCTCACCAGACCAAACTCTGCACGCTTAGTCGCCTGCCTCAACAGCGTGGCATTAGACGAGACGGACATAAGCTGCCCGCTAGACAACACGGCAAATTACTTGGACAGGCAGGGGAAGAGAGGGAGAGTGTTCGAAGAAAGAAGGAAGGAAGGAAGGAAGGAAGGAAGGAAGGAAGGAAGGAAGGAAGGAAGGAAGGAAGGGAAAGGATGAACCCGGTAGTAGGAAGTGGGCAGGAGAGGAGAGGAGAGGAGAGGAGAGGAGAGG
>CM035197.1:18104850-18118879 GCA_020233015.1 Callinectes sapidus | reverse complement strand
GAGAGAGAGAGAGAGAGAGAGAGAGAGAGAGAGAGAGAGACTTAATACATACCAAAACTCTTACTTAAATGATCGTCCCATAACATAACACCCCATCATAGCAACACGGCGGACAAATTGATACACATCTAAAGTAGCGAGTAAACATGTTCACGGGGGGGCAGGCGGCAGTGGCTGGCCGAACTAACTAATTTATGAAGCGTCTATCAGTATTCCAGGGAGGGCGCTGAAACCATTTATACATACATTAGCATAAAATAAATTAAACATGGCATCACAACAACAACATACTTCAACTCACTGCTCCAGGTCTGGTAAAGGGCGAAGGAAGAAGAGGAGAGAGGGAAGCGAGGGAGCGAACCCACCGCGTACGTACCTGCAATGAGAAGAAAAACAGAAAAGTTAGTGACGGCAGATCAAGGCGAGCATCCTGACACATAACTCCCGAGATGGAAAAAAAGGAAAAAAAAACATAACCAGATTAAAATACATGGAAAGGAGTTGGGGGGAATCGCTCGCGCATCGTTTGGGTGAAGGCTGTGACGATCATTGAGGAGACACGTGCCGTACAGGTGTCGATAAACTACTAAACGTATACTCTATTGTAGGATCGCTAAGGAGGAACACTGACTGACTGACTGACACACACACACACACACAGAAAGAGGGAGAGAGAGAGACGACGGTGGTGCACCTGGTGGCCTCCATTACCTGCACCTCCCTGACTGCGGCACCTCATTCCAGGCGGGCGGGAAGCGGCCGCGTCAAGCTGGGAGGAGCAGCAGTAATGGCGCAATAATAGACATCTACCAACTGGCAAACTTTAATGGAGAAAGTTCCAAGCTTAACTCAGGGCGACCCCACCTTTTCAGGGATAACCCAGGGGCCCTAAGCACACTGGGGAGAGGAGATGGAAAAGGAGGAAGAGGAATGAGAACATAATCCTCAACTCACCTAAGCTGTCACAACAACCACAAACACAACCCGATCCTCCCTCCTTTCCTCCCCACCACAGCACCGCAACATAAAAACATAACATATCTAACTTCTTTAATAGGCAGTCAATTCCTGCCGGAAACGAAGGAGGTTAGGAAAAAGCAAGAAGTAAGCAAAAGAGGTCTGAATGACAGAGAAACGGGTAGAAGACGAGAGACGAGAAAAATAAGGTTAAAAAGTGAGGGACAGGATGAAAGGAAGAGGGAGCAATGCAAAAAGGGGAAGATGGGGGATGATGGAAGGGGTGGTTGTGGTGAATGACAGGTGGGGGAGGAAACAAAACAGGAGGGGGAACAACTGAGGCAGGTAGGAGGGGAGGCAATGAGGCAGGGAAGCAAGGAAGGGAAACAACACGGGCTTGGTTGGATAAGGGGAGTCAGGTGAGAAAGGGCTGCCGGAAAGGGGAGGAGGAGGGAGGAGAGATGAGGGAGAAGGGAAAGGTTTCATGGTTCCAGGATCCCTCATATCACCCTCTCCCACCCTCTTCCTCTTTCCAACTCTCATGTTAATCAAACCAATACCTCTCAGACACGACTCTAGGGAGCAGCAGCAGCAGCAGCAGCAGCAGCAGCCAATCACCCGTCTCACCGTAGCACGCAGAACGACAAGTCATTTTGACGGCTCCAACTGTGTTCTCGCCTTACACATCAGGAACAACACGAGGAAAGTCAAAACAAACCTAATTCACCCACGATATCAACGAGATAAACTGTCTGCCTTGTAATGTTCCAACAGTACATGTAATCATTGTTTGAAGAGGAATATTGTGTATTAAAGAGAGAGAGAGAGAGAGAGAGAGAGAGAGAGAGAGAGAGAGAGAGAGAGAGAGAGAGAGAGAGAGAGAGAGAGATTGTGTATGTCGCAAATACTTGATCCCACTTGTGGAGGTCAAGACAACGTGCGCTCACCCCAAACAAACACGTACGCGCGCGCCCGCATACACACACAAACAAACACAAACACAAACACACACACACACACACACACATTAATATTTTTAAGGGGGAACAACGCTCCCCTTCCAGCGAAGCGTCCGATTATTGGTACAAAAGCCGGGTTTGTGTTCAAGAGAGTCAGGAACAAAGGGGGGAAAAATGAAATCACGATAGGAAGAATCAAGTTTTTTTTCCCCTTTTTATTCGTCAATTCTCTTTTTATCCTTGCCTACCAACTTCTTTCCCTTTCTTATGCATATATTTTCTCGAAAGAGTCTCTCTCTCTCTCTCTCTCTCTCGACTATGACTACCTCGCCCTCCCCTCACTCATGCCCCTCCGAGTTCCGACATCTTCGGCCCTTGCTCTCCACCCCCCCACCCCCCAGTCTCCCTCTGCCTCCTCCACCACCACCACCACCACCACCACCACCTCCTCCTCCTCCTCCTCCTCCTCCTCCTCCTCTTCGTCCTTCCTTGGTTGACTGCGTCTTTCCTCCCCTCTCCTTCATCTTCTGGTTGAGCGGGTTCAACACTGTCCTTTCTTTTCTCTCCTACTCTGTTCTTATTTTCTGTTGGTCACCATCATCTAACTTTCTCTCTCGCTCTCCCCCTTCCGCCCCTTGGCTGGACCTGCATTACACTCGGCTGGCACTTCTTATCATACATAGTGCACATCTCCCAAGTTTCCCTCTCGCTCTCCAATCCTCCACCCTTCCGTCATTTAACTCCCTCGTCACCACCCGTGCCGCTCCCCGTCCTTCCTCACAGACCGGCTCGTTATCTCCCTTCTCCCCTCGTGCTCTACGCCCGCTCACCAGCCCGCCCCACCCACCCCACCCATCACGGCAGGTCCGGCCTCTCCCACGACCCACGGCAACGCAAGGTCCATCGGGCGGCTGAGGGTCTGTTACCTGGAGGAAGGGACTCGCCTAAGGGGCCCTGAAGGGGAGTTGGAGGAAAGAGTGAGGGCTCGTAGAGAAAGGAGCAAGAGGTGTAGGAGGAAGAATGGTAGAGAGGGAGATGGAAGGGAAGAAAGTACTAGTGGCAGTAGTCTTCTAAAGCCACAGTAATAACCTGTACTGCCGAGGGTCTGACCGGGAAGGCTAGAAGGAAGAAAAAATGGAGGTGGGATGGACGAGGGGGGGAGGAGGGATGGAGGTGCTGTAAAGGGGAGGAAAGGGAGGAAAGGTAGAGATGGTGAGCGGAGAGGAGAGTAAAGGCGGGTGTCCTGAGGGAAAGGAAGGATAAAGGTGGAGTCCTGGAAGAGAGGGAGAGAGGAAGGGCGGTGCCGTGTACAGAAGGGGAGGGAGAAGAGAACGCAGGGGATGACGACGGAGAAAAAAACAAAGATAAAAAGATAACGTTAGAAAGAGACCGAAAATAAGTGAAAGGAGGAGGAGGAGGAGGATAGTGAGTGAAGGTAGCAGTAGTAATAGTGGCAGAGAGGAAGACTGGGTAGGGGAAGAACTCTGCCTGGCTTTGTTGGAGTCGGGTTGAGTGTGTTCCGGCCACTCCCAAACACGATATATTAAAATCTGGCTACAGCTAGCGCCCACACACTCCCGTCCACACCACAATAGCACTCATCCCAACCCCTTCCCCACACTTTACAGAAGACTTCATTCTGTGTGTGTGTGTGTGTGTGTGTGTGTGTACGCGCGCGCCCAGCGAAGAATACACCACTGCCTTGACGTGTAGGTGGTTGGGTAGACAAGGACTGAATTACAGTTGAAGGAGGATAAAAAAAAAAAAGTCGAAAAGAGTAGAAAGAAAAGGAGGAGAAAAGAGTACCAAGAAGGGAACAAGAGCATTAAGATTGTTCATTCAGGACAGGACCATCATAAGTGCACGGACTTGCTAAATAAAGGGAGAGGTGAACGTACCTTGAGAGTGCCGCAAGAAAGAAGAGGAGCAAACAACTCTCCCCTCCCTCCCCAGTGCCGCACGTTCCCTTCCCTTCTAAACTTGGTAGACAATGCAATGACACGATCAATATTTCGAAGTCAAGGTTCCATCCAGCACAACTTCCTGCAGCAGTAATTAACACGCCCTACCCGTACTGCATGCTTGCCTAACGAGAGGCTCAGACCAGCGGGTAATAACCACTATTTCCATTCACATTTGAGGGCTTTGGACGGAAGAACCACCACACATGTTTTGCAATTTATACGCCAGGTTAAAACCACCGCTGAATTCCCAGGTATATATTGTTCGGCTTTGGCGGCCGGCTTGGCGAGAATGTGTGGAGGGAAGAGGGAGTGGAGTGTGTGGAGGGATGGGGTGCGGGTTTGGTTAGAGTGAGAGGGGCATGGTTTCCACTGCAGGACGCTTTTTCCGAAAATTATGGATTCCAAACAGACTGTGGTAAAACAAACAAAAATGTGGAATATTAAACTTTCGTCATGGGAACCCTCCGCCCGCCCCCTTTCTCTCTTACGTGTGTGTGTGTGTGTGTGTGTGTGTGTGTATACGGGCGCCATCTCTCCATGTGTAACCCTGCTTTTTAATATAAACGCGTGAATTCGCCGTCTACGCCACAATCCTTAGCCTACCTCCTCCGAATAGCTACACGCTGCTCAGCTCTGGTCGGCTAGACTTCCTGGTGGCGGCAAGAGAGGCGGACGGAGGACATCAAAAGGCAAGCCCCGACTTAGGGTCCGTCCTAGGCCGTAAAGTGTGTGTTGCTGTTGTTTTACCGTGAGTCAATCAAGGGAAGTGTTCCTGCAGGTAAACGGAGGCGACGCCTGAACGGGGTCGACATGTGGAAGGAGGACGAGCAAAGGAAGAGGGAGACAAGAATGCAACACTAGTGGCGTCAGTAAAGAAGAACAGTGATAAAAAAGGAAAAGGAAAGGAAAACTAAAAAAAATAGTAAAGAACAAAGCCTCTAAGACGATCAATAACATTGACGCCACACGGATAAATACTGGCATTAAAGATAAGCTTGTGATGAAGATGACATAAACAACAAGCGGGTGTCGCGTAGTGGACATGAAGAAAAAAAAAAAAAAAAGTTTCACACTTCCTGACCTTCTCTGGTGGCAATGTTGGCTCAGCTCCAGACACTTGCTGATAAAGTTACACTGAGGGTGGTTGTGGCCTACACTCAAGAGCTTATAAGAACATCACAGCATTGCACGGCGTGCGTGATCTTACACATACACTTATTCACCGGTTATGAACTTTTTTTCCCCAGCGACAAACCCGGAACAAACTTTCCGTTACTTTCTTCATCCCTCAAAGTTTACCATAAACAGTATATTCAAACATCTTCAGCCTTCCACCTTTCCTTTCTCCTCCCACCTGAACCACATAAAACACCGCCGCAATATCCCATCCCATCCCATCCCTCATCTATTTTCTCCATACGCACGAAAGGTTGTGTGAGCCGCCGTCACCCTCTACATCTACGAGACGCAACAAGACCAGTCGGTGTTGCTTCCACCCTCATCCTTCTTTCAAATGAGCAACAGCATGAGCCCCCACCTGGCCGTCAATATACATGCAAATGGTGGCAGTGTCTGGTCAACACCAGCTCCCCTCACCCACCCTCCCAGGTACCCCGTGTTAGAGAGGCTGCCTCACACACGCACACATTCCTATATACATTCCAATTCATCTGCTCTACAATTGTACACAAATCGCCCCTTACATACTCCCACCCGTGGAGTCAACAGTTATAGGGAAAGACAAACAATGTGCCATTAGTGTTTGCTGGGAAATAATATCAACACGGGAATTCACTGGTGAAAAAGGTTTACATATTTAACACTACGAAAATAAGCTTTAAAAATTACCAACTACTTCACTTTATTATTCACATGAGTTAAAACTATTTCACTTTTCTTTGTATATAATTCAGTCAGCAACAATCAAAGCTCGCCTGTACGCCCTCGGTTGTGACGTAGGCGGTGGTGTAGGAGGGAGGTGGGCGGGCGTACCTTAAGAAACAGCCTGGCCTAGGGATGGATGATGGTGCCTAAGGTGCCATGCTTGTCATCAGCATCAGGTACTACATCCTCCAGGTTGTTTTCCCTTTCCCTTTCTCTACTACTCCGATTACCCCAGGCCTCTTCTCCCCTCCATTCAAATGTGTGGTGATGTTATGGATCACATCACTTTATCACCAACGGCTGTTTGAAACGAGTCAATAGTGACCCATCATTTCCGGTCCATTGTTGCGTCGAAGTGGAGGTGGGCGACGGTGGAAAATATACACTAGAACACTAATGAAAAGGCAGATTCTGTGAGCCGAGCAGGCATTGGGTGAAGGTTGGGGGGTGGTCAGGGAGTGGAAGGCCGGTAAATAGAGTCGGGGTGAACGTTAAGTGAGTGAGTGAGTGAGTGAGTGAGTGAGTGAGTGAGTGAGTGAGTGAGAGTGTGTGTGTGTGTGTGTGTGAGAGAGAGAGAGAGAGAGAGAGAGAGAGAGAGAGAG
Source organism: Callinectes sapidus (assembly GCA_020233015.1). NCBI lineage: Eukaryota > Metazoa > Arthropoda > Malacostraca > Decapoda > Portunidae > Callinectes > Callinectes sapidus. The sequence continues at coordinate 18,112,513 of CM035197.1, read as the reverse complement.
AGAGAGAGAGAGAGAGAGAGAGAGAGAGAGAGAGAGCGTTTTACGTCTCTCTCTCTTAGTCATCTCACCGCAGGGGGATCAATAAGGGTGGTCCTGGGGAAGCTACAAGTGTATATGCTCTCCCTGGGGCGATCCTTGGTGGCCAGTGGAGCTAGAGATGACCACCTGTCCCCTATCACAACCTCGCCACGCTACGACACGCCGCGTCGCACCCGTTGCCACTACTACCCCACAACCTCACTCAAGGGATCTAAGACGCAGCATGTGCACCTCAAAGGCATTCCCAACCTCACGCCGCGATAGCCAGAACCAGATGGAATGTAGTGCTGACGTCGGGGGAGGGAGGAAGGTAAAGGGAACACGCCGAGAATAATACAAGGACGAGCATTTGTGAAGACAGGACATCAACGCAAGCCTTCTTATGGGAAAAGCTCTGGAATATACTTTCCATGTAATTTCCTTGTATTGTGGAAAATAATTCCTCGATTCCTTTAAAGCTTAACCAAGTAGAGGTGGTGGTAGGGTGATACATATCACTAAACAGCATTCTTCTTTAACTCGTTGTCTTTTTTGTTATTTTGGAAACAAATGGCTGTCACCTTTACAACAGCTAATGTCACAATTAATTATTAAATAACTGATTGACTGCTTGATTAGGATTACGACGCTAGAACAAAGAGGTTACATAACGCCCAGTGAATGTCTCGGAACGTTAGGATCTTTTGTTTTTTTTCTAATTCTGCAGCGTACCAAGGATGAATGACCATGGGTGAGTCCACCACACGCTGCAGCGGCTCGTCTCGAGACTCGAGTGTGTAGTGATGTGTAGTGTGTAAACATGACGGTGCAGCGCTTGCCGGTTCAAAGCCCCGAAAAGATTCACCATTAAAATCTGCATCAAAAGACTTTACCACTATAGTATTTACAGATCACGGTTTATTAGTTCAAACCAGCCGACTGCCGCTTTGACTCGTCATACATCATACACATCTGCCAGCACTGGTTTATCTGAACACACACACACACACACACACCAATACACCGGTGCCTCATACCGTGGTGGGGTGAGGGGGGTGGGTGGGGGAGCTGGAACATAGAGGTAAAGATAATCGTGGCTAAGTGAGCGTTTCCAGTCTGTGCACCCAGTGGATTAGATGCAAAGGTCGAGGAGGACGGAGAAACTCCTGCTGTGTGTGTGTGTGTGTGTGTGTGTGTGTGTGTGTGTGTGTGTGTGTGTGTGTGTGTGCGCTCGCGCGCCTGTGTATGTGCGTGTGTGCGTTTGTGTATGTGTGTGTGCGTTTGTATGTGCGTGTATGTGCATATGCGTGTGTGTGTGTGTGTGTGTGTGTGTGTGTGTGTGTGTGCGTCTACGTGTGTATGTGCGTGTGCATGTATGTGTACGCATGGGAGGAGAGAGAAGCGCGTTTCGATAAGCTGAAATCCTTATCAAACCCATGGCGAGCAGACTGGAGTACAGTGGACGATAAATCGGAAACTAATTTAAGAAAAGAATGGGGAAGGTGTGGTAGAGAGGAATGAAGGCCGTGCCGTGCCGCACCCTGGCCACTATCCGCCTCCCATAATACTACCACACACCAATGCCCTCCTCACTCCCTACTGGCCACCTTGCAATGGTCCCAAACTTACATAACCTTCCTTAAGTCTCCTTCACCCTTACTTTCGCCCAACGTACTCATCCAACTTCGAAAACATCTGCAAACAAGGACTAGTCACCTCCACTACTATTGAGTCACAGCCAGCTTCTCCCATCCACCCTGCGTGCCCTATAGCAGAGGCCCTTCATCTCCTCCCACATACACACAGGCCGCAGCAATCTCGCTCCGTCAATTTTGTATTGGCAACTCCCGTAGGCAGGAGCGGCAGCCCGCCCAAGACCCTAAGCCACAACTTCACTCTCTTGCCACGCGCGATTTGATACTCTCGAAATTTACTGGAACATCGTGGCTGGTCAAAAAGAGGGGTAAAAGGAAAAGGAGGAAAAGAAGACGAAGCGAGGAAGGATAAAAACTCTCCTTTTGTGAGAGTACGATTCAGAAGTATTTAAAGAAAGTATAAAAAATTTAATTGGCTTTTACGACATTCAAAAAGCGCGATAGTTATGTTTTTTCGTAACTATGATTTGCTTTATATATACTGGGGGTGGCAGTGGTGGTAGCGGTAACCGTAATAGCGTCGTGGGTCGAGAAGGGTCATGTATCATTGGCGGTGGTAGATGGTCGCTGGCGTCAAGGTGAAGGTGATAATGGTGAAGGAGATGGCTATTGTGGGGAGACGGTAGAGAGGGTGATAAATGTACAGTGACACTAGACGACAGGAATGGAAGAGGAAGAAAAGGAGGCGGGAAGAACACAGGCAAGGAGGTGGAGGAGGTACTAAGGACAAGTAAATCGATCACCTACAGCGCGTGGAGTGGGTGAGTGGCTGGCGAGGCTGAGAAGAAAGACAAGGAGAAAACAATGTTGAAGTGCAACGTCACTGCTGTCCACTGCTTGTCTGCACCCACCCGCACTTCACCCAACTACCTCTCTCTACCGCCCAGCAATAAGCAATGTCCTCACAGCTCTACAGTAGGTAGGTACACGTAATACCTCCCTGATGCCACTTTTAATCATTACGTAATATCACCATGGGCCGAACGCCAAAAATATTCCCGAGATACTCGTCCTGACCAGGCGTGTGCAAGTGAATGGGAGGAAGCATTACTCCGGATTACGTATTGTTTCTTGACTGCTGCCGAGGCTATTCACTGCCCTAATGCCGCCACTCACCTGGCGACTAGGTTCGCCTTCTAGGGCGTGGTGGCCCATCATCACATGGCTACAGGTACGAGCGTGCGACTGGTGACCTTGGGGAAAAGAGGATCCAGCAGCAGGTTAGGGGTGGGGGGACATGGAGCTGGAGGCGGGGTACTGGAGTGGGCGGCGGCAGCTGCAGAGTTCGACAACCCTGAGGAATGTATTATCCACACAAAACCACCATCTTTGCAACGCATGCTGCTCCGTCGCTTCCACCTCTACCTCCTGCTACCTGCCGACCCAATCTTAGCCCAGTAATGCTGTGGACCCAATTTACTCGGCCTCTCCATCCACATTAAAGACACATCATAAAGCAGGTTAACTGTGGTCCCAGTCTCCCTCCACGCCGAGACATGGCACAGCGGTGAATCACGCCTGCAGGTCACTACGGGTACGCAGGTCACCTTCCTACTGAGTTCCCCGACCCAGAGACAGCGGCACGAAGGAATGCGGCCCGCTACCTACATCATACTTTCAATTAACCACAAAATACCTGACAGCCAACTAAGATGATAAACTGTGCGAACAAGTGAAGAGTAAATAAAGGAAGAGGAAGAGGAAATGAAGGAAGGAGGAGTGAAGAGAAGACGCGGAAGAGGAAGAAATCCGAGTGTAGGAGACAACACTAACGAGAAAATAAAAGCAGGGAAGATTAAGGTGTAAATGAGGTTGCGGTGAAGGGGAGGCGATGCTAAGGGAAAGTTAAGGGTGAGAAAAAGAGGGTATCATGGCAAGGGAGAGTAAAAAAAAAACGAGTTCCGATGAGTCCAGGAGCAGAAAGAAGAGGTTCATGACGAAGGGGAGGTGGTTTTCAAGAATGCCAGGAAGTATTAGAATGCCAAGAGAAGACCAAACGGGAAAAAAGAAAAAATGGAGAAAAGAAAAAAAATTATACCACGTCAGTCTCTCTCTCTCTCTCTCTCTCTCTCTCTCTCTCTCTCTCTCTCTCTCTCTCTCTCTCTCTCTCTGTTCTATTTATTGGAAAAATAAACAAGTACTAGCTCTTCCCTTATACGCCTTAATACATACAAAATACCCACGCTCGTAATTTTCCCCTAAAAACAAAAACAAAGTCTACGGCACAAGGATGGGGCGATATCTTTAGAGAGCAAATTCAGCCGCCGGAGAGCCCGGCTGGATTGTATTCCCGCCTCCCGAAATAACCAGGTGTAGCAGAATGCATACCGGCGGCGGCGGCGGCGGTGGTATGGGTCGGGGGGGCATTACACAAATCACGACGTTAATTGGCCCAGCTCAACTTTGTGGCTCCGCGTATGAGCACAGGTTAACCCCCATAATCTAATTAACAAGTAAAGCCGCGTCTGGGCAGACACCTCCGCCCACCAGCAAGACAGTCTCACGGGGCGGAGTTCGCGCCACCAACACACCAACATTTCCAGACACGGGATTTGCTTCGCCTTGTTTTCCATGAGCTGCTTCCTCCCTGCAACGGTCGCGGTCACAGAGAGCAGCACACCACTAACCCAAGGCAAGAAAAATGTCGACAATTCCCTCTCTTATCCCTGGTTTCTATCGTTGGTGTGGTGTGGTGCAATGGCGTCATGAACGGTGGAGTTGTTGGGAGAGTGTAGATGTGCAGTGGTTGTGGTGGCCAGGGCAAAGACTTGGCTTTCCCTGGGGACAGCCGAGGGGTCGACCTTTAGCGGGAGAAATACGAGTATCCAGGGATGACGGAGACAGCGAGAACTTCCTAACGAAGCAATAAATATGAAGCGAGGAACATGTTTATTGAGAATGAAGACAAAAAGTAGAGAAAAATGAAGTAATAAGTGAAAGAATTACTTGGGGAAAAAAAATGCAGTAGGAATATATGAAAGTAGCAGGGGAAGGGTTGGAAAAACAGAAAAGAATGAGAGGGAGCAAAAGAGGGGAAAAACAGCGAGGTTAAGATGAAGAGTGAGGGGAGAACGATCCAAGAACCTCAGTCGTCACGAGACAAAGGCAGGTAAAGTGGCTGCCATACCACAAACAGGAGGAGAGGACGTTGGAAGAGGGGAGGGGGGAAAAATTGGGGGAAGGAAGAGGAAACAGTGCAGTAACAAAAGGAAGGAAAAACCAGTCGGATGCCAAACACTCAAGGGAAACCAGTTATGAAAGGAGCTCGAGGGCAAAGGGAAGACAGAAGAAGGGGAAATGAGAGGAGGGAAGCACCAGGTGGGCTAAGGTAGACAGCACAAAGAGAGAGAGAAGGGGGAAAGAGGATCACGAATAGGGGGATACAATAACCTACGGACGGTGAAGGATGGAGGACGAGGAGGAGGTGAAGGAGGAGGATGAAGAGGAGGAGGAGGAGGAGGAGGAGGAGGAAAGGGATATCTCGGAAATTACCAAAGTTAGAAACGGGAGCAAAATACGGAAGAGGGACTCCGGTAACCGAGAGAGAGAGAGAGAGAGAGAGAGAGAGAGAGAGAGAGAGAGAGAGAGAGAGAGAGAGAGAGAGAGAGAGAGAGAGAGAGGTGCGGAGACGCCGATAGACATACAGGAAATGAAGAGAATCAGGAGAACAAACAAAGCCTACAGGTAAAGTGTTAATGCTTCATACCTGTGCGTATCTCTTCATTACCCAGAACTATTTCCCAGCGCGGATTAATAGAGGAAGGCAAGAGGAAGGAAGGAAAGGCAAGAGGAAGGAAGGAAGGAAGGAAGGAGGAAGAACAATGAAAGTGGATAGTAAAAGGTGAAAAGAAGGAACAAGAGAGAAATTCCAGAGAAGTAGAAATATATGAGACAGGGACGAGGAAGGAGAGAGTAAAGGAAAAGCAGAGAGTAGACAAGAGAAAGAATGGGTGAAGGAAAGAGGAGAGAGAAAGGCTGCAAGGAAGAAGAGGAAGAGGGATGAAGAGGAAGGATGGCGAGAGGAGGCGAATAAGCTATAAGGTATGAAGCAGCGACTCACCCAGATCTAAAGGGAGACCTGAAATCCACAAGAAGAGAAGGAGTAAGTGTAAACCTTCCTCTTCCTCTTCCTCTTCCTTCTCTGGCTCCCCTTCATCCTTCCCTTCCTCTTCTCACCACCATCACCACGACCACCACCACCACTACCATCACCATCCCCTCCACCACCACCACCATCACCACGACCACCACCACCACCACCACCATCTCTTCCTTCTCTTTCTCCTTCTTCCAGTTCTCCTTTGGTCACACATAACCTGATAAGGTCAAATAGGTACATTGTTTATTCCTTCATATTTCCTCCTCCTTCTCTTCTTCCTCTTCCTGCTTTTCTTATTCCTTCTCCTCCTCCTCCTCCTCCTCTTCCTCCTCTTCCTCCTCCTCTTGCACCTCTCATAATTCTTTAGCGCCAGGTACACCAGGTAGCCAGCATTACTAGCAGCACTACATCACCTTCAGCACACAAGGCACACTGGTTAATAAGGGAATCGAGGGAGGAAGTGTAGCGCCGCTTCACAATACTAGTGGTCTGCGTGTTGCCGGTGTCCAGGCTGGCTGCTGCTGATCTACGGTGTGTGTGTGTGCCTTCACCGACTCAAAGGGGTAAATGATACGAATTTGGGAAGGTGTGTCATGGCAATTGATAGAAAGAGAGGGGGGGGGAGAGGGGGGGGGGAAAGGGAGAGTACACGCTTTCTCACTATTTTTCTATGCAACTTTTTTTTTTTAGGCTGACAGATGCTTTGAAAAGTTTTATCTGTTCCACTGTATACATCTCTCTCTCTCTCTCTCTCTCTCTCTCTCTCTCTCTCTCTCTCTCTCTCTCTCTCTCTCTCTCTCTCTCTAGCACACACACACACATTGCACACTGTTCGTTCATTTAAGTTTTCTCCCCTTCCTCTCTGTCACTTCCACCTTCCTCCCCTTCCTCCTCCTCTTCCTCCTCCTCTTCCTCCTCCTCTTCCTCTTCTTTCTCTGGTCAATAACGCCTCCTCCTCTGATGACCCCCCAGGAGGCAATTTTGGTTTCTCAGCGGGAAGGAGGAGGAGGAGGAGGAGGGAGGAGAGTGAGAGAGCAAGATGGATGGCGGGAAGGAAAAGCGTGGGAGGGGATGGAGGCGGGGCAAGTAAAATGTGGAGGAGAGAGGAGCAGTAAGCATTGGAGAGACGGAGAGATGAAAACCTTAACACACAAAGCCCATTTTTCTCTACCTCGTCTTCTCATCCCCACATTATCACAGTTTCCCTTTACAGTTTTCTCTCTTCTCTTCCCACCCCCCGTTTTCTTTATTTTTGATTTCCAGCCTCCCCTCTCCCCCTCCTCCCCTCTTCCCCTCGTAATCAGCATAGATGTGATGATGATTAGCCTTTCTGGTGTCCTTGTTATGTCTTGAGGAATACTTCTCACACCTACGTGGAATGGAAGATTGCTACTACTTTGTTATCTCTGGTATTGTATTGGAGGATGTGAGAAGATGCTAATGAAGTACCTGTCGGGATAGATAGATGGATAGATAGATAGAAAGATAGATAGATAGATAGATAGAGAGAAAGAGAAATAGGGAGAGGGAGAGAGAGAAAAGAGAGAGAGAATAATGGAGTTTATTTTATTTCATCTTTTTTTTAGAATCATGTTATTACAGATGATCCTACAATGTGGCGGCGTGCAAAGGGAGAGCGAGAAGAAAGAAGAGGAGGGATAGGGAGAGGGAGGGAGGGAGAGGGAGAGGAAGGAAAGGCGACGGAACTAACGAGAGGCGGAGACAATGACTGACTGTGTTTCTTTCTGCTGATTGTGGCTCCAGAGGCAGGAAGGGAGAGTCAGGGGGAGAGAGGAGTAAGGGAGAGGGAGAAAGAAGAAAGACCAGGTGAAACAAATGGAAACAAGTGAACACGAGTAAAAAATAGCAAGGGAAAGGAGACTGACAAAGG
>CM035197.1:17984437-17996505 GCA_020233015.1 Callinectes sapidus | reverse complement strand
ATCATCATCATCATCACCATTATCATCGTTTATTATTCTTATATTTAATTTTCATTGTAATGTAGAGAAATAACTGTAAAATCTCTCTCTCTCTCTCTCTCTCTCTCTCTCTCTCTCTCTCTCTCTCTCTCTCTCTCTCTCTCTCTCTCTCTCTCTCTCTCTCTCTGCGCTGCCTCTCAATCCATCAAGAACGCGCAAATGCCTCAGTTGAAGCAGGCCAGAGCATCAGGAAAAATAGCCTACTTTAGGCACACTAAACTTATAGTGAAAGACAGACCTGTCACCGCGCAACCATCTGTGAGCGAGGCACCATCAACTCCTGACCGTGACCAACAACAACAACACAAGGATGCAAGTGAAGCACTTGATGGGACGGCCAATGAGGACAGGGATGCTGTGGATGGAGCGAGGTATCGGAGTGGCGGGGGACAAGAGCAAGCCGGGGTGGTTCAGGCCAGCTCGTCGCTGGCCGACCCGGCGGTCTTCCCTCCCCTCCCGCCATCGGCTGGGCGCGCTGGGTCCCCTGCCGCGCGGGCTTCGCCGCATTCACGAAGCCAGGGTGCCGCCTCACCACCACGTTCACAGGAAGTAAAGAAGAATCCGAAGAGGAACGCAAAAAGAAAGTAAACTTCAAGAAATATGTTAAATATTAGTAATTGTTTTTCTTTCTTTCTTTTTTTCTTTTTTAATATTCATGGATTACAACTCTTTTCCCTTTGCTTCTTTTGACGACTTAGATCTCACCAATTTATTAAATAGTAATACCGTTGTTCATAATTTTCCTCTCAGTGTTATAGACACTATGATGTACAATCCATTTACTTATTTCCATTATAATAATAATGTTTCCGATAATTTATCCATTCATCATAATGGCAGTGAATTTTGTTGTGATTATATATTTAGTGATTCAGTTAAACATAATACCTCAGGATGATTAAATCTACTAGCTTATAATATTAGCAGCATACCACTTCACCTTGACAGTTGTGTTACTCAGTGTATTAATGTGAGTCATATTCAGTTTGATGTTCTAGCCTTCTGTGAATCTAGCCTCAATGATGCAATTTCCTCTATTTATTCCATAGCAGGATATGAAAGTTATTTTAATAACAAAAGTACGGCAGCAGGTGGACTAGCTATTTATGTTAACAGCAACTTTGATGTTAGAACACCTTCTAAATTGTCTCTTCAATTACCACACATTGAATGTCTCTTTCTAGAAATCACTAAACCAGAACAGTTTTTAGTTGGCATGATATACCGTCCACCAAATTCAGAAGTTGATAATTTTATTTCTGCATTAGATAATATTATTACCACAGCACTAGCTTTCTGAATACCTGTCTACATTATGGGTGACTTTAACATTAATATCTTGAATTATAGTAATAAAAATTCACAAATACTTGTAAACCTTTTCCACAGTTACGGCTTGGTTTGCACAATAAATAAACCAACGCGTGTGACCAGTCACTCAGCGACTTTAATAGACCACATCTGGACAAATAATATCGATAAGTATGTATGCAGTGGCATAATTTTCAATTCTATTAGTGATCACTTCCCTGTTACAAGTTCATTTTCATGCTCAAAGTCTGAATCCACGTCCAAACCTATAACCTTTGCTACAAGAACATTTTCAAACGAACACATTGCTGCATTTAGAGCTGAACTAACAGATTATAATTGGAATACATTACAAAATCATGATGTTAATTATATATTTGACAAATATGCTTTAAATTTTAAGGAAATCTTTAATAGACAATTTCCAAAAAAACATAATTAAGATTAAGGAACACCACATAGACAAATCTTATATCACACCTGCCATAAGAAACTCCATAAAACACCGTAACAAATTACAGCAATTATACGCAAAATGGCCCCTGACTTACGAAGCACAGATTAAAACATACAGAAATAGACTGACTTCAGTGATCAGAGCTGCAAAACTTCCTAAACAAACTAAATAATGACGCTCGAAATTCGAAAAAGATTTGGAGGACAATTGACACTCTACTAGGAAGAAAACAATCCAAGCTACCGTCTTCTTTTGTGCACAACAATACAACACTTGATGATCCCCAGGCTGTTACTGAAGCATTTAATCACCACTTCACCACAATCGGGAATTCAATGGCCATAAATTCTAGTGACCTTCAGTCTTCATACAAAGATTACATGCCCCCTCCAGTACCCTTTTCTTTCTTTTTAAGACCAACAACACTAGATGAAGTTAATTCCACAATTAATGGTATTAAAGGCTCTTCATCAGGGCACGATGAAATTAGCATTTCGATTATTAAACAATGCAGTGACATTATCTCACCTTTCTTAGTATTTATCATCAATAAATAATTTCTAGAAGGTTGTTTTCCACGGTTTCTACAAATATCACGTGTTGTGCCAATTTTCAAGAAAGGAGATCACTCCTCAATTGACAACTACAGACCAATATCTATCCTATCTAACTTCAGTAAAGTTTTTGAGAAAATAATGGCTGCCAGGTTAATGGATTATTTCACCAAACATTCACTACTAAATTCATCACAATACGGATTCAGACCTAAATATTCAACGGAATTAGCTCTCCACCGTCTCTGCCAGAACATGTATAATACCATGAATGCTAAATTATACCAAATTACTGTTTTTTGTGACCTAACAAAGGCCTTTGACACCATATCACACAACATCTTGCTAGAAAAATTGCGTGTTTATGGAATACGAGGTAATGCACTTAAATGGTTTCACAGTTATTTAGCACACAGGAAACAGTTTACCTCCCATAACAATATATGCTCCTCTTACAGTGACATTTCATGCGGTGTTCCTTAAAATTTCCTTAAAGTTTCCTTAAAATTTAAAGCATATTTGTCAAATATATAATTAACATCATGATTTTCTAATGTATTCCAATTATAATCTGTTAGTTCAGCTCTAAATGCAGCAATGTGTTCGTTTGAAAATGTTCTTGTAGCAAAGGTTATAGGTTTGGGCGTGGATTCAGACTTTGAGCATGAAAATGAACTTGTAACACGGAAGTGATCACTAATAGAATTGAAAATTATGCCACTGCATACATACTTATCGATATTATTTGTCCAGATGTGGTCTATTAAAGTCGCTGAGTGACTGGTCACACGCGTTGGTTTATTTATTGTGCAAAACAAGCCGTAACTGTGGAAAAGGTTTACAAGTATTTGTGAACTTTTATTACTATAATTCAAGATATTAATGTTAAAGTCACCCATAATGTAGACAGGTATTCAGAAAGCTAGTGCTGTGGTACTAATATTATCTAATGCAGAAATAAAATTATCAACGTCTGAATTTGGTGGACGGTATATCATGCCAACTAAAAACTGTTCTGGTTTAGTGATTTCTAGAAAGAGACATTCAATGTGTGGTAATTGAAGAGACAATTTAGAAGGTGTTTTAACATCAAAGTTGTTGTTAACATAAATAGCTAGTCCACCTGCTGCCGTACTTTTGTTATTAAAATAACTTTCATATCCTGCTATGGAATAAATAGAGGAAATTGCATCATTGAGGCGAGATTCACAGACATCGAACTGAATATGACTCACATTAATACACTGAGTAACACAACTGTCAAGGTGAAGTGGTATGCTGCTAATATTATAAGCTAGTAGATTTAAGCATCCCGAGGTATTATGTTTAACTGAATCACTAAATATATAATCACAACAAAATTCACTGCCATTATGATGAATGGATAAATTATCCGAAACATTATTATTATTATGGAAATAAGTAAATGGATTGTACATCATAGTGTCTATAACACTGAGAGGAAAATTATGAACAACGGTATTACTATTTAAGAAATTGGTGAGATCTAGGTCGTCAAGAGAAGCAAAGGGAAAAGAGTTGTAATCCATGAATATTAAAAAGAAAAAAAGAAAGAAAGAAAAACAATTACTAATATTTAACATATTTCTTGAAGTTTACTTTCTTTTTGCGTTCCTCTTCGGATTCTTCTTTACTTTCTGTGAACGTGGTAGTGAGGCAGCACCCGGGCTTCGTGAATGCGGCGAAGCCCGCGCGGCAGGCGACCCAGCGCGCCCAGCCGATGGCGGGAGGGGAGGGAAGACCACCGGGTCGGCCAGCGACGAGCTGGCCTGAACCACCCCGGCTCGCTCTTGTCCCCCGCCACTCCGATACCTCGCTCCATCCACAGCATCCCTGTCCTCATTAGCCGTCCCATCAAGTGCTTCACTTGCATCCTTGTGTTGTTGTTGTTGGTCACGGTCAGGAGTTGGTGCCTCGCTCACAGATGGTTGCCTTGTGACAGGTCTGTCTTTCACTATAAGTTTAGTGTGCCTAAAGGAGGCTATTTTTCCTGATGCTCTGGCCTGCTTCAACTGAGGGATTTGCGCGTTCTTGATGGATTGCGAGGCAGCGCACAGATCATCGTTGAGGTAGATGTTAGTGCCTCGCAGCCTCCTCGCGTTCCTCATGGCCGCCTCACGATCACAGTATCGTGTGAAGCGTGCCACGATGGGTCGAGGTCTGTCCTCCCGGCGCTGCCCCACGCGGTGAGCTCGTTCGAGTTGGACATCAGGAAGCTGTAGCTTGTCAGCCAACAGGGAAGACACCATCACCGCTGTCTGTTCCCAAGTCTCCCCGGTGACAGACTCCGCCATACCGCTGATCCGGATGTTGTGTCTCCTGCTGTAGTCGTCTTGATAGTTGATCCGTTCTTCCATGTTCCTGATTATTTGTTTTGACGACTCAAGTTGGTCAGTGAGTGATTCTATTGTTTTTTTAGCAGCAAGTTTTTCTTTGTCATTGTCTTTCATGTCTTTTTTTACCTCGTCAATTTCCTGTTGACTGAACTCCAGGCTGGCAGTGAGAGCAGAGACATTGGTTTCAAGTGCATGTATACGTTGAGTTAAGTTCGTCACCATTGCCTCCATAGCACCCTTATATGCTCTTTCTTGGGATTTCAGCAATTCGGTGATGTCGGTTGGCCATATTGAGGTGTTATAATATTATGAGGTGTCAAGGTTCCGTTAGGGGTTGTGACGTCACGAACCTATTGCGCATGCGCAGTAGCCAGGCAACTTGACGAAAGGGGGTGTGGGACTCTACTTCAAATTTCTTATGGTAATTTTGCCTAAGTCCAAAACCACACTTTCTGTTGTACCCTCTACGATTACCAACTGTGCTCTTAAGCAACTTGCTTGGGTAGTGTGACGTGTGTAGGCGCCCTGGTGACCTTGTTATCGTCAAAGTTAGAAGGAGTATCTCTCTCTCTCTCTCTCTCTCTCTCTCTCTCTCTCTCTCTCTCTCTCTCTCTCTCTCTCTCTCTCTCTCTCTCTCTCTCTCTCTCTATATATATATATATATATATATATATATATATATATATATATATATACATATATATATATTTTTTTTATATTTACTTGGAAAGAGGGTTTTCCTTAAAATGTTGATAAAACTCCTTAAAACGTTGAAAAAGGGGTAATTTATGCAACTTTAGAGAAAAAAAATTGCATATTGTAGTGAAAAAAGAAATTATTAATTGCTTTTTGCTTGTTTTAATGAAAACTTGGAAAATACAAGAACTGAAATAGTAACTATATTAACAGATTTTTTTTTTATTATTGAAAAGGCATATATAACATTTTTCTCACCTTAAAATAAGAAACTTTTTTTAAATGTTAATACTGCTAAAGACGTTGAAAAAGGATAATTTATGCATTTTTTGAGAAAAAAATTGTAAAAAAAATATGCAATGCATTTTCTTGTTTTCTAAATGAAAATATGGAAATAAGGAAAGAAGTATTGAAAGACAGACTTTTTTTGGCATATTTTTCTTGAAATGGCATTATTACATTTTTTTTTTACCTAATAGAGGGTTTTTCTTTAAAATGTTACTAAAAACGCTGAAAAAAGGGGTAATTTATACAATTCTAGAAAAAAGTATTAATTGCCGTAAAAAACAAATTATTTGTTGCTCTTTTCTTGTTTTCCATCAAAATATGGAAATGGGAAAAAAAAAATCATTGAAAACTCACTTTTTTGGCAATTTGTTTTTCTTGAAATGGCATATATTACCCTTTTTTTTTTTTTTATCGTTTTGAACATTTTTTGTAATACACATAGTAAATAAGTTTTTATAGTAAAACATATGTTTTTAGTCACAACTAAAGATTTACCATATACGTATACTAAATTGAATATTTTTTTCAACAATATCAGAATTGAATAACTTAAAACCTTTTTTTTACTTACTGTAAAAATAACTTTAGAAACTGTAAAAATAAACAACTAACAAATATATCAATTAAAAATATATAGAAATATTCAGCTGAAATAAGATACTTTTCAAGGTAAAAGATTTAAAGTTGCTTTTAGTCAGAACTTATAAATGTTGTAAATATAATGTTTTATGGACGAATTACCGTAGATTCTGAAAAAAAGTTAAAAAATTATCGTTATTTCAATGTTTTGGTGCATAATGAGAAAAAATCATCCAAAAGATGGAAGTTTGCCCCGCCCCAAAAAAAAAGAAGAAAAAAAAAAAAAAGAAATCAATTAGGTATTTTTTGAAAAGCGCTTTCTTAAGAATATTGTTTGTAGAGTAGTTTCTAGACGAATTACCATGAATCTTGTAAACAATGTACAAAACACCGTATTTTACGAGCAAGTTGAAATATCAGTTTAGAAATAAAGACTTAAATGTTTTCAAATTCAGTGTATTTGTCATGTATTATATAGATCATAAATATTTACTTATGAGAGAAATTTGATGCTTTTTATACGCAATGATGCAAATCAATAAAAAAATATATATATAATTCAAACTGTTTTAAGAAAAAAAAGTTATTGTAGTGCAAAAAAAGAAAGTTATTGTAGCTGAAATGTCATTCTCTTTTAATGATTTCTTTCCTGTTTTGCAACAAAACGTTTTAAAATACCGGAACATTATTAACATATCAAACACACCAAGTTTGAAAACATTCAAGATTTTATTAAAAAAAAAAAAAAAAACTACCATTTCAGCCTACTCGTAAAATACAGATTTTTATGCATTGGCTACGAAATTCATGGTGATTCGTCTAAGAACCACTATATACAGGGTATTTTAAAGAAAACATTTTTCTTAGAAAACAAACTTAGTTGAATGTTATTTTGAAAAAAAAAAAAAAAAAAAAAATTTTGATGATTTTTTTTCCCAAACAAGGAAATAACGGAACTTGAATAAATTGTTAGAAAATCCAAGGAAATTTGTCCAAAAACCACTATATTAACAATATATTAATAGAAAAAACTTTTTAAAGATTTTTAAACTATTTTTCTTTAAAGAATCGCGCACTTTCCTGAAAACGATGTTAAAAAAAATATTACCATGCATTTTTCAGTGATAAATTTGCTAATTGTTTATTTTAATATCTTCTTTCAAGTTTTTTTTTGTAACATCAAGTAAGAAACAAAGGTTTTTTTTTTCTATTGTGGGAAAAGTGATTATTCAGAGTGAATGAATGATTTTCTTCTTCTTTTGCAAGAAAACGTTAGAATATCGATACATTGTCAATATTGTTTTTTTTCTTTTCATAGAAAAAACGCATCTTAATATCAAAAAAATGTATGTATTTGGCAATTTTATAAGAAAAAATTTAAAAACCTGAAAAAGAGGGTTTTCTTAAAAATGTTATTTTTCCTTAGAACGTTGAAAAAGGGGTAATTTATGCAATTTTAGAAAAAAAAATGTAGTGTCTTAAAAATGTTCATTCATTGTTTTTTTTCTTGATTTCTATCAAAGCATGGAAATAAGAAAATAATTTCAAAAATTCTCCTTTTTTTGCAGAAATATATTTTTTTTATTGAAATTGTGAGGAGTGAATCACCAAAGCCTGCATACTGCTCCACGTGGTGGTTCCATGTGCAGCCCCCTGAGCCACGTGGTAGTTCGAAGCTCCACACACCCATCCGAGACCGTGGCTGTCCGAGCCATGGAAGGTGACGCCGTGCTTCAGTCGCCCTACCCAGACAGACAACTACTAGCTACCACTCCAGCCACACTTGTCTCATATAAATCTGCCATACTGGTTTACTGTATATAACTCCGCACTTGGTATTGATTATACATACTGATATAATACGTATGTACTTGCACCGTTACCACAGTAAACTCCTGCATTGTCTCCCTGTTTACATCAACTTCCAACATGGCGCTGTGAGTAGGATCCACTGATGGAGACACGAGGACAAGTATCAACGGCGCAGACAATGGACAAATTGGCGGCATTGTTGGAGGCCCAGCAGGAGCAAGCAATGGAGGATCGGCGACTACTCCTGGAGCAGCAAGTGGCTATACAGCGCCTGTTATCGCAGGTTCTGACACCCCGAGAGAGCACAGGTACGGCTCAGGTCTCTGGTGATCCAGACACCTCGCAACCACCGCTACCTCTGCCTCGACGCTACGCTAGCCGACCGCAAGTACAACCCCCGCATAAACTGTCACCTGAGGTGTCTCTCCGTGAGTATAAGGTGTGGCGTAGTGCATGGAGTGATAACGAAGAACTTTTGCAGCTATCCGATCAGCCAGCCCGCACGCAGTTGGCGCACTTCCGGTCCTGTCTCACCCCCGAGATGCGAGGGACGCTTGTGCACGCCATCGGTATCCCTGAGGATGACGACACCACTGACGTCGGTGATATCCTTGACAGTGTGCACAAACACTTCCAACGTCAACGCAACGTAACTCTGCGACGTGTAAGGTTTGAAGAACGGCGCCAAGGTGAAGGTGTTCTCTTTGACGATTATTATGTAGCCTTAAAAGAGTTAGCTGACGACGCAGAGCTTTGTGACAAATGTCTAGACTCCAGATTGGTTACTCGCATCACCTCGGGCATCGCCAACCAACCCCTTCGCAGTAAGCTACTAGCAATTGATCCACCAGCAGATCTTCAAGAAGTCGTGCGCCTATGCCGGAGCGAAGAGTCTGCGTTGAGGACGGAAAGTGACCTGGACACTGCTGGTAATGTAAAGAGAGTCTCCGTACGATAACCTCACCCTCGAAGCGCAACACGGGGACGCACCGTACGTGGATCAGAGTGTATGGGTTGTGGTGGAGAAGCCCATACACAAGGACGCCAGAAACAATGCAACGCATGGGGTAAGGCTTGTAGCCATTGTGGCATCGTTGGTCATTTTAGCAATGTCTGTACAAAGAAACAGAGAGGAGGAGAGTCACAGGCTCGAACTTCAGGCAGCAAAGCGGCGCGCAGCCTAAGGATCCGTGACGTCCACCTCTCTGTGCCAGATCGTTCGAGCTCCAAAGGTATTTATCAACGAGTCTAGTTCTCACGTTTCTGTGGTGTCTAACTGCAGACTTCAGTTTACGCCAAACACTGGAGCAGAGGTTAATGCCATCGGTTTGCGACAACTCCACCTATTAGGGTTAAGTGAAGGGGATCTGTCTGCGTGTCATGACGAGGTCTCTGCTGCTGGCAGGAGTCTCCTACGTTCTGCGGGGACGTTCCAAGCCACACTCTCTCTTGGTTCTACTGTAGTTGATACTACCATGAGTGTGTTTCATGACATTGACAACTGCTTACTGTCATGGTACGATGCACATGCTCTACGTATAATCCCTGACACTTACCCTAAGCAGATATCATCACTACAGCGCAGCAAGGACTCCACCAGTGAGGATTGTCGGATCGAAGAAGCTCTTCAAGCGTTAATACGAGACTATCCGGATGTTTTGGTGGATCCTGAGGAGTGGGATGACGGCACGGTCCTGAAAACCTATGCAGATTCATCTACGCCAGGATGCTCAGTCCTTTCCCCGTCACACGCCGAACTCTATCCCTCTAGCCTGGATGGCGGATACTAAGGCCCTATTGGAGAAAATTGTCAGCCAAGAGATCATTGCGCCAGTAGGTAATGAGGCTTCGGCCTGGTGTCACCCGATGGCCGTAACATCGAAGAAGACCGGTGGTGTTCGCATCACTATCGATATGTCAAAACTCAACTGCCAAGTCCTCAGGTCCGCACATCTATTCCCCTCTCCGCGTTCTGCTGTAATTCAAGTCACCCATGGTTCCAGGTACTTCTCAACGCTGGATGCGATGTGGGGCTACTGGCAGCTTCCCTTGGACGAGGCTTCCCAGCATCTTACGACGTTCGTCACACCATGGGGTCGCTACAAGGACCCATGGGCCTCATTTCCACAGGTGATGAGTTTTGCAGACGTGGTGACTTAGCGCTGGAAGGCATCGGCGACTGTGCTATGATTGTGGACGACGTGCTTGTGTGGGACACTACTCCGGACGTACCTCTTCAGAAGAAGGTCCGGTTTACGACGCCGCCGCGTCGTGGTACACGGATGCGAAAGCGCCCGGACCGTCTTGTCTTCTAAAGAGCTTGGAGGGAGATGTGAGGAATGAATCACCAAAGCCTGCACACTGCTCCACGCGGTGGTTCCGTGTGCAGCCCCCTGAGCCACGTGGTGGTTCGAAGCTCCACACACCCATCCGAGACCGTGGCTGTCCGAGCCATGGAAGGTGACGCCATGCTCCAGCCACACCTGCCTCATATATATCTGCCATACTGGCTTACTGTATATAACTCCGCACTTGGTATTGATTATACATACTGATATAATACGCATGTACTTGCACCGTTACCACAGTAAACTCCTGCATTGTCTCCGTGTTTACATCAACTTCCAACAGAAATGACAGAGGTTATGTTTCTTTTCATCTGGAAAAAGAGGGTTTTTCTTTGAAATTTTAATACTCCTAAAAACGTTGAGATAGGAGTGATTTATGCAATTTTTAGAGAAAAATTTATTTACCGTTTTTTCCTTGTTTTTCATCAGAAATTCAGAAAATTTACATGAAAAGAGGTTTTCTTTAAAATTTTGTTAGTACTTCTAAAAACATTCAAAAAGGGATAATTTATGGAATTTTACAGAGAAAAAATTGTTCTAGTAAAATATACATGCATTGCTTTTTGCTTGTTTTCCATCAAAACATGAAAATAGGAAAAATATCATTGAAACATTCACTGTTTAGGCAGTAATATAATTTTTCTTGAAAAAAAGGGTTTTTCTTTAAAATTTGGTTAATACTCCTAAGAACCTCGAAAGGGGTAATTTATGCAATTTTAGAGAAAAAAAAAACTAAATTGTAAGAATAATTAATTTATTGTTTTTTTCCATCAAAACATAGAAATAAGAAGAAAATAATTTATATTACCCTATTTTGGCATTTTTTTTTCTTGAAATGGCATATATATTACCTTTTCACCATAAAATATATATATATATATATATATATATATATATATATATATATATATATATATATATATATATATATATATATATATATATATATATATATATATATATATATATATATATACTAAATTGATTTTTTTTCCACAATCTCAGAATTAAATCACCTAAAACATTTTTTTACTGTTAAATAACTTTAAAAAGTGTCAAAATAAACAATTATTAACAAATATATCAATGAAAATACTTAGAAACATGTATTTTCTTTATAAAGGATATTGTATGTACATTGTTTTTTAGACGAGTTACCATTATTCTGGTAAACAATGAACAAAACACCGTATTGTACAAATAAGCTGAAATGTCAGCTTAAGAATAAAGACTTAACATCTTAAGTGTTCTTTAAAATGTTGTTAATATTCCTGAAAACGTTAAAAAAGTGATTTATGCATATTTAGAGAAAAAAGTCATTAGAATATATTATTCATTGCTTTTTTGCTTTTTTTACTTCAATACATGGAAATAAGAAGAAAATCATTGAAAAATTCACTTTTTTGGAAGAAATATTACTTTTTTATGTTTAAAATGTTGTTAATTCTCCTGAAAAACGTTGAAAAAGAGATAATTTATGCAATTTTAGAGAATTAATTTTGTAGAAGTGTTTTCCATCAAAACATGATAATAAGAAGAAAATCATTCAAAAAAATCGCATTTTTGGCAGACATATATTTTTTTTCTTGAAATGGCATAAATTGCATTTTTTTTTACAAGAAAAAAA
>CM035197.1:17954953-17973812 GCA_020233015.1 Callinectes sapidus | reverse complement strand
ATTATATATATATATATATATATATATATATATATATATATATATATATATATATATATATATATATATATATATATATATATATGAGTAGTTCATATATTCAACATGAAAAACAACAACTATGCATAAAGCTGATTGAATACAGCTGTTAAAAAAGTGAAACATATGTACATATTTATACATTACCATGTAGAACAATAATAAGTACCACATGTGCATCATCAAATACTGTTATATTAGGAGGGAGTCTATATAATTACCACTAACAGAGTGCTCTGGACCATGTACAAGAACACACAAAGCAGAGAGCAAGGCTGTGATAACAATGATTTACATATGTACATATTTATATATTACCATGTAGAGAAATAAAAAGTGCCACATGTGCATCATCAAATACGGTTATATTAGGAGGGAGTCTATATAATTACCACTAACAAAGTGCTCTGGACCATGTACAAGAACACACAAAGCAGAGAGCAAGGTCTTGATGGACATGCTGATCTCATAAATATGATTTGGAGTAATATTTTCTGGAATGCACATTAATGCAAGGCTTCATCTTCATTAGTTGAAAATGTTCTTTCTAGAAAGAATGAGGCAGGTGTGTGGTATTTCTAAGTGTTACATGTATGTAATCATGAGCTAGTTGATGACCTGTACCAGGTGCAGTGAGTTCCAAGACCTTACTATACATTTCATTTTGTGTAAAAGTTCATTATCTTTATAGTTCTTTAAAGAAATGGTCTAGGTTGAGAAACAGCAACATCAAAACCAGTATTATTATGTGGTATTGTATGAAGAGGTCAATATCATTACCAATATTACATAACAAGCAGATGTGGAGCTTAGAAGCTTAATTGCTGGAAGGCAGATCACAATACAAATGAGTGCTGCTAGAATGGTTAGAGACCTTCACCGAGATTACTTTCAGTTATAAAAGGAAAACAGAGGAAAGCATTGATTATTTTTTTATTTTTTTATGTAGAAAGGGAGGCGGCCAAGGGCAACAAAAATAAAACAAAATAGCCCATTTTAGTGCCTGGAAAGTCAGGATTCGTGTTCCAAAAGAATGGGATAAGTGTCTTGATACCTTTCTCTTGAAACAGTTCAAGTCATAGGCAGGTGGAAATATAGAGGCAGGCAGGGAGTTCCAGTGTCGTGCCCTGCAATTTCTTGCATGCACGTTGCAATTGCATAGTTGTAGTTAAATCAATGTTAATTAGCCACGAGGTGCGATAATAGACACTGTTAAAGTTTTCTCATTTAATGAACTTAATCGTTACGTACACTACGGATTATCTTACTTAATTCAGCGGACTGCTGATGAACTTTCATCTAATCATAAAACATAAAATTATTTAAAGTTACACCGCAAATCTTCATCCAACTTCAATTCACGTAATATAATTCAATATCAAAGTAAATCCACAGCAGCACATATAAACTTAACATACGGTAGCATCAAAGCAATCTTCAATCTCATCAAAATTCATATCAAGAAACTTCAATATCAGCATCAACATAAAATCCACACAACACAAAAAATCAACACAATATCTTAACTCTATACCTCCTAACAATATAATATCCTGTCAACTATTTCCTCCTTACACATCATGACACAAAATTATTTAGACTGCATTACCAACATCAAGCTCCACTTACTGATACAATAATGATTTTGTCCATGTTGCTGACTTCCATCCAGCCACACCCTCAGCCCTCTCGGCTTCTCCGTATATCCTCTCTCTCCGTCTCCAATCTCTCCTCCCAAAATAATCCCCTCTCTCTCTAGTTACATCTTATTTTATACTTGAGTTGTCACACATTTCCATCAGAAAACTTTTCTTATTCCTAAGGTTGAATTTTCCATACTTTTCACATACTTCACATACAGTAATGACACCTCTTACATAGGACACGCCCCTAGGCGTGGCCAAACGTCACATACCCAGCCTGGGTATCATGGCACTGGTCAATATTTAAAAGTAGACACACCCACTGCGGAATGGGAGGCGGAGTTAAGACAATGCATTCTCAAGTAGGTTTACAATGTCCCTCTCCTGCGGTTTAAGCTCCTTCAGGTTTCCCAGAAACAACGTCTCTCTTTGTGCCTTCTCAAATTTTCCACACTCTCTGAGGTTACATCTGGCTCTCTTTGCATTGACACTCCCCTAAACACGGTCATGTTTGAACCGACCTTCCCATTAGTCCTTGTCAACTTTCCTTTTCGAACACACTGGCACTGTTTTTCTCTATTTTCTATTTTCTTTTCCTTCACTTCTGTTTCCCTCATTTTTCTTTTCTTTTATCTACTTTCTTCTGCGTCAGGATACCACATACCCCCGTCCTCAGTAGCGCGTCCCGAGCTACAGCTAATGATGGGGGCACGAGGAGTACGCTGCGTCAATTTCCTTTTTTCCAATTTGGGGGTTAACTGTGATCTGTGCGGGCACAGACCTTGCCAAGCCTAGGACAGCACAAGGACGGTATATGTAGTATGCTATCAGGCCTACGGCAGTGACCCCGACTGGCAGCAAGATCCATAATCAAATTTTCCACTCCTGGTAGTTGAATTCCCTTGGAATAGACTGCTTCTGTAACAGCTGTATATGGTCAATATACTGGGGCACCGACCAAGGCTCCAGACCAAAACAGCACAGACCATACAGCACAGAAAAATTTAGTTAGAGAGTGACTGAAGTCGAAGCCAGATGGTAGAAAACTCAGAAGATTCAAGAGCGTGAGCACGAGAGCAAGTTATGTAGTTGCGGACATAGACGCAACATCCAGCTTTGGAACGAAAATGAGGATAGAGAAAGTAGGAGGGAACAAAAAAGGGGTTACTGTCAGTTGCCTCAGACACCTGTGTTTCAGTGAGGAAAAGAAGATGAGGTTTAGTGGAGGAGAGGTGGTGTTCTACAGATTGAAATTTAGATTGAAGACCGCGAATGTTGCAGAAGTTGATGGAGAAAAATGTGAGGGGGGTGTCAAGACACTTAGGGTCGATACCGGAAGAGCAGTCCGACCCGGGGACATTTGTGGTCCCCTCCCCAGGGGGGACTCCGAGGCTGGTGTAGGAGTCGCCATATTTAAAAATAATTTTGAGTGAAGGATGTGTGTGTAATTCGGTGCATGTAGTTTTGTGTGGAGGGAGAGGTTGTCTTTAGAGGGCAGGCTGTGACTACCCCCTTGTGTTATGAGACACAAAGGGAAATGTTCAGTGAGGTCACAACTGGTTTTGATGATAAGTTCACAGCACCCCCTGTTCCAGTGCTTTAGACCTCACTGGGAGTAATTATCGTTTCGGCAGGTGTCTACTGCTTCCCCTATCAACATAATACAGTAAACTATTTACTATTGTCCTTACTCGTATTTTCAACCCATTTTAAGGCTTGCTTGCAACTTGTTGCTATTTTGTATACAAATCATGGCCTGATATTACTGCTGAATAATTTTTGTTATAACTTGATATATTAAACAAAGGAAAAAAAAATCCAAAGCCACATACAATAAAGCATCATTTTTGGTACAGTACTTGTGCATTTATGAAGTTGTATAAAGGAAAGCATTGCTTATGACAGACATGCATACAAGCATAACGTGAAGTTTTCATAATACCTCTAAGGAACAGGGACGAATATCCAGTATTCTTCTCTGCAGGAAGAAAAACATTACGTGTTTCGTAGTTTAGCAGTATTATCTGCATGTACACTCTTAAGTTAGGAGTTCTCAAACTTTAAATTATCATCACTCATGAGTCATAAATGTCTTCACCCCCTAGCAACCTCCTTTTTTATAAGGGGAAAAAAAATGTTGATACCAAAATCAGTATGAGTAGTAACAGTAGTAGTAGTTGACAATTACAAGATGGCCCCTGACCACAACTGCCCTTCCTGACAGTCCTCCACCAAAGCTCACATGGTTACTAGGACGTCTTTCCACCCAACCTCACCTTCACTGCGACCAGCCCCTAAATTCAATGGCTCATATGAATTATAACACTGCTTTCACTATTGAGATCATTAATTAATGTGAAGGATGTACTGGATAAGTGTCAACGAAGACACTGATATTATGTTGCACTTTGACTAAAACCAGCTTGTTCATGACTAAAACCAGTTTCAACCATGTATGAGCTATGTAGAAACAATAAAAAAAAAAACCCTGGGTATTAAATGACCCTTTGGATAATTCCATCAACCATTGTCAGCCGATATCAACCACTTTGAAAAGCCCTGCTCTAAGTGTAATTACCAATTACGTAAAGAAACTTAAAAATCTCTAACATGAATCAAGTGATTGTGAAAGATGACAGATTATTAATATGACAAATAGCATGAGACCATTAAATCACATATGTTTTACAACAACTTACCACCTCCTGCAAGGATTTTGCAATGTCCCGCCATAGTTTTTTTTTTTTTTTTCTTTTTTGTCATGCAGACTTCTTTCGTGTTTTTTTTTACGAGGAGGAGGAGCTGTTCTGTGGCTTTCATCTTTCCTTCGCGTTCTGGAAAGTAGACTATCATTAAAGTGAGGATTTAACAGACATTTTTAACCTGTGCAAGTTACACCAAGAGGGCAAAGCACAAAATATATTATGTTTGTGTTACAGGTGTGACAACCATGTATATTAGCATTTATATTAATTGCTTTAATTAATTTTATTGTTGCCACAAATAAAAGCTCTAATATTCATGCCACATGCAATTAATATACTATAATTAGAGACTGCGCTGTGTTCAAGTTTTATTATTTTTTTTCAGTAAAAAAATTAATAGGTGGGCTGCAATTGAGTTTACTTCATCTATAGTATTGGTATGAATGTACACAATAATGTAAACAGAAGGCTCACTGATGTAAACCATACCTTATTATATTAAACTAATGGCTGTTAGAATTATAACTGCCCAAAGAGTGCCACCGACATTTGATGATAGTAATATAGTTACTAGATTTAGAGAGAACCCCCTGTGCCTGTGGCACCTGATCCATATGGTCTTCAGTGACTGTTGGAAGAAAAAGAATAAATATGCAGGTACTGGTAAAGAGATATAAATGTATCTGACATGTCATTCATGAAATGGCAACTCTACCAAGACTAAATACTTTGATTTAATCGAAATTTTTATGAGCTACTGTACACTGTACCTTAAAATTTTCAACTATTGTATGTTAAAATTCTAACAGTCCAAAGACTACCACTAACGTAAGCAGATATAATAATAAATTATACTTACTACACCCAGAAAGAACCACCTCCTGTATTTCTCGTATTTCATCTTCACTGTCTGTAATGAGAGAAGAAATATAAACTGTAAAGAGATGCAAAGGAATGAACTACATATAAAAGAATTTGAAGAAGAAAAAATGTCACAAGTACAAAAAATACAAAAATGAACAATAGTATTAGTAGAGGGTTATTCAGTAGTAATCTAGAATTACTGCTCCTCGCCGATCCCTATAATAGCTGTGGCACAGTGCAGTATATGTAAGATAAATCTTACCATTCCTGTAGGTTTTGGTGATTGCAATGTGTCACAGCAATACCTTGAAAAACAACACATCGCTTCAGAATCTAATTCTAGAAACGGTGTTTCCCTTATGGTTCCCAAGGCACACTAAGCCCAAACACACCACCAACCCCTCAAGCAAGCTTGGGGGACTGTGGGGAATCGGAGGTTTTGAGGGAGGAGGCATTATGTCCCAAGCTTGCTTGAGGTGTTGTGTGTGTGTGTGTGTGTGTGTGTGTGTGTGTGAATGGGGTGGAGCAGTAATTCTAGACAAATACCGGTTATTCTTAAGATAAGAATAATTTCATAGGAATGAGATAATTCAAGGCAAGGCTTACATCTATTTCTGGGAGTTTTTTTTTTTTTTATGAATAACATTTTCCCATAATTAAGGCACTCACCAGTCAGTAAATCGGGTGAGCTATCCATACTACTCCCTGCACTAGCCACTTCAGCCTACAGGTGTAATCCTGGCAATAAAAAAAATCACCACATTAGTTCTAGCCATATTATAAGTTTTGGGAATTAAATCTTTGATGTCCTGGAGGGAGTAAACAAAAATAAATAACACTCAGCACTACATGAAGGGCCAGGAACACCAGGGAGGAGGCACACATCCACGTGGTTTTGGAAACAACGATCTGCGTCATTTTTAGTGTAGTAAGTCCGATCACAGACGTTACACATGAATCTACAAAATAAGTGTAAGGAGTTTAGTAATACGTGAGAGCCTATGGCAGCATTTGGGACCAAATACCGAAAAAAAAACAATTGCCGTGAAGGTCCTGGGTGTCCCTTATCCTATCACATTTTCCTACAGTTTAAGTAATACAGGCAATATACCCATTAACTAGTAATGCACAACATGTTAGAGAAGGCGTTATACCACTAGTGATTCCTTATTATTCGGTACTTACGTTTGTTGAGACATTTTTCTGCCGCGTTGTCCTGTGCACTGGGAGAAGTGGAGCGGGAGAGGGTCAAGACACGACTGGCGGCAGGGCGGCTTGCCTGCCTGTGAAAGGCTGTGTTCGTTCGTCCAAAGTTTTCAGAGCACCACCATAAATATAACCGAATCTTCCACGTTATTGTTATAAACCTATGTCATTAGCAAGCAACACTGTAAATATTCTATCATCTTTATATTTTAAAAGTACTTTTACTTTGATAACCCGTAAAATACAAAAGGTTCACACAACTGAAAGTCAAAGTCGGAATCACAAGTGTATCGTCAATGCCGAAAGTTTATATTTCCCGGGGTTGGGCAGCTGTGCCAAGCGCGGGACGGTCTTGTCACTTATTTGTTTCACATACTTATTTGTATATTCTTTTTATTGTACTTGTATGGGATTATTTTCTCTTGTTTTTTTTATGGTATTGTCAATTATATTCTTGTAAAGGAAGTTATTTGTAAGCCTTTATACTGTGGGCCGGCCTGTTGTGACGTGGCCACGGTGTGGGTAAGGGGCGCTGTTGTGCTACCGGTGTCCTGACTCGTAAGCTTTGTAACAGGATTTATTACTTTGTGAGAGGTATGTACTATGTGCTACAATGTTATGATGTGTATTTGATGTCACAGGGGTTGCAGGTTTATTGTCAGTGCGCGGATTGTCCATATATGCTATGTGTTAGTCTACCGGCGGTGCCATGCCGCCATTTGTTTGTTGGGCTAAAATGTTATGATGTGTGTGATGTCACAGGGGTTTCAGGTTTATTGTCAGTGCTCGGATTGTCCATATATGCTATGTGTCTGCTTATGGTGCCGTGCCACCATATGGGTTATTTTCTTCCTGGGGTGCATGGACAGTGTAGTTACTATCATGCTCATTACTTCACCAGGTGGCGGGAGTTGATTAGGCTACGGCTGTTGTTGATGTCATGGACAAATATGCGCCCTAGGCCCAGTGACGAGAGGCAACGTGTAAGTGTTTATGTTTCATTGATTGATTACTGGTTGTATTATACAACATATGTGCTGTGTATTGATATTGGTAATTACAAATGGTGTTCCTAGGGTGATATCATCTTCCAACATTTCATGTGCTGTATACTGAGAGGTACAAATATATGGTGGATGTGGTGGTGTCATGATGTTTGTGTTTCAGGTTGAAACAATTGAAATAAAGTTGCAGCACCCTGCTCAGGCTTATTATTAGTGGGCCTACATTTCAACACGTCTCCAAGATGAGTGAAGAGGACATAGAGCGAGTCAAGAATGCCCGCACCGTTGCCAAGAGGACATTCACGAGGAAGTACAATCTCTTCATAGTCACTGCCAAACAGGAAGGTACACAAGCTGTGTTAGATGATTTATGCAAGGAGGTATGTGATGCTTTTATAAGGGTAGAAAGACGTCATGAAGAATACATAGAACTTCTTGTCTTTAAAGGTAAAGGAGAGAGTACTATGATTGAGGCAGAGGGGTATATTAATGAACTAGAAAGCAAGAAAATAGAAGTGTTGTGTATTAAACAGCAACAACAGGTTAATGTTGACAATGAGGAGAAAGATAAGGCACTCAAAGTAAAGAGTCTACCACCACCAGTATTCAGTGGTGAAATCAGAGACTATCCTAACTTTAAAGAAGACTATGAGAGGTTAATGAAAGGCAGTTTCCATAAAGATCCATATGCATTAAGATCTTGTCTCAGTGGACCAGCACTCAGTGTTGTGCAAGGTGTAGAAAATGATTATGACCAAATGTTTAAAAGGCTGGATGACAAATTTGGTGATAGTTGCAAGCTGGTGGATACCATACTCTGTGACCTGAAGACTATTAAACCTATTGGTGAAGGGGATACTAAAAGTTTCATAAGGATGGTGGAAAAGCTTAAAAGGTGCTGGTTAGATAGGAAAAGGATGAGTTTAGAGAAGGAGATGAACACGACAAGCATGGTGAGTTTCATTGAAAAGATTATGCCCAGCACATAGAAACGTGAGTGGGTTTTGTGGTCAGAACAATACAGAAACTCAGGACATCTTTTTGATAAATTGCTAGAGTTTTTACTACGGGAGAGGAAGGTGATGGAATACATGGATTCTAGTGTGAGGGCATGTGCAAGCAGTAGAGTTTGTCATAATGCTGATAGTGAAGTCATGGAAGGGAATAGTGATATGACTTCTACTATACATAAACTCAAGCAAGAGCAAAGTGAAATGAGACAATGTTTGAACCAGCTCACTCAGTCTATTCAGAGTTTGGGGAAGGAAAGAAAGGATGCAGAGGTACCATGGTATCGGGGTAGTAGATGTTGGTTGCATGATTCCAACACTCATACTATACATAACTGCAAGGAATTTAAGGAAATGAATAGTAGTGAAAAATGGAAGCAATCAAATACAACCATGTATGTTTCAGTTGTCTTAATGGTAATCATATATCCAAAAGATGTCAGTCTAAGAGGCCTTGCAATATCAATACCATTGAAGGTTTTAAGTGTAACAAATTCCATCATCCTTTACTGCATGATGCTTACATTGAGGGACTGATGTTTCACATGTCATTGTCTGGAAAATATGAGAACAGAGTAAGCGATAAGGCATTGCTGATGATGAGCAAGGTATACTCTCGTGACTGCAACATACCATTGAATGCACTATAGGATCCGGGTAGTGATATAACCCTGGTTAGATTTGACACGTCATCTAGATTATGTTTAACAGGAAAGGAAGTAACCCTTTCAGTGACTAAAGTGGGTGGAATGACTGAAAAATTGCAGTCGTGAATATACTATCCCCCTGGTTGACTTGTACGAGAAAGTTAGGCACATCACTGCATATGGGATTGAGCATATAACTTCAGCCATATGCAAAGTTGACTTGACAAAGGTGGTAGCATTATTCAGAAATATCACTGTTGCAGATCTTGACAGACCAGAAGGTGATATTGACTTGTTGATTGGTACTGATTGGTGCAACTTGATGCCAGTAGTTGAATCTACTGTATGTAATTTACAACTTATGAAGAACATGTTTGGATATTGCATTCGGGGGTCACACCCTCTTGTTAGATTTGAATCACACAGAGATTATGCTTTCACTGTCAGGTTTAATCATGCAACTAGCTTCTTGCACCCTACAGCTTTAAGTGTAGAAGAGACATCAAAGGTGACACTAAATCTAGAAAGGTTTTTTGAAATAGAAGCGTGGGGCACATACTGTGTTCCAAGGTGCGGAGCTTGTAAGTGTGGCTCTTGTGCTATAGGAGACAAAAACTATAGCATTAAGGAAGAAAGAGAGTTAGATATGATAAATGCAGGTTTAGCATACAATAAGGACAAGAAAATTTTGACTGCTGAATACCCCTGGGTTAAAGATCCAAAGGACCTACCAAATAATGTATCCGCAGCTGTTGCACGCATGAAGTCAACTGAAAAGCGACTAAGCAAACTGGGCCCTCAGTATTCTGCACTGTATGATGATCAAATTAAGGATATGGTAAATAGAGGAGTTGCCAAAAAGTTGTCTGTTCAGGAGATAAATGAATATGATGGCCCAGTCCATTATGTTACTCATCAGGATGTCCTAAAACCAAATTCCAGTTCAACTCCACTTCGGATCGTATTCAATTCCTCAGCATTTTATATGGTACACAGCTTAAATGATTACTGGGCTAAGGGCCCAAATGTTCTAACTAACTTATTAGGTATTTTGATCAGATTTCGTCAAGGACAAATTGCTTTAACTGGAGAGATTTCCAAAATGTACCACTCTGTGAAACTGGGGCCTTTGGATCAGCATACCCATAGATTTCTTTGGCGTAATATGAATGTTAGTAAACCACCAGATCATTATATCATGACATCTGTAACCTTTGGAGATAAACCTAGTGGTGGGATAGCTATGATGGCCCTCAAGAAAACTGTGGAGATGCATGAATCAAAGTTCCCTGAGGTGAAGAATGTTGTATGCAAGAATTCTTATGTAGATGACATTGTACACAGTTGTGATAATATGTGTGAAGCTAGACAGCTGACAAGTGATATCGACCTGGTATTGAATGAGGGTGGCTTTAAGATCAAACATTGGATTATATCAGGTGGTGAGAGTGAAACCACAGATGTGAGTCTTTTAGATAGTTATGAGGAAAGTGTACTTGGCCTGAACTGGGACCCGAAAGAAGATCACTTCAAGTATCAAGTAAAGCTAAACTTTTCAAGAAAAATCAGAAATGTGCGGCAGGGCCCAAATCTTACTATAACAAATGTAGACAGTAGTGTGCCTAGGAATTTGACCAAGAGGATGGTATTGAGTCAGATTGCTGCTGTATATGATCAACTGGGACTGATTACACCATTCACATTATTTCCTAAGCTGCTGATGAGAGAACTTTCCTCAAATGAAAAGAACACATCTGCCAAATACACATGGGATGATGCATTACCAGATAGATTGAGAGATAGATGGTGCAGCTTCTTTCATGAGATGTATGAATTGGAGGATCTTACATTTAAGAGGTGTATCAAACCTGATAATGCTGTAGGCGATCCCATGCTTGTGGAATTCTCAGATAGTAGTTCATTAGCATATGGCGCTTCTGCATATGTGAGATGGGAGTTAACCACTGGACAGTATGAATCACACCTAGTCATGGCTAAGAATAGGATTGCACCTGTTAAACAGATGATTATAATCAGTGGTGCTTCATTCATGAATGTGGAAGAAGCTGGTAGAGAAAATGTATCAGTGTGTATAGAACAACCTTTAGTTACTTTCATAATTACAGTACCATTTATAGTGTGTCTAGTTGCAGGAATAGAGGTGTTTTGACAAATCATAGTAATTCTTAATGGCATACTTGTTGCATAATTCCAACCATGTGTTTACTCAACAAATACAGGTTCCAAAGTCTTTATAATTTGGGTGTTACATATCTTAGAGACAGACTTTTTGTGAAGGAAAACAGCAACGTCACAACATGCTGTGTTTGTAGAATATATAGGATATGTAGGATGACATATCAACAAATTATCATACATATTACAATTATCAAAATCATCTGACAAGAAAAATTTGTTTCTTGCATTATTTATCACCAAATATTTCTTTGAGGGCTTATGCAATAGAAATGCATTTGATTTAGGAATAGGAAATGGCAATGGGTTCATTCGGAAGACATCAAAGGTGTCAACTGGAATCCCCCGCAAAGGAATAAGTAACTAGAAGCTTAAATTGTGCAATGCAGTCTTATGGATCACACGTATAGAAGTTCTGTGTAATCCTAAAAATTATATTTTTGGAGGAAATAGTGATTCATGTTTAACTGATACCTCATCTAAAAGTTTCAATAAAAATGCATTGGTAATAATATTTGGAGACAATTTGGTTTCCATCAATTCTTGTAATCCTATCTTAAAATTAATATGATCAGTTGCAATGGATGTTAAAGCAAACTGTATATGCAACAATATTTCTAAGGACATGATTGATTTTTCATCATGTTCAATATGTGACTCCGTGCGACACAGGAGTGTTTTAGTGATCTGAGTAGCTGTCTGTAATTTTTCTAAAGCGTGGTGGACATTTGTTAACTCCTTGAGCGTAACATTAATAACTTCAGAATGAACATTGAGGATTTTTCTTTCTTCTTCAGTGAAAGTATCCAATGAACTCAATCGTTTGTGAATGAAGTCAACTTGAGCTTGGGTCGCTGTACCAAAAAGAGTGTTAGCCAAAGATCCCACCAAATTAATTAAGCCTCTAGGCTTCCTTTTTGAAGTGGATTTATCATCATTATTTTTCACAATATGGAGTAAAAAATCTTGCATATTATCATGTAATCCTTGAAACTTTCCTTGAAATGAAACAATATTTTGTGATACTGAAGATGTTAAAATCATGTCATTATTTAACTTATTTATACATTGTAGGTATTGGCTGGCTGTTCTTATAGGTTCATATATGTCATCCAACCTCAGTACAAATGGCACCACATAAGCTTGTCCAGTGACAATGAGATGATTTGTGGGGGTAAAACTTAATCCTTGTTGTGCAGGAGAACGTTGGGTTATATCCCAGGCTTGAATGATCCCCAAGCATAGCCCAACAGTCTGCAATAGAATATTTCATTTTACTATTTATTTCTACTATATTCTATAGGTTTATGCATTGTCAATGGTAAATTTGGAACATTTGTTCTTGACCGTAAACTATAAGGAAAAGAATCGCTGGAAGTTCCTTGAGATGTTTCCTGTAAATCTCCTGCAATATTTTCATTATTAACATCTACATTATTATATTCATCTGATATATCATTTTCATCTGTATCAATACTGTCACTGGTTTCCTGTGCTAAAAATGGAAAAGGATCTACTGGTTGTAATGTTACTTTAGTGTTTTTTGTCTCATTTGACTCATGAATTGGATATGCCCTTCTGACATTTGGATTAATTTGTTGTGAAGCATTATCTTCATGAATAATTTTTACTCTGTCTGTGTGTAATGTTTTTGTATTTCCAGTTCTAATATTTCTTATCCTTATTACCACATCACTCACTTTTTCCACAACTCTAAATGGTCCTGTGTAAGCTGGTTGCAATTTAGGTGTTCCTGCAGTAGGCACTCTGCGGATATATACTCTATCACCTATGTGAATGGGTTTTATCTTAGCTCTTTTATTTTGCGCTTTTTCAGTCATCCCTTTTGCTTCTTCTAAATATTGCTGACATCTTTCATACACTCTATTAGCCTTTACTGCCATTTCTTGTTTAAAATCATCAATATTATACCAAACCTTTTCTTTCTTTACTTCAAATGGGAATGTAGGAGCCCTGAGATATAATAAGTAGAAAGGACTTTCTTTAATACTTCTATGGTATGCAGTGTTATATGCATAAGTAGCTATAGGGAGCATGGTATCCCATATAGTTAAATTTTCTTGTACTAATGTACGCAATATGTTAATTAATGTTGCATTTGCTCTTTCAATAATCCCATTTGCTTGAGGGTGGTACGGGGTGGTTTTCATATGTTTGAACTGTAACAAGTCTGTCAATCCTTCTAACATAGCATTGACAAACTCTCTTCCTTGATCTGTAACTAATATTTCTGGCACTCCATATTTACATATCACAGAATTGAAAAATACTCTGGCAACTTCTACAGCCGTCTTACTCTTAAGTGGTTCCGAACGCCACTAAATATCTAGTAAGCACATCAATCACCACAAGACAATACATATATCCATTATCACTTTTTCCCATTGGACCAATGAGATCCATATGTATGCGTTGGAATGGTCTCGCTACGTCTGGGTACCTTCTCAATGGTGCCGGAGCGTCCTCCAGTCTCTTGAGTTTGGTGCAGACGAGACAAGATTTGCAATAATTTTCAACATCTTTTCTCATGTCTGGCCAATAAGCAAATTTTTGACACCTGTTTAAGGTAACTTTTACACCCCCATGCACCGCGGTTGGCAAGGAGTGTCCCAGGTGCATAGCAACTTGTACGTATGATTCCGGAATCAATATTTGACGCATATGCATTATGTGTGATTCTATACAATATATTATCTTCCAAGTCCAGTTCTGCTAATTTTATCTTTTTATATTTTTTATCTACATTGTGCTTACTCAATTCTTTTTTTATGTCTTCCTGATTCATATTTTCCTGCAATCTCCTTTTCACTAACTTCATATATTCATGTTCATCTTGCAACCTTATCAAATCCTTCAAATTCCAGTCCACTATCCTTTCTTCTGTTTCTGATATCACCAATATTTGCTCATCTATATCATCCATATTTAGTTCTCTCAATCTAGACAAATGGTCAGCCACTTTATTTGCATTTCCAGGAATATAAGCTACATTGATATCAAATTCTGCAATTGACAGCTGCCATCTAGCTATCCTACTATTGGCATTTGATGTAGTTAGTAACCAGATGAATGGGCGATGATCTGTTTGAACAAAAATTTGATATCCTAGGCACAAATCTCTATTTTATCTTAAGTCCATAGACTATGGCAAGAGCTTCTCTTTCAATGGTACTGTAATTCATTTCAGCCTTATTTAACTTCCTGCTAAAAAATGATAATGGTCTTAACCTATCCATATCATCCTTTTGTTGTAGTACCCCTCCTATTGCATTATTAGAGGCATCAGTTTTTAAAAAGAATGGTTTTGTAAAATCTGGAAATTTTAATGTAACATTTTGTGTTAATTCTTTTTTCAAAGTTAAAAATGCAGTATTTGCCTCTTCATTCTAAGTTATTTTGGTATTATTTTTCTTTCTACTTTCCCTGCAGTTAATTTGGTTAGAGGGGCTACTATCTCAGCATAGCTTATGACAAATTTTCTATAGTAATTTGCTAGTCCTATAAATTATTGTAGTTCTCTTACTGTGGTTGGGGCTGGCATATTATTGATAGCTGTTATTTTACCAGATTGAGGTTTTAATCCTTCTGCTGATATCACATGCCCTAAATAATTTACACTATCCTTAAAGAAATTAAACTTTTTCAAATTAATTTTTAGCTTCGCTTCTTGTAAGCGAAGAAGGACTTTCTCTAAATTTTCTACATGATGATGTAGATCTGTTCCTTGTATAATATTGTCATCCATGTATACATGTGTGTCACACCCTGTTAGTCCTGCTAGCACTTGGTTAATAATTCTGCAAAAAGCTGCAGGAGAGTCTTTTAGTCCCATGGGTAGAACATTATGCTCATATAATCCTTCTGGTGTTACAAATGCAGTCCAGGGTTTACTCTCTTCACTTAATTGGATTTGATGGTAGCCTTGTTTTAAATCAAGACATGAAAAAAACTTTTCCCTTGCCCAGATTATGCAAAATATTGTTAATATTGGGTAGGGGGTATGAATCATTCATTATATGTTGATTTAGATTTCTAAAATCAATGCAAAGTCTAATCTTTCCATCCTTTTTTACTATGGGTACTACTGGTGAGTGAAAAGTTGATCTGGAGGGTCTTATGATACCTTGTTTTTCCATTATCTTAATTTGTTCTGCTACTCTCTCATAAAAACAAGCTGGTATGGGGCTTAGGCATGGACTGTAATTGTATAGTGTGATAGAAAAAAGGTGACACACTTGGGGAATCATCCTCACTTGCAAAAACTGAGGGATATTTTGCAACTAACTTCCTTAAAATTTGATTTTCCTGAGTCCCCTCAGGATACATAGAATCTATAATTTCACAAGAAGCTTTCATTTTTTCTTCTTCATTCTTTTCTGTTATAACATTAACCCCATACTTATCATTTTCCATTGGTAATGTTTCCCTTTCACATGCTTGCACATAGCCTAATATTTTTCCTGGGTCTATCTGAATGTGTTCCCTGGAGAAATTTATGTATCTTATCACAAATCTAGAGTTCCTTTTATCCTTATCATTTTCTAGCCTCACTAATCCTGGACACAAAAACTGAGCTCCTATAACTCCTGGGACTGGCTCAAATATAGCTGTGTTACTCTCAACTAAGCTAGTTTCCAAAGTCACATAACTCACCCTCTCACTTTGTAATATTGATGCCTCAACTACTGAACATTTATATCTGGGATTATCCTTTGAATCATTCATCTCCAATTCTGTTTCCATTTCATCTGTTACCAATATTGCATGTTTCATAGGCATCTTAGCAATCACAATTTTCTCTCCTTCAATGTACAATTGTAAAGGTTTGGTATTCAAATTCATATTAAATCTTCTCATAAAATCTACACCCAGTATTATTGGCGATGGCAAGGCTTTGTTTTCACTTACTATGAAATCATGTGTGTACATTTTTTCTCCAATTTTCAAAGTCAGCTTACATTGTCCTGAGGTGAGCATAACTTGTCCACTCGCATTGCGGATCACTTTATGTGTTGGAGTAATTCGTCTCTCTCCTATTCTGTCCACCACATCACGCGATATCAGCGATACTCCTGCTCCCGTGTCAATCAATGCTAAAACACTTCTACTCTCAAGGGGTACTTCGATGGAGACGTAACCCGTGTTTGTGTCTACCGCCGCTAAGACTACCTGTTCCGATTCATTGTTGTGATGCGCTGGTAATAAGTTGGCGTTTTTTTTTGTTGTGTCTGCTCTGTAATGTTCCTGCGGGTACATTCTCTATTTGTATGGCCTTGAATTCCGCAGTTAAAACAAGTCACCGGGGGTCGCGTCCATGGCTGTAAATTAACTGTGCACTGTCTAGCAAAATGACCCCACTTATGACATCTGAAACACTCAATAGCTCTACATTGTTGAGTATTGTGATTATCTTTACCACATCTCTGACAATACTGGTTATATTTATTTGTCTGAGGCCGATACCCAGTATATTCTTGTGTGACAGTACTGCCACTCACAGCATTAACTGGAATTACTTTGTTCTCCTTTCTTATAGCAGCATCATTTAGCTGTATGTTAGGATGTGAAGCGACATACTTAGAGCCTTTTTATATACTGAAAGAGGCTGTTTCATGTCTGCATCAGCCATCACATATGCAAAATCTTTTGGTAAGGCATTCACTATGATGGAAACAAAGATGTCATTGTACACTGCCTTACCTGCTGGTTTCATGGTTTCTAATTTAGCTACAATTCCTTCTACTCTAATGAAAAGTTCAGTAATTGTTTCTCTGGGCTGACGTGTTACAGATGATAGCTCAATGATTAGACTTGGGAGCGATCGATCCTCAGGATAAATCTCAAGGAAACTAGTCTTTACTCCATTCCAATTGTTCTGATATTTTGTGGCACAGTGAATCATATGTGTATAAGCACTATCTAATGCATACTGTTTTGCTAGTTCAATTTTGCCATCGTCGGTCCAGTTTGTTCGTGTTCGATTTTCCAAATTCTTAATCCATGCATGAACACTGGTAGCACATTTCACATTTGGTACAGTTTGACTTCTTTCTTCTCCCCCACAAAAGTAAGGCAACCCAATTACTTTTGCAAAATTATTTTTGGCATTATCAGTGATGGCAACAGCTATATCTCCACTGCTTATACATGGTGGTGATGTTATAGAATGTGGGGATGTGGTGGGTGACTGCGCCATTCTATACGCTGGTCTGGATGACAACGGATCTACTTGATTATTAACGGGTGGGCTGCTTTGCGGAATTCTATCCACTATACGTTTCATTTACAAACCTTGCAATTTGCAATATGACATTAACGAATCTCTTCAATGTTCATTCAGCAATATAACAAATGTCCAACGTAACATCAACTGCACCTCAATCTTACAATTGTTGTCGGACAAAATTTTTTGTCTTGCAACTATGCAATTACATGAATCTATCTACCAATGTCGTGCCCTGATATTTCTTGCATGCACGTTGCAATTGCATAGTTGTAGTTAAATCAATGTTAATTAGCCACGAGGTGCGATAATAGACACTGTTAAAGTTTTCTCATTTAACGAACTTAATCGTTACGTACACTACGGATTATCTTAATTCAGCGGACTGCTGATGAACTTTCATCCAATCATAAAACATAAAATTATGTAAAGTTACACCGCAAATCTTCATCCAACTTCAATTCACGTAATATAATTCAATATCAAAGTAAATCCACAGCAGCACATATAAACTTAACATACGGTAGCATCAAAGCAATCTTCAATCGCATCAAAATTCATATCAAGAAACTTCAATATCAGCATCAACATAAAATCCACACAACACAAAAAATCAACACAATATCTTAACTCTATACCTCCTAACAATATAATATCCTGTCAACTATTTCCTCCTTACACATCATGACACAAAATTATTTAGACTGCATTACCAACATCAAGCTCCACTTACTGATACAATAATGATTGTGTCCATGTTGCTGACTTCCATCCAGCCACACCCTCAGCCCTCTCGGCTTCTCCGTATATCCTCTCTCTCCGTCTCCAATCTCTTCTCCCAAAATAATCCCCTCTCTCTCTAGTTACATCTTATTTTATACTTGAGTTGCCACACATTTCCATCAGAAAATTTTTCTTATTCCTAAGGTTGAATTTTCCATACTTTTCACATACTTCACATACAGTAATGACACCTCTTACATAGGACACGCCCCTAGGCGTGGCCCAACGTCACATACCCAGCCTGGGTATCATGGCACTGGTCAATATTTAAAAGTAGACACACCCACTGCGGAATGGGAGGCGGAGTTAAGACTATGCATTCTCAAGTAGGTTTACAATGTCCCTCTCCTGCGGTTTAAGCTCCTTCAGGTTTCCCAGAAACAACGTCTCTCTTTGTGCCTTCTCAATTGTTCCACACTCTCTGAGGTTACATCTGGATCTCTTTGCATTGACACTCCCCTAAACACGGTCATGTTTGAACCGACCTTCCCATTAGTCCTTGTCAACTTTCCTTTTCG
>CM035197.1:17931710-17946535 GCA_020233015.1 Callinectes sapidus | reverse complement strand
AGAGATATATATATCCCTCTCTCTCTCTCTCTCTCTCTCTCTCTCTCTCTCTCTCTCTCTCTCTCTCTCTCTCTCTCTCTCTCTCTCTCTCTCTCTCTATATATAATATATATATATATATATATATATATATATATATATATATATATATATATATATATATATATATATATATTACAGTAAAATCTTCAAAACAGTAAATTTGTAAATTTCCTTGATTTTTCAGTAAATTTACAAAGTGACTGTTTCAATCAGTAAATTTACAAAATTACTAACCTAACCTTTTTTTGTAAAATTTTGTAAAATTCCTGGCTCCTAAAATTAGTATATTTGTAAATTTCCTACAAATTTTAGTAGGAAATTTAGGAAATTTACAAATGTACTGTTTTGAAGATTTTACTGTAACATATATATATATATATATATATATATATATATATATATATATATATATATATATATATATATATATATATATTCTTCTAAAAAATTCATCATTTTTTCTTGTTTTCCATCCAAACATGAAAATAAAAAGAAAATTATTGAAAATTTACTTTTCGGGCAATTTTTTTCTAGAAATAGCATAGATTGCATTTATTTTTTACCTAAAAAAGAGGGTTTTTGTTTCAAATATTAATACTCCTATAAAGGTTGAAAATGGGGTAATTTATACAATTTTAGAGAATAACATAATTATATAATCGTAAAAAAATCATTCATTATTTTTTTCTTTTTTTCCATCAAAACATGGAGAAAAATAGAAAAATATTGAAATTTTTTATTTTTTGGCAAAAAATGACTTTCCGTAAATGGCATACATTACATTTTTTGTTATTTGAAAAAGATTTTTTTATATTAAATAGTCCTGAAAACGTTGAAAAAGAGGTAATTTGTGTAATTTTGGAGGAAAAATATATATATTTAAAAAAAAGGAATGTACTGATTTCTTTTTGCTTGTTTTCCATCAAAACATGGAAATAAGAAAATCATTGAAATAATCACTTTTGGGGCAATAATATATTTTTCTTGAAATTTTATATATTTCATTTTTTACTTAAAAAAATAGTTTATCTTAAAAATGTTGTTAATGCTCCTAAAAATGTTAAAAAAGGGGTAATTTATGCAATTTTCGAAAAAATATATATATATTGTCGTAAAAAAGAATTTATTCATTGCTCTTTGCTTGTTTTCCATTAAAAATATGAGAATAAGAAGAAAATAAGTGAAAACTCTCTTTTGGGCAAAAATTCATTTTTTGTCTTGAAATGGCATATATCACATTTTTTTAATGTAAAAAAAGAGTTTTCTTTCAAATGTTGTAATACTGCTAAAACGTTGAAAAAGATGTAGTTTATGCAATTTTAGAGGAAAAAATAGATTTTTGTAAAAAGAATTTACTCATTGTTTTCTTTTCCCCATAAAAACATGGAAATAAGAGGAAAATTTTGAAAAATTTACTTTTTGGGCGAAAACATACGTTTTCTGTAAAATGGTATATATTATTTTTTTTTAACCTGAAAAAGTAGTAGTTTTCTTTAAAATGTTAATAATAGGTAATTTATGCAATTTTGGATATGAAATTATATCTAAAAAAAGATATAAATTCTGTTTTTTTTTTTTTTTTTTTTTTTGCTTTTTTTTCAAAAAAATGAAAATAAGGATATTGAAAAAAAACACATATTTGCATAAATAAATGTGTTTTTCTTTCTTGAAATACCTTATATTACTCTTTTTACCTGAAAAAATGGTTTTCTTCAAAATCTTGTAAAATACTCCTAAAAACGTTAAAAAGATGTAATTTGTGAAATTATATAGAGATAAAAATAGTCAAAAAAATATTCATTTATTTTTCTTGTGTTCTATCAAAACAAGAAAATAAGAAGAAAATCATAGAAAAATTCACTTTTTAACATTTTTTTTCTTGAAATGACATATATTAGATTTTTTTTTTTTTTACCTGAAAAGAGGGTGCTTCTTTAAAATGTTGTTAATACTCCTAAAAACTTTGAAAAAAGGTATTTTTTACAATTTTAGAGAAAAAATATATAGTGTTGAAATAAGTCTAATCATTGCTTTTTGCTTCCTTTCCATCAAAACAAGAAAATAAGAAGAAAATCTTTAGATAATTCAGTTTTTTGACAGAAATATATACATTTTTCAATATAGGATGCCTTTTGTTTGTTTTTCATCAATACATGGAAATGAGAAGAAAATCTTTAAAAAGATCACTTTTTTGGCAAAAATGTATATATTTTTTTTTAATAACACATGTAACATTTTTTTACGTGAAATAAAGGGATTTTCTTTAATATGTTGTTAATACTCCTAAAAACGTTGAAAAGAAGAAAATCATTGAAAAATTAACTTTTTAGCATAAATATATATTTTTTTCTTGAAATGGCATATATTATTTTTTTTTTTCTTTTTTACCAGAAGAAAGGGTTTTTCATTTAAATCTTGTTAATACATCTAAATAAGTTGGAAAGGGTATAAATTATGCAATTTTAGAGAAGAAAAATATATTGTCGTAAAAGAAGAAATTATTTATTTCTTTTTGCTTATTTTCTACCAGAACAATGAAAAAAGAAGAAAATCTTTGAAAAATTACTTTTATGCAGAAATATACTTTTCCTTGAAATGATATGTATTATTTTTTTTCCTTAAAAAGTTTTTTTTTTTTAATTGTTAATGTTTCTAGAAATATCAAAAAATGTATTCATTGCTTTTTCTTGTTTTCCATCAGAACATGGAAATAAGAAGAAAATCATTGAATTTTTTTTTTTTTTTTTTGGCGAAAATATATCTTTTTCCATAAATAACATATATTACTTTTTTTATCGTTATGCATTATTATTATTAATATTTTTTTAATACACATCATAAATAAGTTGTGTTTTTTTATAATGAAACATAAGTTTTCAGCCACAACGAAAGATTTAGCATATATATACTAAATTGTTTTTCTTTTTTCCACAATATCAGAGTTGAATCATGTAAAACCGTTTCTTTTTTGCTTACTGTTACAATAAAATTTACAAAGTTTCAAAATTAAAAAAAAATATATATATATATATATATATATATATATATATATATATATATATATATATATATATATATATATATATATATATATATATATATATATATATCAATGAAAATATATAGAAATGTCTTTTCTTCATAAAAGATGTTTTCTGAAAAGGTTTGTTTATTTTCTATGAAAAATTTTAAAAGCATTTCAAAGAGGCCTTTTCTTTAAAGAATATTGATTATATAATAGTTTAAGAACGAACAATCAAGGATTTTGAAAAATCCATAAAAACGTTCCATTTGACGATTAAGCTGAAATAGGAGAATTGTCAAAGTAAAAGATTAAAGCTTTCAATTTTGGTACATTTGAAAAGTTATTAATGTTTTTGGTGCAAAACGACAAGGAAATCATCCAAAAAATCACATTTCTGCTACAATAAAAAAAAAATTTCCTTAAATGATGTTTTCGCATCAATACGTAGAGAGAACACAATAAACAAGCTATTTGTATATTACTTAAAAAAGGCCTATTTTTAAATAAGAATTTAAAAAAATATCTTGCAAAGAAACATTTTCCAAATTTATTCTCAAAATGGCCTTTTTTTTCAGAATACACCCTATAAATTCTTTAGAAGAAATCATTCGTTTTTATTCAAAACTTTAAAATGTTGTTAATATAATATTTTATGGAGGAATTAGCATATGTTTTGCAAAAAGTTATTAAAGTAGTGTCAACTCACAGTTTTGGTGCAAAATGAGAAAGAAATCATCCAAAACATGCATGTTTCTCAAATAATACTCAAATAAATATTTCTATTAATAGGGTTTTCTTATTAATATTGTTGGTATAATGGTTTTTAGACGAATTACCATGAATCTCGTAAACAATGCACAAAACACCGTATTTTATAAGTAAGGTGAAATATCAGTGTAGAACACTTAAATGTTTTCAAGTTAAATTTATTTGACATATATTATATAATTAGTAAATATCCAGTTCTGAAAGAAATTTTGTTTTTATTAGCTTTTTGTGTTTATATATATATATATATATATATATATATATATATATATATATTTATATATATATATATATATATATATATATATATATATAGATATTATATATATATATATATATATATATATATATATATATAATACAATAAAAGAGGGTTAATTCATGCTCTTTTAAGAAAAGAAAGGTATTGTAGTGTAAGAAAACAGTGTTATTATAGGCGAAATGTCAGGGTTTTTTTTATGATTCTCTTCTCATTTTGCACAAAAACATCAAAAATACTAGAACCTTACCAACTTGTCAAAGACAACAAATTTGAAAAAAAAAAATTTATTTTGAAAAAAAAATTAAATTAAGCTTACTTGTAAAATACAGTGTTTTTATACATTGTTTACGAAATTCATGGTAATTCGTCTAGGAACCACTATATAAAAAACCCTTTCCGTAGAAAAATAAAAAACAAACAAACTTAGTTGAGTCTTATTTTGGCCAAAAAAAAAAAAAATTGGATGTTTTTTCTATAATATATATATTGTCGTAAAAAATAATTCATTAATTGTTTTTCCTTGTTTTCCATCAAAATATGGAAATAGGAAGAAAGTTATTGAAAAATTCTTTGGGGGGTAAAAATATACTTTTTTCTTGAAATGGCATATATTACAATTTTATATGAAAAAAAGTTTTCCTTAAAATATTGAAATACTCCTAAAACGTTAAAAAATACTAATCATTTACGCAATTTTATAGAAAAAAAATATATTGTCGTAGAAAAGAGTTTATTCATTGTTTTTTTTCTTGTTTTCCTTCAAAATATGGAAATAAAAAGAAAATTATTGAAACATAATTTTTTGGCGAAAACGTACTTTTTTGTGAAATGGGATATGTTACTTTTTTTACCTGAAAAAGTGTTTTTTTTTTCTTTAAAAAGTTGTTAATACTCCTAAAAACGTTGAAAAAGAGATAATTAGTGCAATTTTAAAGTAAAATATATATTTGCGTTAAAAATGGAATATATTCAATGGTTTTCGCTTGTTTTCTGTCAAAACATGTAAAAAAGAAAACATTGAAAAAATAATTTTTTTGCATAGATATATTTTTTTCTTGCAACAAATTAACAAATTAACAAAATTTTGAAGAAAACCCAATATATATATATATATATATATATATAGTTTTCTTCAAAATTTTGTTAATACTAAAAACGTTAAAAAAATAGGTACTTTATGCAATTATAGAGAAAATAATATCACAAAAAATATTTTATTCATTGATTTTTTTTTTTTGTTAGATTTTTTTTTTTTTTTTTACCTGATAAGAGGGTGTTTCTTTAAAATGTTGTTAATATTCTTATAAACGTAGAAAAAAGGGTACCTTTTGCAATTTTACAAGAAAAAAAATTAATGTAGAAAAATAAATGTATTCATTGCTTTTTTGCTTCTTTTCATCAAAACATGAAAATAAGAAGAAATACTTTAAAATATTCAGTTTTGGGCAAAATGTATGTTTTTTCAAAATATCAAACAAATTATTTTTTTAATTTGAAATAAAGAGTTTCCTTTAAAGTGTCACTACTCAGAAAGAAAAAAAACGTTAAAAAAGGGTAATTCATGCAATTTAGGAGAAAAAATATATGCTTTCGTAAAAAGAATTTCCTCATTGATTTTTGCTTGTTTTCCATCAAAACATGGAAATCAGAATAAAAGATCTTTTTAAAAATTCACTTTTTTGGCAAAAATATATATGTTTTTTGAAATGGTATTTACAACATGAAAACTTGAAAATGTTAATACTCCTAAAAACATTGAAAAAAAGGAAATTTATGCAATTTTAGAAAAGGAAAATTATTATCGTAAAAAAGAAAATATTGTTGCCTCCTTCCTCCTCCTCCAAGTAAGGAGACTTACCAACCGCGTGTACACAGACCTGACCTACTCCAACACCCACCTTCTCCACCTTTAGTCTTCCGTTGGTAATAAGGATTTAGGGCAACAAGTTGCTGGTATTATATCCTAGCGTGAAGCATAACTAGGACAAAGGAGATGAAACACCAGACTAGATTTTTGTTATTTTGCTCAATTCACCATATTGCTACACCAACACCAACA
Source organism: Callinectes sapidus (assembly GCA_020233015.1). NCBI lineage: Eukaryota > Metazoa > Arthropoda > Malacostraca > Decapoda > Portunidae > Callinectes > Callinectes sapidus. The sequence goes on along the minus strand of CM035197.1, from coordinate 17,940,379 downwards.
CACACTCAAACCTCCCACAAATATTATTCATGAACGAGGAAGAAACACGTGGATACCACCAAGCGAGAATTGCACAACACCGACACATACTCAAATCTCCCACAAGTAATATTCATGAACGAGGAAGAACCACGTGGGTAGCACCAAGGGAGAAATGCTGAACGAGGAAGAACCACGTGGGTAGCACCAAGAGAGAAATGCACCCTCTCAATGAGCGTACGTCCAGCCAGTACCACCACCCAAGAGAGAGAAAGAGAGGGCCCGGCCTTCACCTGCCCTGCACGGGATACCCGTCACGTGACCCAGCCAGGCCTCGGCCAGAGTAGCCGATAACCAAACATCTACTGGGAACCATTATCCGTATTAAATTTTTAATGCATTGTTGTGAGATGGAAACATATTAAGTTATAACTAATATTCTTAGATGATTATGAAAACATATTTAAGTTATAACTAATATTCTTAGATGATTATGAAAACATATTTAAGTTATAACTAATATTCTTAGATGATTTATGTATGGCATTATAAAATCTTTTGGTCGACTACTCTCGCCCAGGCTGAGCCACCACCATTTCATGACATGGCTTGGCTACTTCTTATAAAATGAAGTTGTACATATATATAGATAAACAAAACACATACACATAATAGAAAACATGAAAATATGTAAATATGACACTAGGTATAATATTTATAAATATTCTAAATAGATATTAGTAATTGGAACCTTTTCAGAGAGAGAACGGAACCTAGGTATGTAGGAAGGGGTGACTAATTAATTACTATAAATCACGTTTGTCTACCTGACAATATTTATTGCTTGTTATCTTCTTTTCCAATAAAACATGGAAAAAAAGAAAATCATTGAAAATTCAGTTTTTTTTTCAGAAATGTTTTTTTTTTTTTTTTTTTTTTTCTTGAAAGAGCATATATCACTATTTTCTTTAAAATGTTTCTAACATTTCTAGAAACGTTTAAGAGAGAATAATTTATGCAATTTTAGAGAAAAAAATATTGTCGTAAAAAATGATTAATTTCTTTCTTATTCTTTTTTATCAGAACATGTTTTTTTTTTTTCCTTATTTTGTGGGGAAAGTGTGTATTCAGAGTTAATAGCTGATTTTCTTCTTATTTTGCATGAAAACATTAGAATATCAATACATTTTTATGATTCTTTTTCCTTTTCATAGTATTTAACAAAATTGAATAAATTTGCCATTTTTCTAAGAAAACATTTTAAAACCTGAAAAAAGTTTTTCTTTAATATGTTGTTAATACTCCTAAAAACATTGAAAATGGTGTACTTTATGCAATTTCAGGGAAAAATATATTGTCGTAAAAAAATTATTTATTGTTTTCTCTTCTATTCCATTAAAACATGGAAATAAGTAAAAATATTTGTAAAAATCACCTTTTTGGCAGAAACATATTTTTTTCTTGAAATACACTTTTTTTTACCTGAATAAAAGGGGTTTTCTTCAAAATTTTTATATTCTTCCTAAAAACGCTAAAAAAGGGGTAGTTTATGCAATTTTAGGGAGAGAAATATATTGTAAAAAAATATTCATTGCTTTTTGCATGTTTTTCATCAAAACATGGAAATAAGAAGAAAATCATTAAAAAATCATTTTCGGGGGTAATTCTTTTTCTTTCTTTTTTTTTTTTTTTTTGTTGAAATGGCATATATTACAATGAGGTTTTTTTTTCAAAATTTTGCTACTACTCTTAAAAACGTTGAAAATGTGGTAATGTATACAATTTTAGAAGAAAAATATATATTGTTGTAAAAAAATAATTTATTCATTTGTTTTTTCTTTTTTTTTCTTTTCAAAAACATAGAAATAAAAAGAAAATTATAGAATTTTTTATATTTTTGGAGAATTTTTTTTTAAATAGCATATATTACATTTTTTTCACCAGGAAAAGAGAGTTTTTTTTAATGATAATACTCTTAAAAATGTTGAAAGAGGGTTAATATTTGCAATTTTAAAGAAAAATATATTGCCTTAAAAACGAATTTATTTATTGTTGTTTTATTGTTTTCCATCACAACATGGAAATAAAAAGAAAATTATTGAAACATTTACTTTTAGCGAAAACTTCCTTTTTTAGTAATTTTTTTTTTTTTCTTCAAGAAGAGAGGTTTTCTTTAAAATGCTGATAACACTCCTAAAAACGTTTATAAACAGGTAATTTAATTAAGTTTAGAGACAAAAATATATAGTCATAAAAAGACATTATTTGTTTTTTTGCTTTGTTTTCCATTAAAACATGGAAAAAAGATGAAAATCATTGAAATAATCAATTTTTTGGCAAAAATATAATTTTTTCCTTGAGATTGCATATAATTCATTTGTTTTTGTTTTATTTTGTTTTTGTTTTTTTAAGAGGGGTTTTCTTCAAAATGTCGTTAATACTTCCAAAAGCTTTAAAAAAAAAAAGGTAATTTATGCAATTTTAGATTAAAAAAATATTGTAAAAAAAAGTTTATTAATTGCTTTTTACTTGCTTTCCATCAAAGCATGGAAATGAGAAAAAAATCTTTAAAAAATTCACTTTTCTCGCAGATATATATATATATATATATATATATATATATATATATCATATATAGATATATAGAGATATAGATATAATATATTATATATATATATATATATTATATATATATATTTTTTGTTTTTTTTTTTTTTTTTTTTTTTTTATGTCATTTACAACATTTCTTTACGTTAAATAAGGAGGTTTTCTTTAAAATGTTGCTTATACTCCTGAAAACGTTGAAAAAAAACATAATTCATGCAATTTTAGAAAAAAAAAGTGGAACCGCTTGCACTCTGGGGGCCTTGGGATCCTGGAGCGCATAGGTTCGAATACTAACTATGGTCTAAGTGGAAATTACGCGTCCATTCAGGATAATAGTATAATAAGCTTTCACATACAAGGCCTCCATTAGGTGGTCTCCTTTAGCCCATAAATTCACATGAAAAATGCATACTTTTGTATAGATAAAAAAGATATATAAATGGAAAAAACATGGATATAAGAAGAAAATCATTGAACAACTCACTTTTTTGGCAGAAATATATTTTATTCTTAAAATTACATATATTACATTATTTTTTACATGAAAAAGGAGGTTTTTCTATAAGATGTTCTTAATACTCCTAAAAACGTTGAAAAGGGATAATTCATGCAATTTTAAAGAAAAATACAGTGTCATGAAAAGAATTTATTCATTGGGTTTTTTTTTTTCTTCTTTACTCTCAGAACATGGAAATAAGAAGAAAATTATTGAAAAATTGACTTCTCAGCGGAAATTTATTTTTTGTGAAATGGCGTATAACTTTTTTTATTTATAACCTGAAGAAGAGGAATTTTCTTTAAAATGTTGGTAATACTCATAAAAATTTTGGAAAAGAGTTTATGCAATTTTGGGGGAAAAAATTACTTTGTTTTCCATCAAAACGTGGACATAAAAAGAATAACATTGAAATAATCACTTTTAGGCAATAATATTTTTCTTGAAATGGCACATATTACATTTTATTACCTGAAAAACAAGGGAGGTTTTAAATGTTAATACTCCGAAAAACGTTAAAAAGGTGTAATTTATGCATTTTTAGAGAGAAAAGTAATTGTTATAGAAAAGAATTTATTCATTACATTTTCCTTGTTTTCCATCAATAAGAAGATAATTGGGGGTCAAAAACCAACCCTACGTCCAAGTCGTGATCCCAGGACAACGCCAGACTGGCGGCAAACAGGGCAATGGTAAGAAGCCAGGATAGGCCTAGCAAGCCACTGGTGGATTGTTTTTATGCTCACGAAACGCAAGTCGAGCCTCGGATTCGGACGGATAACCAGATCACGACCCGGCAAAACCATAGACCAGAGATAAGGAAGAACATAAGAATAGCAACTCTCAATGTAACGACGATGAGAGACAAAGAGGAGGAGATAGTACACATGATGAAAGAGAGAATTTTAGATATTCTAGGAGTATGTGAGACAAGAACGAAAAATGAAGGACAGAAGACAATACATGAAGATTACAAGTACATCTATAAGGGTAAACAAGAAGGACGGCATGGAGTCGGCTTTGTCTTAAACTCCTCAGTGGCAGAAAGAGTGAAAGAAATAACATACAAAACAGAAAGAATACTCAGTATATCAATGGAGTTAAATAATACAGGAATTAGCTTAATAATGGTTTATGCACCTCAACAAGGAAGAAACACAGAGGAGAAAGAAGAATTTCATGAGACACTGCAGGAAACATATGACAGTGTAAAATATAGAAACAACGGCATCATGATGGGAGATTGGAAAGGGTACGTGGGGATGGACAGAGAAGGAATTGAAGGAGTGTTAGGAGCATTCAGTGTTGGAAATAGGAATGCTGAAGGAAAGAAAATAATAGACTTCTGTGCAACTAACATACTCACAATAATGAATACCTTCTATCTACATAGATTAAGTCATAAATGGACATGGTACAAATGGAATGAAAACTAACAACAATACACTGACAAATCCATGATTGACCTAATGGTCACAAACAACAAAAATTTGTTTAAGGATTTAAAAACCATACCATCAATCTCACTCGACTCTGACCACAGAATGGTGTTAGCAAAAATTAAGATTGAAAAACCAAGGAAAAGAATAAAGAAGAAAACAAAGAGAATCAAAATAGAAAACCAAAAGCATGACGAGGCCAAAGAAAGGCTGAAAGAAATAATAGCTGAAAAAAAGGCAAGAAGCTAGGCATGAAGAACAAATCGTGGAGGAGGAATGGACATTTTTTAAGGAAAACGTAATTAAAGCAGCAGAAGTGGCTGGAATTAAAGTAAATTATGGAGTTAAGAAAAAGTGTACACCTTGGTGGAACCCACAAGTCAGAGAGGCAGTGACAAGTAAAATGAAAGCTTTTAGGCGATGGATGAAAACTAGGTAACAAGAAGACAGAGTAACATATGAGGAAAAACGAAAGGCATGTGAAGAAATTAAAAGGAAAGCAAAGGAAGATGTATGGAGAAACATTGGGAAAGATCTATTGGAAGACAGCAAAGACACAAGAAAGCTACTCTACAGTATGGCTAAAAATTATAGGAAAGGTACCAACGAAACATCATTTGCAATAAAAGATAAAGAAGGAAACATTGTGACGAAACCAGAAGGAATAGCCGAGAGATGGTCAGAATATTTCGAAGAGCTGTTGAATGTAGAGGGAGAGGAAGAGCATGAGGAACAGGAACAGGAGGAACAACAACAAGAAGTTGAAATGGATGAAATAAATATAGAAGAAATTAAAAAAGAATTGCAATTTATGAAGAATGGAAATGCGCCTGGAGAAGACGAGATAGCAATTGAAATAATCAAGGCAGGAGGACCAGAGATAATAGAATGGTTAACAGAAATATTCATTTTAGCCTGGAGGAATGAGACAACACCAGAAGATTGGGGATTAGGCATAATATGTCCACTATTTAAAAAAGGAAACAAAGGGGAGTGTGCCAATTATAGAGGTGTAACGCTTCTATCACATATAGGAAAGTTATTCGAGAGAATCCTGGAAAGAAGACTAAGGAATATTGTAGAAGGAAAGTTAGGTAAATGGCAACATGGTTTTAGACCGGGGAGAGGAACAATAGATCTGATATTCACTATGAAAATCACCTTAGAAAAAAGGTGGGAATGGAATAAGAACACCTTCATAGTATTTATAGATCTAGAAAAAGCTTTTGACAGAATAAATAGAAGCAAATTATGGGAAGTTGTTGGGGATCAATATTACAACATACCACCTAAACTGATAAGAGTAATGAAATGCTTATATCATAACAGCAAGAGTAAAGTTAAGAACAGAGAAATTGACAGTAGATGGTTTGAAGTAAAAACAGGAGTAAGACAAGGTGACGTTTTATCGCCATTGCTATTCATCCTATTTATGGATAAATGCATGAAAGAAATTTGCACAAATGAAGACCATGAAATAACAATGGCATATGCAGATGATGTAGCCATAATTACAGAGAACCAGATACAATTACAAGATGCAATTAATAGATGGCAAGAAGGTATTAAAAAGTACGGGTTAAAGATAAATGTCAATAAAACAGAGAAAATGAATGTAAACAGACACAGTCAGGAGTACAATATATATATAGACCAACAACAACTCAAACAGGTTACCCAATTTGGATATTTGGGAGTCCTTTTTACGCAAGACAACACCCGGAATAGAGCAATAGCTGAAAGGATACAAAAATTTAATGCAAACCTTAACATGCTCTACCCACTGTTAAAAGATAAGAACATACCAATTCACTGCAAAACGACCATATATAACACCATACTCGAGCCAATTCTCCTGTACGGATCAGAAACATGGACAATGATAAAGAATTTAATATCTAAGGTCAACAGTGCGGAAATGAAGGTCCTGAGGATCATTAAGGGAGTAACAAAAAAGGATAAAATCAGAAATACAAAGATAAGAGAGGAGTTGAAAATAGAACCTGTGGAAGAAATCATTAGCAGAAACAGTTTAAGGTGGTACGGACATATAAAAAGGATGGAGGAAGAAAGATACCCCCTAAAGTACTTGGAATGGAAACCGGAGGGAAGAAGACCGCCAGGAAGACCAAGAAGGAGATGGCTGGACGCCATAAAAAAGAATTTAAGAGAGAGAAATATAGAATTAGAAGAAGTAAAGAGACAGAAACTTTATGAAGATCGTGACAGATGGAGAAGTTTGATAGCGAGGCCGACGACTGACAGATGATCTTCATCTACATGGCGTCTGGTGAGAAAGGTGAGAAAGGTGAGAAAGAAGAAAATTGAAAAATTCCATTTTTTGGCAAAAATATATTTATTTGAAAAGGCATATATTATTTATTTATTTATTTTAGCCTGAAAAAGAAGGTTTTTCTTTAAAAGGTTGTAATACTCCTAAAAACATTGAAAATGGGGTAATCTATACAATTTTAGAGAAAAAAAATATATTGTCGCAAAAAATATATTCTTTCTTTTTCCTGTTTTTCATCAAAACATGGATATAAGGAGAAAATTATTGAAAAATTCACTTTTTTGCGGAAATATACTTTCTTCATAAAATGGCATATATCATATATTTATTTTTTACCTGAAAAAGTGAGATTTTTCTTTAGAATAATGTTCATGCTCCAAAGAAAATTGAAAATATATTGCTCGTTATCCATGAAAGAATGAAAGTAAGAAAAAAAACATTATATAATAATAATATTATTATTATAATAATAATCATTATAATAATTATTATTATTATTATAATAATGATATATTATTTATATATAATAGTTTTTGGCAGAAATTTATTTTTTTTCTTGAAATGGCATATATATAACTTTTTTTTACCTGAAAAAAATTCTTTTTACAAAATGTATGATTTTTTTCTTCTTTCGCAAGTAAACATTACAATACCGATTATCTTTTCAAGTTTTTTTTCTTTTCATTCAAAAACGTTTTATATTATTTTTAAAATTTATTGATTTGCCATTTTTATAAGATAAATTTTAATATCTGAAAAAAAGTTTTCTTTAAATGTTAATACTGATAAAAATTTTGAACACCGGAAATTTATGCAATTCTAAAGAAAAAATATATTGTCGTAAAAAAACATTTATTAATTGTTTTTTTTCGTGTTTTCCTTCAAACCATGGTTAAAAAATATATATGATTGAAAAATTTGCTTTTAAGGCAATTTTTTTTTCTTGAAATAACGAATATTGATATTTTTACCTGAGAAAAAGGATTTTCTATAAAAATTAAATTCCAGAAAACGTTAAAAAGGGTAATTTATGCAATTTTAGAGAAAAAATATATATTGTCATTCAAAAAGAATTTAAACACTGATTTTTGCTTGTTTTCCATCAAAACATAAGAAAAAAATCATTGAAAAATTCACTTTTTTGGCAGAAATATATTTTTTTCTTGAAAATGCATATATTACATTTTTCTTTACCTGAAAAAGATACTTTTCTTTAAAATATTGTTAATACTCCTAAAAATGTTGAAAATAAAATCATTTATGCAATTTTAAAGAAAAAATATACCGACAAAAGAAAAAAAATATTCATTGTTTTTTTCTAGTTTTCCATCAAAACATAGAAATAAGAAAATTATCGAAATATCACTTTTTACCTTTTTTTCATGAAATAGCATATACTACATTGTTTATACCTGAATAAGAAGGTTTACCTACAAAATGTTGTTAATATCCTAAAAACGTTAAAAAAGAGGTACTTTCTGCAATTTTTGGAGAAAAATATAATGTCGTAAAAAATTAATATATTCAGTGCTGTTTGCTTTGCTTTCCATCAAAACAAGGAAATTAGAAGAAAAACTGAAATAATCACTTTTGGGGCAAAAATATACTTTCTTAAGTGAAATGGCATTAACTACATTTTCTTACCTAAAAAAGTTGGGTTTTTTAAAGTTCTTATTAGTCCTAAAAAGGTACAAAAAAGTAAATTGTAGAATTTTGGAGAAAAAAGTATTGTGTTTAAAAGGGAACATATTCATTGTTTTTTTCTTGTTTTCCATCAAAACATGGAAATAAGATAAATTCATTACAAATCACATTTTTGGAAGAAATATATATATATATATATATATATATATAT
>CM035197.1:17900875-17916737 GCA_020233015.1 Callinectes sapidus | reverse complement strand
GCTTGATGATTAAATGGAGTGTTTTTGTGTATCTTGCAAAATCATTGATTGTTCGTCCTTGAACTACTATACTAACAAGATTTAAATAAAAAGCCCTCGTTTAAAGGGTTTTGATTTATTTTCGTAGAATATAAACAAATCTTTTCCGAAAACGTCCTTGATGAAGAAAAGATACATTTTTAATGTTTTTAGGAGTATTCACATCATTTTTAAGAAAAACGTTTTTCCAATAAAAAAAAATGTAATATATGCCATTTCAAGGAAAAATATATTTCTGCCAAAAAAGTGAGTTTTTCAATTATTTTCTTCCTACTATTATATTTTCTTGGATAACAAGCAAAAAGCAATTAATAAACTCTTTTTTCCAATCCAATTTCTCAAAAATTGCATAAATTACCCTTTTTAATGTTTTTAGGATTATTAACAACACTTTAAAGAAAACCCCTCTTTTTCAAGTTAAAAAAAAATCTAATATATACCATTTGAAGAAAAAAATATATATGCTAAAAAAAGTGAATTTTTAATGATTTTCTTATTTCCATATTTTGATGGAAAACAATAAAAAAACAACGAATGAATTTTTGGAAGTTTTTTTTTAATGTAAAATGAATTTGTTTAACGTTCTTAGGAGAATCAACGTTTTGAAAAAAAAAAGTTTTTTTCAGGTAAAAAATGTATTATATGATATTTCAAGAAATATATATATATATATATATATATATATATATATATATATATATATATATATATATATATATATATATATATATATATATATATTTGGCAAAATATATATATATATATATATTTGGCAAAAAAGTGGTTTTTAATTATTTTTTTCTTATTTCAATGTTTTGATGAAAAACAAGAAAAACAATAAATATTCCGGTTTTAACCATTATATTTTTTTCCCCAAAATTGCATATATTACCTTTTTCACCGTTTCTAGGACTATTAACAATACACACACACACAAAAAAAAAAAAAAGATGTAATTTATGGCATTTCATTGAAAAAAAAAATTTCCCCAAAAAGTGACTATATAAGTTTTTCTCCTTAATTCCCTGTTTTCATGGAAAACAAAGCAAAAGGTATTGAATATATATTTTTTTACGATAATATGTTTCTCCAAAAATCTCCAAAAATTGCATAAAGTACGCTACCTACTTTTTAACGGTTTTAGGATATTAACATTTTAAAGGAAAACCCTCTTTTTTAGGTACAAAAAATGTAATATATGCCATTTCACGAAAAAAATGTTAAAAAGTGATATTTTGATAATTTTCTTATTTCCATGTTTTGATGAAAAACTAGAAAAAAACAATGAATAAATTTATTTACAATATATTTTTTTCTTTAAAATTTTATAAATTATCTTATTTTCAACATTTTTAGGAGTATTAACAATATGTTAAAGGAAAATTATCTTTTTTCAGGCAAAGAAAAATGTAATATATGCATTTTCAAGAAAAAATTTTTTTCCCCAAAAGTGATTTTTTCCCTGATTTTTTCTGATTTCCGTGTTTTCATGGAAAACATGCAAAAAGCAGTATTTAATTTTTTTAAACGACAAAAATATATTTTTCTCTCTAAAATTACATATATTACCCTTTTTAACATTCGCTGGAATTTTAACGAGTTTTTAAAGAAAATCCTTTTTTCAGGTTAAAAAAATATATATATTCCATTTCAAGAGAAAAATATATTTCTGCCTAAAAAAGCGAGTTTTTCAATATTTTTCTTCTTTATATTTCTTCATATTTCTTCTTTATATTTTCTTCTTTTTCAATGATTTTCTTCTTATATCCATTTTTTTTAACTTATACAAAGTGGACATTTTTTATGGGAATGTATGGGCTAAAGGATACCACCTAATCGAGGCCTCCTATGTAAAAGCCCACCCACTGAAGGGCTGTTACCCCGAGTGGAAGCCCAACCATTTCCACTTAGTCTGTAGTCAGTTTTCGAACCTATGCGCTTGGGGATCCCAAGGCCCCCGGAGCCCAAGCGGTTTCACTTTTTTCTTCTAAAATTGCATAAGTTACCCTTTTTTCTACGTTTTTAGGAGTATTAAGAACATTTTAAAGAAACCCTCCCTTATTTCACGTTAAGAAATATTGTAAATAAAATCTAATATATATATATATATATATATATATATATATATATATATATATATATATATATATATATATATATATATATATATATATATATATATATTTTTTTTTTTTTGGCAAAAAAGTGATTTCTTTAAAGATTTTTTCTCATTTTCATGTTTTCATGGAAAGCAAGTAGAAAAAAAAACTTTTTACAATATTTTCTAATCTAAAATTGCACACATTACCCTTTTTAACGTTTTTAGAAGTATTAACAACATTTTGAAGGAAACCAATCTTTTTTCAAGTTAAAACAAATGAAATATATGCAATTTCAAGGAAAAAAATATATTTCTGCCAAAAAAGTCATTATATAAATGATTTTCTTCTTATTTTTATGTTTTGATGGAAAACAAAGCAAAAAACAATTATTATATTCCCTTTCTTTTACATTTTTGACAATATATTTTTGACAATATATTTTTGTCTCTAAAATTGAAATTACCTGTTTTTGAACGTTTTTAGGAGTGTTACCAACATTTTAAAGAAAAACACTCTACTTGAGGTAATAAAAAAAGAAGTAATGTATGCTATTTCACGAAAAAAGTAAATTCGCTAAAAAGTACACGTGTCAATAATTTTCCTTTTATTTTCATGTTGTGATGGAAAACAAGAAAACAACAATTTATGATTTTTTTACGGCAGTATATTTTTTTCTCTAAAATTACAAAAATTAACACTTTCAACATTTTCAAGATTTTTAAATTTTAAAGAAATTTTTTTTCTGGTGAAAAACATATGCCATTTCACAAAAAAGTATATTTTCGCCAAAATTTAAAAATTTTCTATAATTTTTCTTATTATTTTTATGTTTTTGTGGAAGAGGAAAAAGAAGAATGAATAAATTATTTTTTTCAACAATATATATATATATATATATATATATATATATATATATATATATATATATATATATATATATATATATATATATATATTTTCTCTCTAAATTTGCATACATTACTTCATTTTCAACGTTTTTAAGAGTATTAGGAAATTCTTGAAAAAAACCGTTATTGTGATATATGCCATTTTAACAAAAAAATATATTTAACAAAAAAAGGTGAATTTTCAATAATTTTCTTCTTATTTTCATGTTTTGATGGAAAACAAGCTAAAAGCAATGAATATTTTTCTTACAAAATATTTTTCTCTAAAATTGCATAAAGTACCCCTTTTTTAACATTTTTAGGAATATTAACAACATTTCAAAGAAAACTCCTTCTACTCAGGTAAAAAAACAATGTTATTTCAGGAAAATAATATATTTCTGCCCAAAAAGATGAATTTTCAAATTACTTTTTACAGATTTTCATATTTCGATGGAATACAAGAAAAAAAGGAATAAATTATGTTTTACGATAATATATTTTTTTCTCTGAAATTGCATATATTACACAATTTTCAATGTTTTTTAGTAGTATTAACAACATCATAAAGAAAAACTTTTTTCAGATTTTACAAATTTTTCTTAAAAAAATGGCATATCTATTCATTTTTTAATACTAAAAAGTCATAACCTAACGTAACCTAACCTAACCTAACGTCCCCTTGGGACTTAAGGTTTCTTGGGTCAACACCAAGGTACAGGTGTTTTGAGGCGTACTGGATTAAACAGTATAGTCTGTCCATGCGTGTGGCGAGGACATTGAGATCTTAAAAAACTTCACATACCTTGGTAGTGTAGTGCATAACGATGGTGGGTCGAGCCAAGAAGCCACATGGCGGATTTGACGTGCCCACGTCGTCATGGACTCGACCAATACGAGGATTTGGCGTTGTCAATACCTGTGCAGACGGACTAAGGTTCAGATCTCTAAGTCGCCGGTGATATCTATCTTACTGTATGGTTGTGAGACACGGACACTGAACACCGCACTGAACAGGCGAATTGATGCCATTGGTACTAGATGACTTCGAAGGATCATGGTGTACCACTGGTATGACTTTGTGTCAAATCAGCAATTGTTCTGTGAGACCGATTCGAGGCCTATTACTAACATAGACCGCCAACTACACCTATATAGGCACGTGGCGCGATGCCCAGAAACCAATCCTGCTTATCGGGTTGTTTCCGAAAGGGATAACCCAGCTTGGAGGAGGCCAAAGGGACGGCCACAGAACTCTTGGCTACGGCAAGTCGATGCCTCCTGCTGGGAGTCACTCAGTATTGGATGGGAGCCTGCATAGAGACTCGTGTGGCGTAACGCCAGAGTTGGCGCAGTAGGGTAGGCGAGGCAACCTGCCACCCGGAATATGAGCCTCCATAATTGATTGATTGATCGATTGATTAAAGAAAACAATTTTCATAGAAAAAAACTTAACTGAGTGTTATTTTGGAGAAAAATATAAATAATTTCGGATGATTTTTGTCATTTTGCACCAAAACAAGGAAGTAACGGAATTTTACCCAGTTTTATTTAAAAATTTATGGTAATTAGTCAAAAAACCATTATATTAACATTTCTTTTTCTAGGAAAACATCTTTCTTGTTTTCTTAACTTTTCTTAGAAGAATTGCAATACTTTCCTGAAAGCTTTGTTTTTAAAGAAATGATTTATGCTTTATGGCTTTGTTATGACTCATGCCTTTTTTCAGTGATAAATTTGCTAATTGTTGATTTTGACATTTTTTTTACCTTTTTGTAGCATTTGGTAAGAAAAAGATGTTTTCTTTTAGTATTTTTGGCTGATTTTGTAGAAAAACTGTGTATTCAGAATCAAAGTCAAAATAAACATGTAGCAAATTTATCAGTGAAAAAAAAACATGGAAATAAATAATTTCTTTAACTTTTAAGAATAGTTTAAACAAATTAAATATATGTTTAAAAAAATGTTGTCTTGTAACGAATTACCATGGATTTTCCAATAATTTCATTGCTTTGGTGCAAAATGAGAGAATTCATCCCAAAAATTACATTTTTTATGCCAAAGTAAAACCTAACTTCCTAAAAAATATCGTTTTTATAGTGTTTCTTAGACGTCTTACCATGAAATTCCTAAACAATGCATAATAACCCTCTATTTTACTATTAAGCTGAATTATAGATTTTTTTTTTCCAAAGTAAAGGTTTAAATTCTTTAGAATTTGTTGCATTTAACATGTTAATAAGGTTGCAGTACTTTAATTGTTTTAGTGCAAAACGATAAGGATATCATCCAAAAAACTGACATTTTCGCTTTAATAGCATACTTTTCTTACACTACAATAACTTTCTTTTCTTAAAACAGTATGAATTATCATTTTTTTTATTGTTTTGGATCATTATATATAAAACACACAAAACAAGTAAAAACATATAATAGATGTCAAATAAACTAAAATTGAAAACATCTTAGTCTTTATTTCTAAACTGACATTTCAGCCTTCTAGTAAAATACGGCGTTTTTTACATTGTTTATGAGATTTATGGCAATTTGTCTAAAACCCACTATACCAACAATATTCTTAAGAGAGCACCATTCACAGAAATACTTAATTGAGTATTACATTGTTTACGAGATTCATGGCAATTCGTCTAAAATCCATTATACCAACAATATTCTTAACAAAGCACATCTCACAGAAATACTTAATTTTGAATGATTTCTTTCTCATTTTGCACCAAAACAATGAGATAACACTACTATAATTTTTTTTTTTGCAAAATCTATGCTAATTCGTCCATAAAACATTTTATTAACAACATTTTAAAGTTTTGAATAAAAAGAGATGTTTTTCTCTTAAAATATTTGTTTATAGGGTGTATTCTGAAAAATAAGCAAATTTTAGTAATAAATTTAGGAAATGTTTCTTTTGATATTTTCTTTTGACTTTTTAAAAGTAATATATAAAAAGCTTGTTTATTGTGTTTTCTTTACGTATTCATGAGGAAACATTATTTAAGGAAAAGAAATTCATCATAGCAGAAATGTCATTTTTTTATGATTTCCTTCTCGTTTTGCAGCAAAACCTGAAAGTATTGGTACAATAACTCTTCAAATATAGAAAAATTAAAAGGGTTTAATATTTTACCTTGAAAACTCTCCTATTTCAGCTTGATCATTAAATCGAGTGTTTTTGTGCAGCTTGGAAAATCATTGATTGTTCCTCCTTAAATTACTATATTAACAAGATAAAAAAAAAAGAAAAAAGAAAACCCTCATTCAAAGGGTTTTATTTTTTTTTTTATCGTAGAATATCAACAAATCTATTCAGAAAAACGTCCTTGATAAAGAAAAGATACATTTTCAATGTTTTTAGGAGTATTCACATTATTTTTAAGAAAAACACTTTTTCAATAGAAAATGTAATATATTTCAAGAAAAAAATACATTTGAAGAAAAAAAAAATTCTGCCAAAAAGAGATTTTTCAATTATTTTCTTCCTACTAAAATATTTTGTAGGAAAACAACCAAAAGGAAATTAATAAATACTTTTCTATATTTTTTTCTAAAAAATTGCATATATTACCCTTTTTCAATGTTCTTAAGAGTATTAACAACACCTTAAAGGAAAACCCTCTTTTTCAGGTAAAACCACAATTAACCACAATACTTTTTTCTCTAAAATTGTACAAATTACTTTTTTGTACCTTTTTAGCACTATTAAGAACTTTAAAAAAACTTTTTCAGGTAAGAAAATGTAGTTTATGCCATTTCACTTAAAAAAGTATATTTTTGCCCCAAATGTAGTTATTTCTGTTTTTCTTCTCATTTCTCTGTTATGATGGAAAGCAAATAAAAAAGCACTGAATATATTAAGTTTTTACGACAATATATTTTTCTCCAAAAATTGCATAAAGTACCTCTTTCTTAACGTCTTTAGGATATTAACAACATTTCATAGGAAAACCCTCCTATTCAGGTATAAACAATGTAGTATATGCCATTTCGCGAAAAAAAAGGTAAAAAGTGATATTTCGATAATTTTCTTATTTCCATGTTTTGATGGAAAACTAGAATAAAACAAAGAATATTTTTTTTCTTTTGACAGTATATTTTTTCTTTAAAATTGCATAAATGATTTTATTTTCAACATTTTTAAGAGTATTAACAATATTTTAAAGAAAACTCTCTTTTTCAGGTAAAGAAAAATGTAATATATGCATTTTCAAGAAAAATATATATTTCTGCCAAAAAGAGTGAATTTTTCAATGATTTTCTTCTTATGTTTTGATGGAAAACAACCAAAAGCAGTGTTTAAATTTTTTTTTTTAAACGACAATATATATTGTTTTCTCTAAAATTGCATAAATTACCCCTTTTAAACGTTTTCTAGAATTTATTTTTTAAAGAAAATTTTTTCTCAGGTAAAAAAATGTCAATATTTGCTATTTAGAGAAAAACCTTCTTTTTCAGGTTAAAATAAATAAATTAATTAATAACATATGCCTTTAAAAAAAAAAAATTGCCAAAAAATAGAATTTTTCAATTTTCTTCTTATTGATGGAAAACTAGCAAAATGCAATGACTAAATTCTTTTCTATAACAATTACTTTTCTCTCTAAAAATCCATAAGTTACACCTTTTTAACGTTTTTCGGAGTATTAACATTTAAAACCTCCCTTGTTTTTCAGGTAATAAAATGTAATATGTGCAATTTTAAGAAAAATATTTTATTGCCAAAAAGTGATTATTTCAATGTTTTTCATTTTATGTCCACGTTTTGATGGAAAACAAAGTAATTTTTTCTCCCAAAATTGCATAAATTCTTTTCCAAAATTTTTATGAGAATTACCAACATTTTAAAGAAAAATCCTCTTCTTCAGGTTATAAATAAAAAAAAGTTATATGCCATTTCATAAAAAATAAATTTCCGCTGAGAAGTCAATTTTTCAATAATTTTCTTATTTCCATGTTTTGAGAGTAAAGAAGAAAAAAAAGCAATTAATAAATTCTTTTTACGACACTGGATTTTTCTTTAAAAATGCATAAATTATCCCTTTTCAACGTTTTTAGGAGTATTAACAACATTTTATAGAAAACCCCTCTTTTTTATGTAAAAAATAATATAATATATGTAATTTTAAGAATAAAATATATTTCTGCCAAAAAAGTGAGTTGTTCAATGATTTTCTTCTTATATCCATATTTTTTCCATTTATCTACCTTTTTTATCTATACAAAAGTATGCATTTTTCATGTGAATTTATGGGCTAAAGGAGACCACCTAATGGAGGCCTTGTATGTGAAACCTTATTATACTATTATCCTGAATGGACGCGTAATTTACACTTAGACCATAGTTAGTATTCGAACCTATGGGCTCCGGGATCCCAAGGCCCCCAGAGTGCAAGCGGTTTCACTTTTTTTTTCTAAAATTGCATGAATTATTATTATTTTTCAACGTTTTCAGGAGTATTAACAACATTTTAAAGAAAAACCCCTTGTTTAACGTAAATAAATGTTGTTAATGACATAAAAAAAAAAAGTAATTTACACTTAGACCATAGTTAGTATTCGAACCTATGCGCTCCAGGATCCCAAGGCCACCAGAGTGCAAGCGGTTTCACTTTTTTTTTTCTAAAATTGCATGAATTATTATTATTTTTCAACGTTTTCAGGAGTATTAACAACATTTTAAAGAAAAACCCCTTGTTTAACGTAAAGAAATGTTGTTAATGACAAAAAAAAAAAAAAAAAAAAAAAAAAAAAAAAAAAAAATATAATATATATACTATATATATATATATATATATATATATATATATATATATATATATATATATATATATATATATATATATATATATATATATATATATATATTTCTGCGAAAAAGGTGAATTTTTTATAGATTTTTTTCTCATTTCCATGCTTTGATGGAAAGCAAGTAAAAAGCGATTAATAAACTTTTTTTTACAAATTTTTTTAATCTAAAATTGCTTAAATTACCTTTTTTTAAGCTTTTGGAAGTATTATCAACATTTTGAAGAAAACCCCCTCTTTAAAGAAAAAAAAAAGAATGATGTGCAATTTCAAGGGAAAAAAATATATTTTTCCCAAAAAATTTATCATTTTAATTATTTTCATCTTTTTTCCATGTTTTAATGGAAAACAAAGCAAAAAAAAAAACAAAACAAATAATATCCTTTTTTATGACAATATATTTTTTTCTCTAAAATTAAATAAATTACCTGTTTTTAAACGTTTTTAGGAGTGTTATCAGCATCATAAAGAAAAATCCTTTTCTTGAAGAAAAAAAAAGTAATATATGCTATTTTACTAAAAAAGGAGGTTTTCGCTAGAAGTAAATGTTTCAATAATTTTCTTTTTATTTCCATGTTGTTATGGAAAACAATAAAACAACAATAAATATATTAATAAATAAAATAATGCATGGAAATGCATATATATATTATATTTTTGCAAAAATGAATTTTTCTAGATGATTTCTTTTTCATTTGAAACAAAGCAATAAAATAACAGTACAATAAGAAATTCCTGCAAAATCAATAGTTATTCGTATAAAAACCACTATACTAACAAGATTTTAAAGAAAAAAACGAGATTTTAAAAGTTTTCTAAATTTGTGAATTTTGTCAAATTTTTCTTTTGAGATTTAAAAAAATTCTTGTAGCAACACATAATGATGCAAAACAATGAAAAAGGGATAGTTCATGCTATTGTAGTGAAGATGTGAGTTTTTGGAAGATATGTTTTACCAAAACATTGAAAACATCGTTATATAAATAACATGTCAAATACACAATTTGAAAACATTTAAGCTTTTACATTGAAAAAAAACTTCCATTTCAGGGGGGCCACCCCCATCGATTCTTAAGGAATATATTTAAAATTATGGATCTCCGTTTTCGTCGCTCATCCTGTCCTTCATACCTCAAACTATCACATTGTAAATTTTTTTTTTTCAGAAATAATTTTATTTTACCCCCGAAGGGGCCATATTTAAATGGCCATGGGTATTGCGTCATAGCGTGACGCGAGCGCTTAAAGATGCGATGCCTTTCAATGCCTAAATACCCCAAACTATGACTAAAATAATTTTCTTTTTAATTTAATTTCTCAAATTGGCGTCCATTTACCGTGGAGTGAGTTGTGTAGAGGCTAGTCAAGGCTATCACAGCCAGTGCCGTCCTTGACATGAGAGAGGATGGAGGAGTAACGTTTCTTTGCGATATTTCCTTATTTCATGCTCTGAATGATGACATACAAGCGAAATTCTACGAAGACAAGGCTCATCAACCTAAAGAGAGAGAGAAAGAAGCAGTAAGACACTCTAAACCAAGGAAAAATACAAGTGGAAGTTATATATAGCAGCAGAGCGAGTTACCCAGTGCGGCCGGCTGTCTAATCTGCAGCACCATTATTACCACCCTCCCCTCCCCTTCACAACCACCACTACCACCGCAAGAACAGCTGTCTAGAACCACGTTTCTCTCCTTATTCTGTATATCAAGCAGTCTTTCCTCGTTTGCTTCACTATCTTCTAAAGAAGATTTACCTCTGCTATCATACGAGACGTCACTGCAGCGACGAATAAATATCATTCAAAAGAAAGATGTGGAGTAGTATGTAGCCCCTGAAAGCAGCGAAAGCGACAATTACATACTTCATTGTGTCGCTGCAACAACTCAACAAATTATTTATGACAATAAAATGTACAAGAAAGGCATGCAAGACCTTGTCCGTGACATTTGGTCCGTGACATTTGGTCCGTGACATTTGGTCACGGACGGTGAGGAAGGGGCCTTCTGATACCCTCACTTTCTTAGAAAGGGGGACCAGCAGATGTCTTAAAAGTTCTCCAGTAAGTCAACCTTGTATAAAATATAATATGTGAAAATTTCATGCCGATCAAATGAATACAAGGAAAAAATGAAAAAAAAACTTTGAGGCAATATCTCAAAATATTTCTTGCACTTCAAATAATTTCAGAAAATCGGAGAAAGCTCTGATCACTTTATGTCTGGTATTCTTTTAAAGTAAAACAAAGTTGAAAATTTCGTTTGGAATAAGTATTTTGAATTTCTTAATAGAAAACGAGATAAGAGGTAGTAAAAAATCTTTTCGAAAAAAAATCCTTCGAAAATTTAAAAACATCTAAAAACTAATTTCATGGAAATGTAGATATATGTCTTAGTTCTCCAGTAAGTCAACCTTGTATACACAATAATAAGTGATAATTTTATGCCCATCAAATGAATACAAATAGCAGAACAAGGGAAAAATGGGAAAAGAAACTTTGAGAGGCGATATCTCGAAATGTCGTTTTTTGCACTTCAAATAATTTCAGAATATCGGAGAAATCTCTGATCACCTTATGTTTAGTATAATTTTAAAATACAACAAAGTTAGAATTTTTGCTTGGGAATAGTTTTTTTGAATTTCTTAATAAAAAATGAGATAAGGGGGCATTGAAAAAAATTGTCGAAAAAAAATCCTTCGAAAACAAAGAAAAAAAAAAAAAAAAAAATCGAAACACTAATTCCAAGCAATTGTAGATATATGAGAGTATCTTCTGCCATTCACCCAAATTTCATGAAACTTTCCCAATAGCATTTCTTTACGTAAGGAAACAAGGTATTAAAATTTCAAACCAATTGGATGAACCATAAAGGAGATATGAGCCAATACATGTTTGGGGGGGTGGCCCCCCCCCCTTCAGTTTACCCGTGAAATACAGTGTTTTTATGCATTGTTTATAAGATTCATAGTAATTCGTCTTAAAACCACTAGATTAACAATATTCTTAGGAGAAGCCTTTTCATGGAAAGGAAAGTTATTGCTTGGCAAAATTGTCATTCTTTGAACCGTTTCTTTCTCGATTTGTACTGAAACAATGAAATAACGGTACCTTAAAAACAAAATCTATAGTAATTCATACAAAAAACAAACAAACAAACAAACAAACAAACAAACAAACACCATATGAACAACATTTTCTAGAAAACTGTTTCTTAAAAGTTTTAAAACTTTTCCTTTAAGAATCACAATGCTTTCCGGAAAAAAAACTTTTTAAGAGAAAAGATACATTTACATGTCCTTTCAATGATGAATTTGCTAAATGTTTATTTTGATTTTTTTCATGATTTTGTAACAATAAGTAAAAACCAAATTCTTTTAAATGATTTTTCATTGGTTTATTTCTGATTATCTGAGAAATTGGTGTATTCAAAATTAATAAGTGATTTCGTTTTTATTTTGCAAGAAAACTTTAGAATATCCATATATTTTCATGCATTTTTTCTTTTTATAGAAAAAAATCCCGATACTTAGTATCTAGCAAAAAAAGTATTTTTTGATGATTTTTTTTCTCATTTTGCACCAAAACAATGAATTAACGTTACTTTAACATTTTTTTTGCAAATCCATACTAGTTCCACGAAAAAAATAACACTATATTAACAACAGTTTTAGGAAAACTGTGCTTTTTAAGTTTTTTTTATCAACCTTTTCTTTGAAGAGTGGCAATGCTTGCTGAAAACTTCTTTTTTTTTTTATTATTTATTGTAACATTTTGCTTGAAGTTTTTTGTAACAATTAGAAGAAAACTATTTCAAGTGATTTTTCATTGTTTTTGCTACAAAATACGGTTGAATTCATCCAAAAATTACAATTTTTGCTACAATTATTTCTATTCCTAAAATAGCATAAAATAACCCCTTTTTAACGCTTTTCTTTTTTAGGTAAAATAACAGTCAAACAAAAATTTTGGGGGGTGAAACATCAATTTTCACTTAGAGTCTAATATCAGTACATTAATAACAAGTAAATTATTCCAAACATGAATGCTTATAAGCTTTTATTGTGACGTAGCTCGAATTATAACTTACTCTTCAAATGAAGTGTTATAATGCTTTGTTACCAAACTTAAAAGGGATTCAAGCAAAACCCACTATATTAATATAATTTTCAAGGAAACTATGGTTTTAAGGTTTTTATATGTTTCACCTAAAGAAACCGATTTCTATACGGAAAACGTCCTTTATCAAGAAAAGATACATGTTTGCATTTTTTTTAACGATAAATTCATAAAATGATTCTTTTGACATTTTTTCAACTTTTTGTAGCAATGCGTCAAAAAGAGAATAATTGAAGTGGTTTCTTTCTGATTTTGTGATAAAGAAGTTAAAATGTTACATAGATACTAAATATTCCTTTCTGAATGAAAATGATGTTTTCATTTGCTTATTGTGTTTTATACGTAATGCTGAAAAAACAAAACCAAAGAGGGATAATTCAAGGTATTTTTAGAAAAGAATGTCATTGATGTGAAAATGTTTTTGGATGATTTCTTTCTTGTTTTCACCTAAACATTGAAAATATGGTTACATTAATAAGATGTCAAATACACAAAATTTGAAAACATTTAAGCTTTCATATGGAAAAAACTCTCATTTCAGTTTACCTGCAAAATACAATGTTTTTATGCATTGTTTACGAAATTCATGGTAATTCGACTAAAAATCACTATATTAACAATTTTTCAAAGAAAACCCCTTTTCCTAAAAAAATTTTTTAATTGTGTTATAGTTTAGAAAAAAATGTAATTTTTTTAAATGGTTTCGTTCTCCATTTGTACTAAAACAGTGAAATAACAGTACTTTAACAAATTGTTGCAAAATCTACGGTAATTTCTACAAAAACACTATATTAATAACATTCTTAGGAAAAACCACGTTTTATAAAAGTTTTTAAACTTTCTCTTAGAAAACTCGAAACACTTTCTGTAAAATTTTTTTTTTAGTTTTATTTGAAAGATGCATTTTCGTGGATTTTTTTTTGTGATAAATTTGCTAAATGTTTATTTTCACATTTTTTCATTTTTTTTGTAACAATGAGTAAAAACTAAATTCTTTTAAATGATTTTCAGTAGTTTATTTATGATTTTCTTAGAAAGTTTGTATTCAGAATAAATTAATGATTTCCTTCTTATTTTGCAACAAAACATTAGATTATCGATCTTTTTTTTTCGATTTTTTCTATCAGAAAGATGATAATATGAGTGCAAATATGAGTGCTTATAAGCTTTTGTTGTGATATAACTCTAATTGCAGCTTACTCTTCAAATGCAGTGTTTTTATGCGTTGTTTTCAAACTTAAAGGTAATTCAAGCAAAAGCCACTATATTAACACAATTCTTATGAATACTATGGTATTTAGGTTTTTTATACTTTTCATTTAAAGAAACAGATTTCTATACGGAAAACGTCCTTTACCAATAAAAGGACACATTTTTATGCCTTTTCTACGATAAATTTATAAAATGATTTTGTGGCATTTTTTTTTAACTCCTTGTAGCAATATGTCAAAAAACAAAATAGTTTAAGTGGTTTCCTTCTCATTTTGTGGTAAAAAAGTTAAATTATTACATTGATACAAAATATTTGGTTTTGAATGAAAATTAAGATTTTCACTTGTTTATTGTGTATTTTATACGTAATGATGAAAATCAATAAAAAAAGAATAATTCATGCTATTTTAAGAAAAGAAAGTTATTGTAGCTAGAATGTGAGTTCTTGGATGAGTTCCTTCTCGTTTTGCACCAAAATGTTAAAAATATGACCACATTAATAACATGTCATATATACCAAATTTCAAATAATTTAAGCTCTTATTTTGAAAAAAAAAAAACTAACATTTAAACTCTCTAAAAAAATATAGAGTTTATATCCAATGCTTACGAAATTCATAGTAATTTGTCAAAAAACAAAACAAAACACTATATTAACAATATTTTTGAGAAAACGCTTTTCGTAGAAAAAACAAATAAACTTATTTTAGTATCATTGACTAATGTGTAATTTTTTGCATGATTTCTTAAACACTTTGCACGGAAACAATGAAATCACGGTATTTTTATAGTTTATTAGAAATTCCATGGTAATTCGTCCGCAAACCACTATATTAACATTTTAAGGAAAACTTTTTTTTTTTACATTTTTTTAAAAGAATCGCAATATTTTTGGAAAAGATTCCTTTTAAAGAAAAGATACATCTTCCTGCATTTGTCAGTGATAAATCTGCTATATTGATGTTTTGTTCTTTTTTTTGTAGCAATTATTAAAAAATAAAGTATTTTAAGTGATTTCTCAATGTTTTGGTGGAAAACACAAATGAAATCATCTAAAAAATTTAAGTATTTGCTATAAAAAGTATAATTTTACTGGAATATTTTAAATTTATTCCTTTTTGACGTTTTCTATTCCCAGGTAAAGAAGCACACAATGAAAACTTTATTTATGTCAAATTTTTCAATTTTCACTCAAAAGTACATTAATGACAATCAAAGTATTCCTCAAATCTATGCTTATGTGTATTTATTGTGACATAACTCCAATTTTAACTTCAAATCCAGTGTTTTCATGCATTGTTTCGAAACTTGTTAAGATGCTGCTTTTCATACGAATTACCATGAATTACGTAAAGAATGCATAAAAATTCTGGGTTGTTACAAGTAAATTGTAAATTATTTTTTTAAAATAAAAGCTTCAATGTTTTCATTATAGGTTTGTTCAACATGTTTTTAATGTACCAATTTTCTAATGTTTTTGTGCATAACGAGAAGGAAAATCATCCAAAAACATACATTTTGTCACACTAAGCAACTTCCTTAAAGTAGCATGAATGACCATTTTTTTATTTTTAATTTTTTTTTCAGCATACTTATAAAACACACAATAAACAAGTGAAAACATCAATTTTCATTCAGAAGTAAATATGTAGTATATATATATATATATATATATATATATATAT
>CM035197.1:17896624-17900775 GCA_020233015.1 Callinectes sapidus | reverse complement strand
ATATATATATATATATATATATATATATATATATATATATATATATATATATATATATTAGATTTTATTTACAATATTTCTTAACGTGAAATAAGGGAGGGTTTCTTTAAAATGTTCTTAATACTCTTAAAAACGTAGAAAAAAGGGTAACTTATGCAATTTTAGAAGAAAAAAGTGAAACCGCTTGGGCTCCGGGGGCCTTGGGATCCCCAAGCGCATAGGTTCGAAAACTGACTACAGACTAAGTGGAAATGGTTGGGCTTCCACTCGGGGTAACAGCCCTTCAGTGGGTGGGCTTTCACATAGGAGGCCTCGATTTGGTGGTCTCCTTTAGCCCCATACATGTCAACTTTGTATAAGTTAAAAAAAATGGATATAAGAAGAAAATCATTGAAAAAGAAGAAAATATAAAGAAGAAATATGAAGAAATATAAAGAAGAAAAATATTGAAAAACTCGCTTTTTTAGGCAGAAATATATTTTTCTCTTGAAATGAAATATATATATTTTTTTTAACCTGAAAAAAGGATTTTCTTTAAAAACTCGTTAAAATTCAAGAGAATGTTAAAAAGGGTAATATATGTAATTTTAGAGAGAAAAATATATTTTGTCGTTTAAAAAAATTAAATACTGCTTTTTGCTTGTTTTCCATGAAAACATGGAAATCAGAAAAAAATCAGGGAAAAAATCACTTTTGGGGAAAATTTTTTTTTCTTGAAAATGCATATATTACATTTTTCTTTGCCTGAAAAAAGATAATTTTCCTTTAACATATTGTTAATACTCCTAAAAATGTTGAAAATAAGATAATTTATAAAATTTTAAAGAAAAAAATATATTGTAAATAAATTTATTCATTGTTTTTTTCATCAAAACATGGAAATAAGAAAATTATCAAAATATCACTTTTTAACATTTTTTTCGTGAAATGGCATATATTACATTTTTTGTACCTAAAAAAGAGGGTTTTCCTTTAAAATGTTAATATCCTAAAACTGTTAAAAAGTAGGTAGCCTACTTTATGCAATTTTTGGAGATTTTTGGAGAAATATATTATCGTAAAAAATATATATATTCAATACCTTTTGCTTTGTTTTCCATGAAAACAGGGAATTAAGAAGAAAAACTGATATAGTAACTTTTTGGGGAATTTTTTTTTTCAATGAAATGCCATAAGTTACATCATTTTTTTTTTTTTTGTGTGTGTGTGTGTGTATTGTTAATAGTCCTAGAAACGGTGAAAAAGGTAATTTATGCAATTTTGGGGAAAAAAATATAATGGTTAAAACCGGAATATTTATTGTTTTTCTTGTTTTTCATCAAAACATTGAAATAAGAAAAAAATAATTAAAAACCACTTTTTGCCAAATATATATATATATATATATATATATATATATATATATATATATATATATATATATATATATATATATATATATATATATATATTTCTTGAAATATCATATAATACATTTTTTACCTGAAAAAAACTTTTTTTTTTCAAAACGTTGATTCTCCTAAGAACGTTAAACAAATTCATTTTACATTAAAAAAAAACTTCCAAAAATTCATTCGTTGTTTTTTTATTGTTTTCCATCAAAATATGGAAATAAGAAAATCATTAAAAATTCACTTTTTTTAGCATATATATTTTTTTCTTCAAATGGTATATATTAGATTTTTTTTTAACTTGAAAAAGAGGGGTTTTCTTTAAAGTGTTGTTAATAATCCTAAAAACATTAAAAAGGGTAATTTATGCAATTTTTGAGAAATTGGATTGGAAAAAAGAGTTTATTAATTGCTTTTTGCTTGTTATCCAAGAAAATATAATAGTAGGAAGAAAATAATTGAAAAACTCACTTTTTTGGCAGAAATATATTTTTCCTTGAAATGGCATATATTACATTTTTTTTTATTGGAAAAACGTTTTTCTTAAAAATGATGTGAATACTCCTAAAAACATTAAAAATGTATCTTTTCTTCATCAAGGACGTTTTCGGAAAAGATTTGTTTATATTCTACGAAAATAAATCAAAACCCTTTAAACGAGGGCTTTTTATTTAAATCTTGTTAGTATAGTAGTTCAAGGACGAACAATCAATGATTTTGCAAGATACACAAAAACACTCCATTTAATCATCAAGCAGAAATAGGAGACTTCAAATTAAAATATTAAAAGCTTTTAATTTTTGGCATATTTCAAAAGTTATTGTACCAATTTTTTAAGGTTTTCTTGCAAAACGAGAAGGAAAACATCCAAAAAAAGCATTTCTGCTAAAATTATTTTCTTTTACTTAAATAATGTTTCCTCATGAATACATAGAGAAAACACAATAAACAAGCTATTTATATATTACTTTAAAAAGGCCCATTGTTATAAAAAGCTAAAAGAAAATGTCAAAAAAAAAAAAAACATTTTCTAAATATAGGTTTTGGGATGATTTTCCTTCCCGTTTTGAAAACATTTCCGCTTTTATTTTGGAAAAAAAATACCATTTCAACATACTCGAAAAAAACAGAATTTTTTTTTTTCATTATTAAAGAAATTCATGGTAACTCTTATACGTAAATACCAATATATTAAAAATGTGTTTTAAAACAATTCATAAAAACACTGGATATGAAAAGCAAATTAAAATTGGAGTTATGTCACAATAAAAGCCCATAAGCATTAATTTTAGAAATGTTTTAATTGTCATTACTGTGCTGATATTCAGTTTTGAGAGAAAATATAATGTTTCACTTTAAAAAAATTTCGTTGTGATTCTCTACCTAAAAATGGAAAAACGTAAAAAAAGGATAATTTTATGCCATTTTAAGAAAATTAAACTTTTATAGCAAATGTATTAATTGTTTGGATTATTTCATTTGTTTTTTTCACCCAAACATTGAAAAATTACTTAAAGTGGTATGTTTTTCAGTAATTGTTAAAAAAAAAAATTCTTAAAAGAAAATGTCAAAATAGCAAATTAATCACTGAAAAATGCATGAAAATGATCTTTTCTTTAAAAAGAAAGTTTTCCGGAATAAGCTGCGATTCTTTTAACAAAAAGCAAAAAGAAATCTTTAAAAACATCGTTTTTCTTAGAAATATTGTTAATATAGAGGTTCATGGACGAATTACCATGGATCTTGCAGTAAGTTATCAAAGTACCATGATATCATAGTTTTGGTGCAAAACAAGTAAGAAATCATCCAAAAAATTACATTTTTGCGAATATACTACTATATAAAAAAATATGAAAAGCGTTTTCTTGAAAATATTATTAAGTGCATTTTTTTATAAATTAGCGTGAATTTCGTAAATAAAGCATAAAAACACCATATTTTCCGAGTAAACTGATATGTGAGTTTTTTTTTTCAAAATAAAAGTTTAAATTACTTGAAATTTGGTGTATATGACATGTTATTAATGTCTTCATATTTTCAATATATTGGTGCAAAACGAGAAGGAAATTAACCAAATTTCACATTTTCGCTACAATAACTTCCTATTTTTTAAAATACCTTGAATTACCCCTTTTTTATGGTTTTGCATCATAAGGTATAAAACACACAGTAAACAAACGAAAACATAAATTTTCATTGATAATCGAATATTTGGTATCTATATACTAATTAGTTGGAGTTTAAGAAATGTCAAAAGAATCATTTTATACATTTATCGTAAAAAAAATGCATAAAAATGTATCTTTTCTTGATAAAGGATGTATTCCGTATAGAAATCCTTTTCTTTAAGGGAAAGATATAAAAAATCTAAAAACCATAGTTTTCTTAAGAATTGTGTTAATATATGTAGTGGGTTTTGCTTGAATTACCTTTAAGTTTGGAAACAAAGCATGAAAACACTGCATTTGAAGAGTAAGTTACAATTGCAGTTATGTCACAATAAAAGCTTATAAGCATTCATATTTAGAATGTTATACTTGTTACTAATATACTGATATTGGATTCTTTGTGAAATTTGATGTTTCACCCCCCCAAATTTTTTATTGTCTGTTTTTTATTTATTATTAAAGAAAAATAAAAAGGGATTTCATATGCTATTTAGGTAAAAAAAAAAAAAAACTACCAAACATTCCATCTTTTTAGATTATTTAAACCCCGTTTTGCAGCAAGATATTGAAAAATCACTTGAAATATTTTGTT
>CM035197.1:17876624-17891624 GCA_020233015.1 Callinectes sapidus | reverse complement strand
GAATTTCGTAAACAATGCATAAAAAAAAACATTGTATTTTGCAGGTAAACTGAAATGAGTTTTTTCCATATGAAAGCTTAAATGTTTTCAAATTATGTGTATTTGACATCTTATTAATGTAACGATATTTTCAATGTTTAGGTGAAAACGAGAAAGAAATCATCCAAAAACATTTCCTCATCAATAACATTCTTTTCTAAAAATAGCTTGAATTATCCCCCTTTGGTTTTGTTTTTTCATCACTACGTATAAAACACACAATAAACAAGCGGAAACATCATTTTTCATTCAGAAAGGAATATTTAGTATCTTTGTAACATTTTAACTTCTTTATCACAAAATAAGAAAGAAACCACTTCAATTATTCTCTTTTTGATGCATTGCTACGAAAAGTTGAAAAAATGTCAAAAGAATCATTTCATGAATTTATCGTTAAAAAAAATGCATAAACATATATCTTTTCTTGATAAAGGACGTTTTCCGTATAGAAATCCATTTCTTTAGGTGAAACATATAAAAACCTTAAAACCATAGTTTCCTTGAAAATTACGTTAATATAGTGGGTTTTGCTTGAATCCCCTTCAAGTTTGAAACAACGCATTATAACACTTCATTTGAAGAGTAAGTTATAATTCGAGTTACGTCACAATAAAAGCTTATAAGCATTCATGTTTGGAATAATTTACTTGTTATTAATGTACTGATATTAGACTCTAAGTGAAAATTGATGTTTCACCCCCCAAAATTTTTGTTTGACTGTTATTTTACCTAAAAAAGAAAAGCGTTAAAAAGGGGTTATTTTATGCTATTTTAGGAATAGAAATAATTGTAGCAAAAATTTTAATTTTTGGATGAATTCAACCGTATTTTGTAGCAAAAACATTAAAAAATCACTTGAAATAGTTTTTTTTTCTAATTGTTACAAAAAAAATTGAAGCAAAATGTTACAATAAATAATAATAAAATAATTGTTTTCTTTAAAAAAAAAGGAAGTTTTCAGCAAGCATTGCGATTCTTCAAAGAAAAGGTTGAAAAAATCAACTTAAAAAGCAGTTTTCCTAAAACTGTTGTTAATATAGTTTTTTTTTCGTAGAACTACTATGGATTTGCAAAAAAAAAATGTTAAAGTAACGTTAATTCATTGTTTTGGTGCAAAATGAGAAAAAAAATCATCAAAAAATACTTTTTTTTTTTTGCTAGATACTAAGTATCGGGATTTTTTTCTATAAAAAGAAAAAATGCATGAAAATGTATTGATATTCTACTGTTTTCTTGGAAATTAAAAACGAAATCACTCATTAATTTTGAATACAACAATTTCTTAGAAAATCTGAAATAAACCAATGAAATATCATTTAAAAGAATTTGGTTTTTATTTATTGTTACAAAAACATGAAAAAAATCAAAATAAGTATTTAGCAAATTCATCATTGAAAGGACATGTAAATGTATCCTTTCTCTTAAAAAGTTTTTTCCGCATTGTGATTCTGTAAGGAAAAGTTTTAAAACTTTTTAAAAAGTTTTCTTGAAAATGTTGTTCATATGGTGTTTTTTTTTTTGTTTTTTGTATGAATTACAATAGATTTTGTTTTTAAAGTACCGTTATTTCATTGTTTCAGTGCAAATCGAGAAAGAAACCGTTCAAAGAATGATAATTTTGCCAAACTATAACTCAAATAAGTTCCATTCCATGAAAAGGCTTCTCCTAAGAATATTGTTAATATAGTGGTTTTAAGACGAATTTCTATGAATTTTGTAAACAATGCATAAAAACACTGTATTTCACGGGTAAACTGAAGGGGGGGCCACCCCTCCTCCCAAACATGTTTTGGCTCATATCTCCTTTATGATTCATCCAATTAGTTTGACATTTTCATATGTTGTTTCCTTGCGTAAAGAAATGCCATTGGGTAAGTTTCATGAAATTTGGGTGAATGGTAGGGGATACTTGCATATATCTACAATCGCTTGGAATTAGTGTTTCGATTTTTTTTTGTTTTGTTTTTGTTTTTGTTTTTGTTTTCGAAGGATTTTATTTTTCGACAATTTTTTTTCAGTGCCCCCTTATCTAATTTTTTATTAAAAAAAATTAAAAAAACTATTTACAAGCGAAAATTCTAATTTTGTTGTATTTTAAAATGATACTAAACATAAGGTGATCAGAGATTTCTCCGATTTTCTGAAATTATTTGAAGTGCAAAAAACAACATTTCGAGATATCGCCTCTTAAAGTTTTTTTTTTTCCATTTTTCCCTTGTTCTGCTATTTGTATTCATTTGAGTGGCATAAAATTATCACATATTATTGTGTATACAAGGTTGACTTACTAGAGAACTAAGACATATATCTACATTTCCATGGAATTAGTTTTTAAATTTTTTTTTATTTTCGAAGGATTTTTTTTTTAAAAGATT
Organism: Callinectes sapidus; assembly: GCA_020233015.1. Lineage (NCBI taxonomy): Eukaryota > Metazoa > Arthropoda > Malacostraca > Decapoda > Portunidae > Callinectes > Callinectes sapidus. The sequence continues at coordinate 17,889,210 of CM035197.1, read as the reverse complement.
TTTTACTACCCCCTTATCTCGTTTTCTATTAAGAAATTCAAAATACTAATTCCAAACGAAACTTTCAATTTTGTTTTACTTTAGAATTATACCATACATAAGGTGATAAGAGCTTTTTCCGATTTTCTGAAATTATTTGAATTGCAAAAAATATTTCGAGATATCGCCTCAAAGTTTTTTTTTAATTTTTCCCTTGTATTCATTTGATCGGCATGAAATTTTCACATATTATTGTGTATACAAGGTTGACTTACTGGAGAACTTTTAAGACATCTGCTGGTCCCCCTTTCTAAGAAAGTGAGGGTATCAGAAGGCGCCTTCCTCACCGTCCGTGACCAAATGTCACGGACCAAATGTCACGGACCAAATGTCACGGACAAGGTCTTGCATGCCTTTCTTGTACATTTTATTGTCGTAAATAATTTGTTGAGTTGTTCCAGCGACACAATGAAGTATGTAATTGTCGCTTTCGCTGCTTTCAGAGGCTACATACTACTCCACATCTTTCTTCTGCATGATATTTATTCGTCGCTGCAGTGACGTCTCGTATGATAGCAGAGGTAAATCTTCTTTAGAAGATAGTGAAGCAAACGAGGAAAGACTGCTTGATATGCAGAATAAGGAGAGAAACGTGGTTCTAGACAGCTGTTCTTGCGGTGGTAGTGGTGGTTGTGAAGGGGAGGGGAGGGTGGTAATAATGGTGCTGCAGATTAGACAGCCGGCCGCACTGGGTAACTCGCTCTGCTGCTATATATAACTTCCACTTGTATTTTTCCTTGGTTTAGAGTGTCTTACTGCTTCTTTCTCTCTCTCTTTAGGTTGATGAGCCTTGTCTTCGTAGAATTTCGCTTGTATGTCATCATTCAGAGCATGAAATAAGGAAATATCGCAAAGAAACGTGACTTCCCCATCCCGTCTCATGTCAAGGAAGGCACTGGCTGTGGTAGCCTTGACTAGCCTCTACACAACTCACTCTACGGTAAATGGACGCCAATTTGATAAATTAAATTAAAAAGAAAATTATTTTAGTCATAGTTTGGGGTACTTTTAGGCATTGAAAGGCATCGCATCTTTATGCGCTCGCGTCACGCTATGACGCAATACCCATGGCCATTTAAATATGGCCCCTTGGGGGGTAAAATAAAATTATTTCTGAAAAAAAAACTTTACAATGTGATAGTTTGAGGTATGAAGGACAGGATGAGCGAAGAAAACGGAGATCCATAATTCTAAATATATTCGTTAAGAATCGACGGGGGTGGCCCCCCCTGAAATGGAAGTTTTTTTTCAATATAAAAGCTTAAATGTTTTCAAATTGTGTATTGGACTTGTTATTAATATAACGATGTTTTCAATGCTTTGGTAAAATATATCATCCAAAAACTCACATCTTCACTACAATAGCATGAACTATCCCATTTTCATTGTTGTGCATCATTATGTATTGCTACAAGAATTTTTTAAAATGTCAAAAGAAAAATTTGACAAAATTCACAAATTTAGAAAACTTTTAAAAACTCGTTTTTTTCTTTAAAATCTTGTTAATATAGTGTTTTTTATACGAATAACTATTGATTTTGCAAGAATTTCTTATTGTACTGTTTTTTTTATTGTTTTGTTCCAAATGAGAAAGAAATCATCTAAAAAAATCATTTTTGCAAAAATAGAATATGTATATGCCTTTCCATGCATTATTTATGAGAAGAAAACGCAATTTAATATGTAGCAAAAATGTAATTTTTGATTATTTCTTTCTCACCAAAACAATGTAATTACGGTAGTTTAACAATTTGATGCCAAGGGCATGATAAATCGTCCAAAAATCAGTATATTAATAAGAAAATTTAAGAAAACATGTTTTTTTGAGGTTTTTTACTTCTTTTTAGAAAAATCTAAATACTTTCTAGAAAAGTCGATTTTGAGAGAAAAAAAAGACATTTTTAGGCATTTTTCAGAGATAGATTTTCTATTTGGTGATTTTGACATTTTCTTTCAAGTTTGTTTTTAACAATTAGTAAAAAAAAACAAATTATTCTAAGTAGTTCTTTAACGTTTTGGTGCAAAACGAGAATGATATCAATAAAAAAAACATAACATCTTTTTTATCAATAATTATTTTTCTTTTCTTAAAGTAGCATATAATCACTATTTTGTATATATATATCTATATATAATATTATAGATATAGATATATATATATATATATATATATATATATATCTATATTATATATATATATATATTATATATATATATTATATATATAGATATATATATATATATATATATATATATATATATATGGTTAAACATCAACTCAGAATTGCATATCAATACATTAGTAACAAGTAAAATATCTCAAGTGGGAATGCCTATAAGTTTTTATTGTGACATAGCTCCCATTTTTACTTATCCTTCACATGCAGTGTTTCTTTGCATTGTTTTCAAACTTGAATGTAACTCATGCAAAACTGACTATACATAACCCTGTTTCTTAGTTTAAAATTTCTCCCCTAAAGAATCGGATTTCATTACAAAACCGTTTGCGCTCTGGGGTCCTTGGGATCCCCGAGCACATAGATTCAAATACTGACTATAATCTGAGTGGAGGTGGGGCGTCCACTCGGGGTAACGATCCCCAAGTGGGTGTACCTTCAGATAGGAGCCCTCCATTAGGTGGTGTCCTTTAGCCCATATCTCATTAAAAAGCCCACTTTGTATAAAAAAAAACATATTTTAATATAGGTATATAGGTATAAATATATATATATATATATATATATATATATATATATATAATATATATAGTATATATATATATATATATAATATATATATATATATATATATATATATATATATATAGGTAATATAGGTAATAGGTATAAATTTGTAAAATAGGTTTTTTACACTTTGTTTTATTTGTTTCAGCAATTCGTCAAAAAAAGGGATAATTTTTGGCTATTTTAGGAGAATAGAATTTTTGTAGCAAACATGTTGATTTGGGGGTGATTTCTTTTGCGACTTGCATCAAAACATTTAAATATTACTCTAAATAATTTTTTTTTTGCTAATTGTAATAAAAAATGAAAGAAAATGTTAAAATAGCAAATCATCACTAAAAAGTACATGAAAATAATTTTTTTTAACAGGATGTTTTCCGAAAAGTATTGCAATTCTTTTAAGTATAGGGTACACAAATAAACCTTAAAAACATGGTATATCTCAGAAAATTCTGTTAACACTGTGATTTCATTGTTTTGGTGCGAAATGAGTAAGAAATCATCCAAAAAACATTTTTGCCAAAATGATAATCAATTAAGTTTAATCTTTTGAGTTTTCCACCGTCTGGCTTCGACTTCAGAGTCACTCTCTAACTCATTTTTTCTGTGCTGTATATCTCTCACCTAACTCCTCTGACTAAAAAATTCTTTGACTACCTAACTTCAAAAGTGGAGCACATTCTGACTCTCTTTCCTTTTGTGGAGATATCCATTCCTTGAGACTTCAATGTTCGCCACCAGCTTTGGCTTTCCTCTCCCTTCACTGACCATCCTGGTGAACTTGCCTATAACTTCGCTATCCTACATGACCTAGAGCTACTGGTCCAACACCCTACTCGTATTCCTGACTGTCTTGGAGATACATCCAACATTCTTGACCTTTTTCTTACCTCCATTCCTTCTGCTTATGCTGTCACCCTTTCTTCTCCGTTGGGTTCCTCCGATCACAATCTCATATTTGTATCGTGTCCTATCTCTCCAATTCCTCCTCAGGATCCTCCAAAGTGGAGGTGCCTTTGAAGTTTTGCCTCTGCTAGTTGGGGAGACCTGAGGAGGTATTAAGCTAATTTTCCTTGAAATAATTACTGCTTCCGTGTCAGGGACCCGTCTCTGTGGGCTGAGCGCATAACAGAGGTGATAAAGTCTGGCATGAAGGCATATATTCCTCATTCTTTCTCTCGACCTAAACCTTCCAAACCCTGGTTTAACACAGCTTGCATTCGTGCTATTCATGATAGAGAGGTGGCCCACCAAAGGTACTTGAGCCTTCCAGCACCTGAGTCTCATGCGCTTTATATTTCTGCCCTAAATCATGCCAAGTCTGTTCTTCAACTTGCCAAGAAATTCCTTCATCCATAGAAAGTGTGATGTAATTCATATATGTAATGTGTGACTGCGGTTGGGCTTGTTTTGTGTTAAGGATTGTTTGTGGTGGTGGTTTTGTGTTTCGGAGCTTCAGGCCGATCTGATGAAGGGATCGGTGAGTTGTGACTGGGGCAGTCAAGTAAAGGAAGCAAGCGACCAAGGTTGTTTCTCTCCCAGCCACGCCAGTACAAGCTATCTAGGCCTTTTACAACGTCCGCACGATGGGGAAGGAAGACGGTACAGACACTCTCTCGATGGATCTCCGGCTGATACCAGAGTTTGACGGCGCTAGGCAAGCAGTAGCAGAGTGGTTGGAGAAGTTGCAGTTGGTGTGCCGGCTGCGAGGAGTGACCAAGTTGGGGGACGTGATGCCGCTTCACCTCACCGGTGGGGCGTTTTCTGTATATCAGCAGCTCAGCAGTGCAGACAAAGGGAGCTTCGACAAGATAAAAGCTGCCCTCACTTCGGCCTTTGCGGTGGACAAGTTCATCGCCTACGAACACTTTGTTGGCCGGAAACTGCGAGACAGCGAGTCAGTCGACGTCTACTTGGCAGACCTGCGCCGCCTTGCTGAGCTGTTTGGAGGCATACCAGAAGCTGGACTGAGTTGTGCTTTTGTAGCTGGCCTCCCTGACTCCGCTCGCCACGTCCTGAGGGCCGGCTCGCGACTGGCAGAACTGGACATCCATCAAATTGTGACCCGCGCTCGTGCCGTCCTGGCGGAAGAGAATGTAGGCGCGGGTGCTGCTTCAGTCTGCCATCAACATCGAGCAGCATCGACAACTGCTGGCGTCCTGTGTCGGGCTTGCAATCAGCCCAATCATTTTGCTCGTTCCTGTACGGCGCGGCGTGGCTGGCGCAGAGGAGGCGTGGTAACGCGCCCTGTTATGGATGTGGGCAACCAGGACACTTCGCCGCTTCATGCCCGGGCACCAGCGCCAGCCCATTCTCCGGATTATCAGTAAATGGCGCGCTACCAGAGATGCAGCTATTGGTGAATGGCGTGAACTGCGACGCCCTAATTGATACAGGGTGTACAAAGTGTATTGTGCACGCTTCCTTGTGTTCTTGTTGGATAAGAGAGAGCGTCAGCGTGACAACAGTGAGCGGAGAGCGCTATAAGTGCTTAGGGACAAGTGAGGTAAAGATTCAGTTGCATTCAGGCGGGTCTGTGTCTGTGAGTGCGCTTGTGGTACCCTTTAAACCTCTTAATTATGAGTTTATTTTGGGTATGAACTGTGTAAGGGCCCTTTGTGGTGTGACTGTTAGCCCGTCTAGAAGTGTACGGTTCGGTATCGAGGACTGTAAGGCTTCGGCCGCTGCAGTGACTGCAGAATCAGTTACCATTAACGAGAAGGATTTTAGAGTGGTTTATGATGGGCAAGCTAACAAGTGGATTATGTCGTGGAAGTGGCGCGGAAACGAGGGTCCACCGTGGCTACAGAACAGTGTCTCGGAGTACTCGATACCTCGTGTGGCTCGACAAGAGTATGAAAACGAGTTGTGTCAGTGGATACAGGACGGCTGATTGGTACCGTACAATGAGAGAGTTCACGGACCAGTAAAAGGGACTATTCCTCTGATGGCTGTGGTGCAGCAGAATAAGAAAAAGGTGCGCCCTGTGTTGGACTTTCGAGAGTTGAATTCATATGTTGACGCACATACAGCTGAGGCGGATGTTTGCGTGGAGAAACTCAGAGAGTGGCGCAGACGCGGTCAGAAGGTTGCTCTCATGGATCTACGTAAAGCGTACCTGCAGATTCATGTTCACCCCTCGCTGTGGTCGTGTCAGACAGTAGTATTCCGGGGACAAAGGTACTGTTTGACAAGACTGGGCTTCGGATTAAACATAGCGCCGCTCGTTCTGAAAAATGTCCTCGGCACTGTTCTCAGCTGGAACGAGAGAATTGAACAAGCCACCTCGCCATACTTGGATGACATTTTGGTGGACGAGGGTATTGCGTCAGCAGTCGAGGTTGAGGCTCATCTACGACGTTACGGCCTGACCAGCAAACCGGCTGAGCGGGTGTCTGATGGCTCCCGTGTGCTCGGCATCAGAGTCTAGGGGGAGCACAGTGTCCTGCGATGGAAGCGTGACAACGTGGCGAGTGAAATGCCGAACAAGCTGACAAGACGTGCTGTTTTCTCAATCTGCGGACAACTGACGAGTCATCTGCCAGTATGTGGGTGGCTAAGGGGGGTGGAGTCTTACATGAAAAGACGCGTCAACGCCACCACGACTTCGTGGGACGATGAAGTTGCCGACCCCAGTTTGCATTCCATGCTTGCTGAGACACTGAAGAGAGTGGAGGAGTGTGATCCAGCTCGTGGACGATGGGATGTGGCAGGAGACGAAGCCACTGTGTGGGTAGATGCTAGTTCTCTGGCAATGGGTGCCGCCATAGAGGTAAATGGCGACATAATAATAAACGGGTGTTGGCTGCGGAAGGATGACTGCTCCCACATTAATCTCTCCGTGTTGGACGCTGTCGTCAAAGGTATTAACCTTGCCGTTTCTTGGAAAATGAAGAAGTTCACCTTAATGACCGATTCACAGACGGTGTACCATTGGATCACGGATACTTTATCGGGGAGAGCACGCGTGAAAACAAAAGCCGCGGCAGAAATGTTAATTCGAAGGAGACTGGAAACTGTGAAAACCATAGTTGAGGAGTACCGTCTGGACCTGAATGTGAAGTTGGTGCCATCTGCTGAAAACAAAGCAGATATTCTCACCAGAGTACCAAAAAGATGGCTTTGTCGTGAGACCGAGCCACTGCCATGTGGAGCGGTGACGGTAATCTCTGAAGATGACATCGCAAAAGTACATGAAGCCGCCGGGCATCTAGGCATCCGGCGTACTTTGTACTTCTGCAGGCAAGTGCGCCCAGCTATTCAACGACGGCAGGTGCGGAGTGTCGTTCGTGCTTGTCAATAGTGCCAATCTTTCGACCCAGCGCCAGAGAGATGGAAAAAGGGGAAGCTGGGGGTTTCTGAAACCTGGAAGAAACTCAGCATGGACATAATGCCATGTTAAGAATGAACATTACTTAACCCTCATCGATTGTGGCCCTGCACGTTACACCATCTGGGGGAAAATTCGTCGACAAGACACTGCCAGTGTTCTTCAACAGCTGGAGTCTGTATTCTTCGAACGGGGAGCACCTGAGGAGCTTCTAACTGATAATGCAACTAGTTTCCGCAGTAGCATGTTTTGTGCTTTCGCCAGGCGCTGGGGCATGGTAGTTAAATATCGCTGTGCTAATGTTCCTTCTGGAAATTAAATATCTGAGCGATGTCACAGAACTGTGATGACTATACAAGCACGGAAGAACTGTTCAGTGACCGAGGCAGCATACCGCTACAACACCATGCCGAAAGGGAATCATGCTGACTCCGCCCCTGTCAACCAGCTATTTCGATATAAAGTCAGGTTGCTCGACATCGATAAAGTGAAGGAGGAGCTTCAATTACCAGTCCGTCAAAACCATTATAACGTTGGGGATCGTGTGTGGATAAGACACCCCAGCAGGCACTGCAACGTGAAGAGTCTATTAGACACGGTAACCAAGGTGGTGTCGGATCAGAATGTGGAGGTAGATGGCATGCCCCGTCACGTCCGTGACCTAAGAGTGGCGGCCACTCCACCCCCTCTTCCCGCACAGAAACCATTGGCTATGGACAAGCAAAGTGTGTCGGCAGAGGACGACGAGCTGCCGCTTGTCATCCAAGTTCCACGGAGAGAGCCAGAGGAGAGTGACGACCAACAATCTGATGACGGGGGGCCAGGAAGACCATTGCCTCGTCTGGGCTCACGAGAGCTCCGACCAGCTAGACCATTTCAATATAATGATCTAATTTAGGATCAGGGGGAGATGTGGTGTAATTCACATATGTAATGTGTGACTGCGGTTGGGCTTGTTTTGTGTTAAGGATTGTTTGTGGTGGTGGTTTTGTGTTTCGGAGCTTCAGGCCGATCTGATGAAGGGATCGGTGAGTTGTGGCTGGGGCAGTCAAGTAAAGGAAGCAAGCGACCAAGGTTGTTTCTCTCCCAGCCCCGCCAGTACAGAACGTGTCAAAATCTTTCCAGATATAACTCCCCTCGAGACTTCTGGTATCTAGCCAAAAACATCTCCAACAACTTTACTTCTTCATCTTCCCCTAGTTCAGTTCACCCTGATGACACCAATGACCTCTTTATAGCTGAAGTCTTCGCTCAAACCTTTGGAAAAAACTCTACCTTGGATGATTCCGGGCTGGTTCCTCCCTCTCCTCTTCCTCTAACTACTCCATGCTGCTTATCAAAATCCTTCGTAATGGTGTTTTCCATGCCCTCGCTGGCTTAAACCCTCGGAAGACTTATGGACCAGATGGGGTCTCTCCCATTGCTCTCCGAAACTCTGCCTCCATGCTTGCACCTTGCCTAGCCAAACTCTTTCAACTCTGTCTATCTACATCTACCTTTTCTTCTTGCTGGAAGTTTGCCTAAATTCAGCCTGTTCCTAAAAAAGGGTGACCGTTCTAATTCTTCAAACTACCGTCCTATTGCTTTAATCTCCCGCTTATCTAAAGTTTTTTAATCTATTCTCAACAAGAATATTGTGAAACATCTATCACTTCACAATCTTCTCTCTGATCGCCAGTGTGGCTTCCGTCAAGGCCTCTCTATGGTGGTCTTCTGGCTTTCCTTACTGAGTCTTGGTCATCCTCTTTTAGATATTTTGGTGAAACTGTTTCTGTAGCTCTAAACATATCAAAAGCTTTTGATGGAGTCTGGCACAAAGCTTTAATTTCCAAACTATCCTCCTACGGCTTATATCCGTCTCTCTGCAACTTCATCTCAAGTTTCCTTTCTGATGATTCTACTGCTCCTGTGGTAGACGGTCACTGTTCTTCCCCTAAATCTATTAACAGTGGTGTTCCTCAAGGGTCTATCCTATCACCCACTCTCTTCCTATTATTCATCAATGATCTTCTAAGTTAAACTTCTTGCCCTATCCACTCCTATGCTGATGATACCACCTTACAATTTTCTACGTCTTTCCATAGACAACCAACCCTTCAGGAAGTACACAGCTCACGCAGGGAAGCCTCAGAACGCCTAACTTCTGATCTCTCTAAAATTTCTGATTCAGGCAAAGCAAACAGTGTTCTTCAAAGCCTCAAAAACTCAATTCCTCCACCTCTCAACTTGACACAACCTTCCAAATAACTATCCCCTCTTCTTCAATGACATTCAACTGTCCCCTTCCACAATAAACATTGTAGGTCTATCCTTTACTTGTAATCTAAACTGGAAACTTCACATCTCCTCTCTAGCTAAAACAGCTTCTATGAAGTTGGGTGTTCTGAGCCGTCTCTGCCAGTTTTACTCACCTCCCCAACTGCTAACTCTATACAGGGGCCTCATCCGTTCATGTATGGAGTATGCTTCACATGTTTGGGAATGCCCCACTCATACAGCTCTATTGGACAGGGTGGAATCAAAAGCTTTTCGTCTTATCAACTCCATTCTTTTGACTGACTGTCTTCAGTCTCTTTCTCATCGCCGCAATGTTGCCTCTCTTGCTCTCTTTTACCGCTATTTTCATGCTAAGTGCTCTTTTGATCTTGCTAACTGCATGCCTCCCCTGCTCCCGCGGCCTCGCTGCACAAGACTTGCCTCTTCCTCTCACCCCTATTCTGTCCACCTCTCTAATGCAAAAGTTAACCAGTATCCTCAGTCTTTCATCCCTTTCCCTCCTAAACTCTAGAACTCTCTCCCTGCTTCTGTATTTCCACCTGCCTATGGCTTGAACTCTTTCAAGAGAGAGGTATCAAGAGTCTTATCCCATTCTTTTGGCTCACGAATCTGAACTCTGCTCACTTCAGTGGACCTTTTTGTTTTATTTTTGTTGCTTTTGGCCGCCTCCCTTCTACATAAAAAAATCCATAGCCAATTCTTCCACTCTTGCCAGTTAAATTCTTTCGGAATGGACTGCTTCCTTAACAACTGTATACATATGATCAATATATTGGGACATAGACCGGGGCTCAAGACCAAAACTGCAGGGAAGGCTGATGTTAGTGGAATTCACAATAAAGGAATGCTCCCATGAGTTGAAGGCAAGTAGGGTAGAAAAGGGATAATGCTGTATACCGTTATGTACAGAACATCCTTGATTTACTTTCATAAGTACAGTACCATTAATTGTATGTCTACGTAATTGTAGGAATAGAAGAGTTTTGACAATTCACAGTAATTGTTAAAGCCATTGGTAAAATAAGTGATAATTGCCAATACTGTCAGCAAAAAGGTTATACGATTAGTAGATGTTACTTTAAAGAGAAAAATGAAGAATGGGAAAGCTGAAGCTGCTCATGGACCGGAAAGTCGCAATTCCTTGTCTCGAGGAGTGAAAGGCAATTCTTCCTATAGTTATTAAGCTTTTTCTTAGAAAACTCGAAATACTTTCCGTAAAAAAAATAATTCACTTTTATTGGAAAGATGCAATAAATTTGCTAAATGTTTATTTTCCCATTTTTTCATTTTTTTTGTAACAATGAGTAAAAAGTAAATTCTTTTAAATGATTTTTCAGTAGTTAATTTATGATTTTCTTAGAAAATTAGTATTCAGAATAAATTAATGATTTCCTTCTTATTTTGCAAGAAAACATTAGGTTATCGATCTTTTTTTTTTGCGTTTTTCTATCAGAAAGATGATAATATGAGTGCAAATATGAGTGCTTATAAGTTTTTGTTGTGATATAACTCTAATTGCAGCTCACTCTTCAAATGCAGTGTTTTTATGCGTTGTTTTCAAACTTTAAGGTAATTCAAGCAAAAGCCACTATATTAACACAATTCTTAAGAATACTATGGTATTTAGGTTTTTTATACTTTTCATTTAAAGAAACAGATTTCTATACGGAAAACGTCCTTTATCAATAAAAGGACACATTTTTATGCCTTTTTTACGATAGATTTATAAAATGATTTTGTGGCATTTTTTTTAACGCCTTGTAGCAATATGTCAAGAAACAAAATAGTTTAAGTGGTTTCCCACTAATTTTGTGGTAAAAAAGTTAAATTATTACATTGATACAAAATATTTGGTTTTGAATGAAAATTAAGATTTTCACTTGTTTATTGTGTATTTTATACGTAATGATGAAAAACAATAAAAATTAATAATTCATGCTATTTTAAGAAAAGAAAGCTATTGTAGCTAAAATGTGAGTTCTTGGATGAGTTCCTTCTCGTTTTGCACCAAAATGTTAAAAATATGACTACATTAATAACATGTCATATACACCAAATTTCAAATAATTTAAGCTCTTATTTTGAAAAAAAGTAACCTATAAGCTCTCTAAAAAATATAGAGTTTATATTCAATGTTTAAGAAATTCATGGTAATTTGTCAAAGAAACCCCCCACTATATTAACAATATTTTTGAGAAAAGGCTTTTCATAGAAAAAAAAAAAATAAATAAATATTTTGGTATCATTTTGACTAAAGTGGAATTTTTTGCATGATTTCTTAAACACTTTGCACGGAAACAATGAAATCACGGTATTTTAATAGTTTATTAGAAATTCTATGGTAATTCGTCTGCAAACCACTAACTATATTAACATTTTAAAGAAAACTTTTTTTTAACTTTCTCTTAAAAGAATCGCAATACTTTTGGAAAAGATTCCTTTTAAAGAAAAGATACATCTTCCTGCATTTGTCAGTGATAAATCTGCTATATTGATATTTTATTTAATTTTTTTGTAGCAATTATTAAAAAATAAAGTATTTTATGTAATTTTTCAATGTTTTGGTGGAAAACACAAATGAAATCATCTAAAAAATTTAAGTATTTGCTATAAAAAGTTTAATTTTACTGGAATAGTTTAAATTTATTCCTTTTTGACGTTTTCTATTCCTAGGTAAAGGAGCACACAATGAAAACTTTATTTATGTTAAATTTTTCAACTTTCACTCAAAAGTACATTAATGACAATCAAAGTATTTCTCAAATCTATGCTAATGTGCATTTATTGTTATTAATCTTCAAATTCAGTGTTTTCATGCATTGTCTCGAAACTTGTTAAGATGCTGGTTTTTATACGAATTACCATGAATTACGTAAGGAATGCATAAAAATTCTGGGTTGTTACAAGTAAATTGTATTTTTTTTTTTATAAAAGCTTCAATTTTTTCATATTTGGTTTGTTTAACATGTTTTTAATGTATCAAATTTCTAATGTTTTTGTGCAAAACGAGAAGGAAAATCATCCAAAAACTCACATTTTGTCACAATAACTAACTTCCTTAAGGTAGCTTGAATGACCATTTTTGATTTTTTAATTTTTTTGGTCATACTTATAAAACACACAATAAACAAGTGAAAGCATAAATTTTCATTCAGAAGTAAATATGTAGTGTATATATATATATATATATATATAT